>JAOTON010000607.1:1200000-1772500 GCA_034440635.1 Lepas anatifera | reverse complement strand
CGATAATAATCAGAAATAGTCAAATTAGGTAAGTCTGATTACTCTAACGTTTTGTTATTTTACTGTGGGGAATTGTTTCTTTTCCTTTTGTGTTCTGTTTTGTTTCTGTTTGATATTGATTTGTTCTATCAACTATCCACAGTATCCACAATCTTCCAGTGTGCAAAGTGTGGCATTTTTGACTAGATCTTGTTGGTGCGAGTGCCCTTGGAGACAGGAGCGAGTGGTGCGAATTTTATCAACCTGGTGCTAATTTGCGAGACTAGTGCGAGAAAGGTGACACTAAAAACAAACATATAATGGTTGAATGGTTATAAAGACACAGGAGGCCGCCTTATAAAAAGTCCTTAACTAACTAATAAGAGAGCTAGCATTGCATTGTGTGGGTAGGAATGGGTGTCTTTTTCACTGGTAAATGGCAAATTGGTGTGATTTTTTTGCGGCTGGCAGTGCAATAATTTTAGATGGCTGGTGCGACTTGTCTGGCCTGCTGCCCTACTTTGCAGACTGGACAATCTTCAAACACATTCATTTTTAGTTTGGATCTGTTCCTCCTGCTTATTGAACTATGTCCTGTCCTGCTGCTCCTTATCATTTAATTTTCCTGGTGGGTTCCATTCAATATACCTTTAACACAAGGTACAACCATGAGAAAGCATGTACTGTGAGTAGTTTTTATTTTGGTTTTGGAGTTGCCTAATAATTTAGAAATCATATGCTTTTTTCCCTACTAATATCCGTATTAAACCTGTAGCTAATATTTTCAATTAATTCTATATCTGCATCCACACAATAATTTTGATCATTGTCTAGTGTGCAGAGTATGACACTTTTGACTCGATCTTGTCGGTGTGAGAGCCCTTGGAGACAGGAGTGAGTGGTGCAAATTGTATTAACCTGAGGCGAATATGCGATACTGGTGCGAGGGTAGAGATACTGAAAACCAAACAAATAATTGATGACTGGTTATAAAGACACCTTGTTCAGTTAGGTACATAATCAATTCCCACCCTATTTTCAGATAAGCAGTCATCATGTACAATCAGCCAGGGTCATCTGCGGGGTCAGGCCTGTCGGGATGGTCCGGTGTCGCTGCCGCCCTACCGCCCGCTGACCTGGTTGACCCTGCTCACGTGCGGTGGCACTACAAAACCGAGCCGGACAAGCGATGGACTCCTTTCGACGGGTTCGACTCACTCAGCCTGGAGCAGGGGTTCCGCCGCCTGCTGCCGGCCGGGCCTCAGGTCGCTTCTGTGGCAGGAGGCATATACGTAGCTGCCGGGCAGCCCCTGACGGCAGTTCCGTCTGAAGCGGCCGGCGACGATGAAGTCACGGATGTGAGTCAGCTGTTGAACCGCGCCGCCGGCGCGGCCTACCCTCACCAGCAGGCGCCGGGGTATGCCGGTGCGCCATACCAGGGACAGGGGTACCCGCAGCAGCCGCAGCCCCAGGGCCCATACCCCGCTGCGGTACACGGTCAGGCAGCGGGGCAGTACGCGTGCGCTGGGTACGATATGCAGGCGCAGCAGGAGTATCATGGTCTGCCGATGGATCAGCTGCACCACGCCAGTCCGTCCCTTGTACACCTACAACATGCAGCCGGTGTCTCCAATGGTTAGTACCGTGGTGTAACTCACAGCCGTATTATGCATACCATGCCACCAGTGATAGATTGGTCTTGAGTCCAATGCATGTTTCATTCCTTTTGTGTCGTTTCAGCGCCGGTGGATCTCCATTTTTTATGTTTGTCTTACGTATATACACCAACAGCGCGTTATAACACTGGGTGCACGACTGCAGACATGTTTATTATCTGTCAATCTGGGTGCTCGACCACAGGTATGTTTAATATCTGTTAAACATCTGCACCACAATGACATGTTTTGGGCCTTTTATATGATGATGAGGTGAGATTGACTTAAGATGAGCATGATCTCCCTCTCCGTTACCCGGTCAGACCAGCGAACGAGGTTGATCCTGCCGATCACCGGACCTCACGGGCAACAAAGAGAGGAAGGTTACCTGGTAGGGAATGTAGCCGATCCATTGGTCTCATCATGTTGTTGTGCCATAGTCGAGTCAAGAAAAATAGTCTGGTCTGCGCTGATCTTTTGTTTTGCTAATAAGGGTTAGTTGATTCCCTGCGCCCTCCTCGAAAAGAATAGTGATAAGAATATAAGAATCATTGATCAGATAGCTTGGCCACATTGACTTTGCCATCGTCAGAACCACACCAGTCTGACCAGCCGCCCGCCGTTGTCAGGGCACGGTCCGGGCGTGGCGACGTCGGCGCGGGTGGTGGTGCGGGGCGGTATGTACGAGGTGGACCTGGCGCCGCGTCTCGGCCGCTCCCTCTACTGGTCGGACGAGCGGTTCGTGGTGTCGCGCGGCATCTGGTTCTACGACGGCTCCTGGGAGCCGCTGGAGGAGGCGGTGGCAGACCGCGTGGAGGAGGAGCACCGCCGCCTCCTGAGGACCGGCGCCTGGACCCAGGCGGACCCCCGCGCTCCCAGACAGGGTGCGCCTTTCGGGAGAGGGTGGGGGCCGGGGTGTAGCGTGTGCCCGAGGCTACCAGGTGCCCACTCCGACACTGCTCCTTTTAACACCGCGCTGTCTGTGCCCGGCCCTAATACGAAGCCAGCTGCTTCAACGCCAGGTCAACAACGTATAGGCACAGCAGTTTATAGAGAAAGGGGCGACGATTAAAGGGAGTGACATTCATCATGGCCAAAATCGATACATTCTATCGCAGCTCTCCAAAGACATTCTTGTCAGTTACGCGGAATGTCAATAAATAAGACTAAATAAGTGAGCAATACAATAAAATCAATCCATAATAGTATAAAGTTAGGGGTGAAAGGGCGAGAGGCGACATTTCAGAGGGCCGCGATCGAACTTGCAAAGGGCGCCGTGACCTTTTCAGGGAGGCCAGGGGTCGATGGGAGGGAAAGCGCCACATTCCCCCAGATCCAGCATGTAAACGACGACGCCAAATTGTACTCCCTGTGGTGTTAGCTATTAGGTTGTGGTGAAGCTTGTTTTTTTATACATTATTCATCCATCCAGGGTGCCTGCAGTTCCTAAAAATTGTATTTTTGAAATGGTCCAAAGAGGTTTATACCTGTTTGTACTTTTCGCCGTTTAGCGTCGATAATTTGTAAAAGTTTGTATTCTCCATACGTTTCGGGCTTTCAGTAGGGGCTTCTTCGTACGTCCTATTGTCTGTTTGAGGCTAAAAGTCGCTCCGTTTAGCACTCCGTTGGTTCTGACTCCTTGTTTTAAGCAAGCCAGAAATGCTAAGGAATATGGTTTTAACCCAAGCCCATAACGAATTTACAACAACTGCCCCACGCCGCCAAACATGTTTGCCCCCAAGCGCGACCTCCTTCCCCACTCCTTTACTAACAAGATTTGCTCAACCCAACCAACAGAATTAAGTCGAAATATGGAAAAAAATCTGAGTCCATATTTTCACCCCGGGCGTTTTTTTGTTTGTTTTCGTCTCAAGTTCCCAAAATCCACCGAAAAGGCATATTGAACGCAATTTGCACGCACGACGTTTTTGCTTCGACTTGGTTGCCCCCCCAAACCATCCGGCTGATCCGCCACTGTTTACAGGTAAACAGGGTCGGCCGGGCAAACCTTCCATCTTGTGGTGCCGAATTCATGTATGTAAACGTAATCTATTCATCTATGTAAAAGTCTCTATTTTCGTGCCTAAGCTTGTCAGGAAAAGTTTGTATTTTTGCCTTTCAAAACAACGCAAGCACCCTGTGTATGACTGAAGTGCTGCTTCTGTCGTGCCACAGCCATCCACCACGTGGAGTTCGACAAGTTCGTGGTGGTATGGTACAGCAACGGAGACGTGGCCGTGCACAGCGGCCGCGTGCTCTCCAAAGTGATGCGGGGACTCTACCAGAAGCTCGGCTTCGAGGGAGGTGAGTGGGCTTCAGTGGGGGTGAGCGTAGTAACTGAGCTTCGAGGGAGGAGAGCGCTAGAAGCTGATCTTCGAGGGAGGAGAGCGCCGGAAGCTGAGCTTCGAAGGATGTGAGGGGTAAGGATCGGGGTGTCGATAAAAGTGAGTTCTGGAAACTGGGCCTAGAGAGGGATGTACTAGACTTTGTACTACAGAACCATGTATGCACCTACCAGACTTCGATGGATGCGAGAAAATATCGACTGGAGAATCCGAACTGAATTACAGATAGATCAGTGTTAGTTATATTCCGAGTACGCTTTAGTTTAGCGTCCTTAGGTGGCTCAGCTAAAATATGTCAGACCAGATTCTGTGACTGTTTGGTGGTGTCTAGCGTGAAGTAGCGCCCTGGTAGTAGTTTAGCACTCATCTATACTATTTGTAGATTACTCTTTCGGCCTGAATGGTAACCATCACTTGGCAGGGCAAAGTCAGTATAGCGCCCACTCATGTTATCCGCCCGCAGAGTCCTTGTGCATCCGGCGTGGATTGCCCGCGCGACCGGACTTACGTCCCGTCAGGCATGTACCCTGTACACCTTGGAGTCGAAACAGCTGATTTCCGTTGGCACGTTCGCCATCGGCAGGGACAGGAACAAGCGTCTTTGGGCTAAAGACGAGCTGTGGCATCGCCACCTTCCAAAAGGGTTGAACGAAGAGTGGAGAAGCTAATCTCCTCAATAGTAAAAACACTTCTAAATGTAAAAAAAATGTTTATTTTAGACCTTTTGTGATGTTCGACACACACTCGCGTCGAAAACTGAAACTAGTTTTTCACTTTAGCTGAAATCAAACAATTTGTCTAGTGAAAAGTGTCTTTTTCCTCTCCGCTTTCGGTGTACATCAATGTAGGTTCGAATCCCACTTCGGCCACCCGTCAACTAATTTCCAAAAATGTGAGTGTCGATGCAATAACATGTTATCAGTGCGCCGTTGAGCCAGCAGCGGTCCGGGGTCTTCTGACGTGACCTCGGCGCTGCGGCAGCGGGGGAGCCGCTGCGACGGTCCTACCCGGTGCCGGCCGTCTGGGAGGACCGCCTGCCGGACATCGCCCACCTCATCTTCGTGGTGCACGGCATCGGACAGAAGATGGACTCCAGCTCTATCATCAAGAACACCGCCAGGTCCGCTATTGAATCCGGTCTCTTGCGAAGAGATGCTGACTTTCTGGTCTGTTGATAATCGCTGTCATCGACTCATTCGGGGAACATGGTACTTTTGTGCATGCCTATTGGTTATAAGGAGTATTAAACAACGGCGAAATATCGTGTCGACGGCTTATAGCAGAACTTGCAGCTGTTAGCAAGATTTTATTGTTTCAAAGTTGATATACGTTTGCTCGTCAGCACGCCAAGGCAGAACGAAAACTCCTTATGAAATAGAAAAAAGTTTTATCACCTATTAAAACATAATAGAGTATTAAACTTTGGCTTCTAAATTAACCCTCCATTGAGGGAGGTGCTCGTTCGGGTGGTGGGGTCGGGGTCTCCGTGACAAGTCCCTTAATGACTTTAGTGAGACTCCGACTCCAGCAGCCTTACTAGGAACAACTTGAACAAAATTTATATAAAAGATAATAATAATTACAGTCGGACATATGAAAGCTTCCTTTTTTGTATTTTCCCGAATATTTACTTGTTTGGGTGTCCTCCTACGTCGCTTACGTGTCTTACCCCCGTACGTCGCAGCATGCGTTCGATTGGCCTGACCCTGCGCGACAAACACTTTGACCCGTCTGCGGGCCGGGCGGAGTTCATCCCGGTGGAGTGGAGGTCGTCCCTGACCCTGGACGGCGGCATGATCGACCTGGTCACTCCTCATCAGATGCTCGGCCTCCGACAAATGCTGAATGACAGCTTCATGGACATCATGTGAGTTGGTGTTGGGCGATAGGTGGCAGTGTGGGTTAAGAGTAGGTGTCGCTGTGTGTCGCGTCGTCTTATGATTAGGGGAGGGTTTTCACAATAATGGTTAATTCACGTGTCGTGGCTATGAAAAGCTATCCCTTTTCCTGTTGGAAATAAGTCTGTTTTGTGGGTTTTGTCGTATTTTGGTCCCGGTCCCACCATATGTATTCGTACCTGCCACATCTAACGTAGGTAATTTACTGAAATTACATTCCTTCGGGAGCATGAGCGTCGAAAGGGGAAGCGTCCCCATCGTGAGAATCAGGGGGCGTCCCCTTAAATTTTCGGACTCCACGTAGGTTATTTGTATTCCCTCTCTATTGACTGCGCGGAGTTACTTAAATGTGTAGCTGGAGTAAATCATGGTTAGCGTTTTCAACTGGACACTGTGCTCCAATCTCGCTTTCCACCCCTCCCCCTGGTCATCGCCAAACCGGGGTCCGTTCCCCAGTGAAAGTTTCGTGGCGACGTCGCCATTGGGGGCGCCTCTGTGTTTTCAGTGTGCCCTTAAGCCCCAGATATGATGATATACTTTCGGTGTACATTAAACCTAGACTGCTTAACCGATATGTTTGAGTACGCCACATGCTCTTACTGTGTAACACAAGGCTTGCAAAAAAGTCTGGCTCGCCACGTAAGGCTAAGGAATCGTCCCCCCATACATTAATTTACCTTATTTTGATGAACTCTGCTCAAATTTCCCTCTGTCACGCTGTTGACATGCTTTCTTTTTTAGTGCAAATAGAGGAACCCCTTACCAGAAAAATAATTTTGAACCAGTTGGAGCTCCTTTTTTGTCTCGCCATGCTAATATTTGTTTTCTGTCTTTGCGTGCCCACCTGATTTTGCACTAACCTGGCACCCACTCATTTATTTAAGCGGTGCAGTATGGGTTTGTCACACTGGATGTGGCTAAAGCGTTTCTAGACCCCCCCACCCCACCCCTCCTTCCCCTCCTCAGCATGGGTCCAGTACCGGAACGAGAAGTAGATCAGCAAAACGGGATGGTGTGTACATGTAGTCGCTTCCAACCTACCGCTTCAGTCCCAGTACAGCTCATCGTTCTGAGCCGTGTTCGTCCACACCTCAGGTACTACACCTCCCCGCTGTACCGGAACGAGCTGATCTCCGGTCTGCGGCGAGCGCTGAACACGGTGTACGGCAACTTCCGGCGGCACTACCCGCAGTTTGAGGCGCGCGGCGGCCGCGTGTCGGTGGTGGCCCACTCGCTAGGCTGTGTCATCCTGCATGACCTGGTCACTGGGTTCCGGCCCGCCGAGGGAGTGGTCTCCAACGCAGCCGCCCAGCTCAGGGTCAGTTCACTGGATGGGAGTGGAGCAGGGGATGGAGAGTGGTTCAGACGATGGGGAGTGGTTCAGAGGATGGAGAGTATTTTAGGGGATGGGGACTGGTTGAGAGGATGTGGATTGGTTCAGAGGATGGGTGTTTGCGTCTCCAAAGGTTGGACGATCTTCTGAGAGTGTATTCTGTGATACGAGCATGGACGCGGACGTCCGACACCCGGCCCAGTCGGGCGAACACTGACACGCACCGGCCGGGGGTGAACGCACCTTGACCCCGACCGGGGCACACTTCGACTCGGCCGCCTATTGGCTGACCGGTGATCCGTCAGTCCTGCCGGCGGCGGAATGGCATAGCCGGCCGAACACGTCACACTAACACAATGGGGAGTGGCTCAGAGGATGGGGAGCGGCTCAGAGGATGGGGAGTGGCTCAGAGGATGGAGAGTGGTTTAGGATGATGCGGGATGGTGCAGTGGATGCGAAGTAGTTCAGAGGACAAATAGTGTTTCGGAGGATAGGAATTTGCGGTGGTGTCAGCGTAAAGGCCAGTCCATTTTTGCGTGCTTTTATGGGATGGGGTTCATCTCATTTGCTTCGGCTTTCACCGTTTGTTTGGGTACTGTTTTATGGACATGCTAGTCATTTCCAGGGGCCTCGCAAAAAATATTCACGGGTGTTTCTAGTCTAGCGGGCCGTGCATTGACTGGACTGGGGGTTTATTTACGTTGCGGCTGTACCATCGGGATCTGCCGCGATAGTGGAGTGAAATCTCCTGTAAGGTATTGCGCAGTATTACAGCAGAAGACTGGAACATTTATCAGCGATGCTCCGGGAATAGTGTACGGATTCCGCTGAGGTGGCGGGCTCCGGTATTGGCCGACGTTCTGGTCCGTGATGAGAGGTTCCGGCTTGAGTCTGAACTAAATAACATGTCCCCAGTGACCTTCGAAGGGGGAGGTGTGCAGGATTTTCGCACATTACGCAATGACCACGTTGTAGCACCTTTTCCCTTACGCTGAGTCTCGTGATCTGGGTAAGTGTAAACCTGACGCTTGTTTGTGTCACCGAACGCTGTTATCAAAGCTGCGGCTGGATAGAGCCTTGAGCCCCGGCCGGTCTCGCAGAGACTCCGCAGAGACAGCGCGTGAAACAGGCTTGGACCTGGTTCCCCCGGTAACGCCCGATGACTGAATATTTATCCAACGTAAGTCAGCCATTGACCCGTGAGAGGGTGGCCTGAGCAAGGCAGCCGTCCTTTTGCTTTATAGTACGCTATTTTTTGACTCCAGAATTTATATGTCATGGTTGAAGGCATTGTTCGTTTGGAAGCCTTAGTCGGGATCATTTACACACTTTTCTGAGAACATGACTGACATGCAGATATCAAAACGCAGGCTAGTAGCAACCCGGACAAAAATCTTGGAATTAAGGGTTTCCATGGAGAAGCAGTCTAACAGAGACGGGCCTGAGATCGGCGTCGCGTTGCACATGCTGGGGTAAGCGTACGGCAGACGCACTGTGATATATTGCGCTGCACGGCTGCCGTGAGCCCGGGTGCCTCGGCTCGATATTGTATCAAAACGCTGATGACAGAGCTTTGTCCGCTGTCTCTCCGCAGGATTCCAACCAACGGCCGTAATGGGCCAGGTTGGTCAAATTTAACTTTTATACCTTGCGCTTTCAGGGCGAGCAGATGGATGTGCAAATTTAACCACTGTCCGTGGCTTAGCTTCAGGCAGAGGGATAAGGGTCACAATAACTATAGTGCGTGACGGCACGCGTTTAAGTTGGTCGAGTTGTTTTGTTTTGTTTTTGTTCGCTTACGTCCCGACATTGGGTTTGATTTAAAATGGGATGTGTCATGATATGCGTCTGATTGAAGCATTTCATTTTATGACTTATTAACTGACATTCGTTGTGAAATGAATTGCTTGGGCTGTGGATCCATATCTCCGCAAGAGTGCATCTTCAGTTGCGATGCCCACTCCTTACACCTTTACGGCAATGATGGGTATGACTGGCTGGAATGCGATGCTGTGCCCAGTATGCGATGTAACGTATATTGCTTTTAAATAGGTGACATTCTTTTCTAAGCTAGCATCAGAGCCTTGCGGCAGCAACGCCGCGAGTAAGAGCTGTATAACTTAATCCCAGCTCGTGGCCGGGATAAATTACATACATCTCGTTCTAAAGTCTTCAAGGCTTCGTGCGCCCTGTTTATCCCCTGATGGTTGACAACGGTCCCTAAACAGCTCAACTTCAAACCGTTGCACTAACCTGCATATATATATATATATGTATATATATATATATATATATATATATATATATATATATATATATATATATATATATATATATATATATATATATATATATCTATATCTCGCAGTGAAGTACCTCTCACCACTTACCCTGTGCAGTTTGGCGCATGTTAAAGCTTACGTGAGACTCTCTGTGGAAGGTCTGTGAGTACCGTCAGCTGGGGCTGTGCAAACATTTAGGCAGGTCTGGAGACCGCTGGAAAATCCGGCCGCCTGGATGGTCGATGTTGCTGTGCGTTGCTGGAAGTGGTCTATTTTCAGACTTCTCAGCCAGCTATTATATTGTCTTGTCTGAGAAGGGGGCTCGGCGCTCGCAGGCTCGCACAATCATGTCTGCCCGGTGGTTGGTATAAATGGTGCAGCTGACTTGACCACGGTCGGGTGATGTGGTGCAGGCTCCTGGGTGTGTGTCCTGCTGCCTCAAGCATGGGGTCCATGCAGCAATGCTTAAACCGCGCCTGCCACAGGGGAGGGGCTTCTTAGCCCCCTCCCTTGACGCTTTCGAGCATATCTCCTAAGTCTTCATTGGAAAAACAGTAAGTGTTTCAACAGGGTGGTTCCTCTGTTTATTTTGATTATGACGTCACTTATGATTCTGAACACTTTAAGATGACATTTTTGGGGTTGTTTTGAATGGCGCTATGATTGCACTTTTTGAATGGAGAAAATAGGTTGGGTAGTTCTCGAGTTAGGAGGGGGAGGGGGAGACTAAAAAAGCCTCCCTGCGTTACAGTCTCTATGGTACGTTACCTATACTATGTACGTTACAGTTTTACCTACGCATTGTAGCCTAGGTTACAGTTCAGACCTGTGCCAGGGACGGATTAAGAGCCGGCCGTTCCAGTTACGGTACATAGGCATCCTGGCTGAGCTCGTTCCCGGAGAGATTAGAACCGACGCTCCACCGGAGCCAGACTTGACACTAATGGTGCCAATGGCAACACTGTTTACGTTATTGGAATACCACACTCACAGGTACTCTCCTCCGGGTGTATGGGTTTAAATGTCCTCCGATCCGGTCTAACAAAACTTTTTAAGAAGGAGTATGCATGATTTTTCAACCTGCTCAGACGAATGGGATTGCTTTATCCTGCGCAATGTCAAAACAGTCACGACTCAAAGCCATCTCTAGCAATTGTGCTGATTTTGTTGTATTCTGGGTACTTGATTCTTCTTTGTAAATGCTTATCAGATTGACAGGTCCCAAACACATTTTTTGGTAGAGAACGGGTAGTACAGAACGGAGAGAACGGTAGTGCAATCGGCTCTGATGTGTCACATTACAGGTGTAGCAGTGCCGCTATTTATACTCTGGTGGCGATAATAAAAATTAGATTGGTAGGTACTTAGACAGAACTATCTTGAAATGAAGTAACTGGAAAACATGGAGAGTACGAATTATATTGAACTGACCTTTCTTTGCCTGCACCCATTACACTTGTGATACAGAAATTAATATATGCTTATATATTCAGCGCAAACCTAAACAATGCAAGTTAAATAATTGTAAGCATCACCCAGAATATACCATTTCATGGGTCAAATAAACCTAGTGGCGTTTACTTCACGGTGGCATTCGGCTTACCAACTCCGCAAACAGCCTGGCAGTTTACAAGTCTTGGTTTTAAGATTCTGTGTTTTGATCCGCCCAACTGAAAAATTAGGCATATTGACGGTGCCGCACACCCCTTATTGCGCAATGGCTGCAACACAACCGCATGCGCGTAGCCACAACTCAATGTTTCCTATCTGGCGTGTACTAATTCAGGTGTTACTGTTGCGCTCGATTATTCTAAATTCTTCAGCCATTCTGATTTATTGCATAAAGTTTGATGTCTCTGAAATTCCCACATATTTTTCACGCGCCAAAGTATTCAGGGCCACTTCTGCAACATCCTCCCCCCATGGCATACACTCGTGGATGTCATCATACATAACCTGCAAACAATCGACGTTTTCAACACAGGGAAGGCAAGTGATGCGTAGGTAAGTGCAAAGCTAGATATGTATGCACCTCTTCAATCATCTGGTTATTTATATACATTGAAGTTTGCACAGCTTCTGGATGGGTCGTAATATATCAATGCCGTCTGCTTTGCGCACGGTCGCAGTGCGTGTTAGCCCGTCTCTTCCTGAGTGAAGGTTCATACTCCTCTCAGTCTTCCATACGCAGATACACCACGGCCACATATGTCTCCTGACTAGCGTCGCAGAACCTGTGGATGGAGAATTGCTCAGCGTTTAGTGACGCACAGGTGCGAGGAATTCGGAGGAGATCTACACTGTTGAGATCCCGCAACCAGTCTTTCCACTCTTGCCG
Source organism: Lepas anatifera (assembly GCA_034440635.1). Lineage (NCBI taxonomy): Eukaryota > Metazoa > Arthropoda > Thecostraca > Lepadidae > Lepas > Lepas anatifera. The sequence goes on along the minus strand of JAOTON010000607.1, from coordinate 1,760,670 downwards.
CGCGTCTTCAGGGATGTCGGCATCCCAATCCAGGCCCCGGGGCCATAAATCCTGGAGTATTAGCTTGGTGCGGAGTGTGAAGGCAGAGATGAGGCTCAGTGGATCGAATACCCTCGCTGATATCCCAAGAATGTTGCGCTTTGTTGCTCGCAGCTGTGCTCCAAGCTCAACAAGATCAGTGCAGTCGCAACGAAGAACATCTTGTCGGGGAGTCCAGCGAACACCCAGCACTTTGGGTGGTTCCGTCTGGCCTCCGCGATCACCCATCAGCATGTGTTCTTCTGATTTTGTTGTAATTCCTTCCACATTCAGCACTCTGTTACTGCTCCATTTTGTCAGGTTCATCTTGGCGTCATCAGATATCTTCTTTGCTTCATGCGTGAAGTCGCCCCGTAGCTCAGTTGGTAGAGCGTTGGGCTCCGGCCCGCTGCTCAAAACATGCAGTGGCAGTGCATGTCCAGGCTTGGGATCGGTTCCCTGAGACGCTCCGGCGCTCAATAGTTTGCCTGACGTAGGTCGGCTGGCAACCGACTGGTAAGGGTGACCTGAGCGGGGCGGCCGTCCCGTGCTTTGTGGGACGTTAAACTTTGGCTTCAAATTATCCCTTCATTGTGGAGTTGCTCGTTCGGGTGGTGGGGTCGGGGTCTCCGTGACAAGTCCCTTGAGGACTTCAGCGAGACTCCGACTCCAGCAGCCGTACTGGGAACAAGTTGGACAAAATTTATAAAAAGTCTCTTGCCTCTTTCTCGGTCTTCAAACTTGTAAGAAGGTCATCACAGTAGGTGTCACGTTTTAGCATGTGTACTGTTTCACTTGTCTCATCATAGCTGTTAAGGAGTTTTCTGACTTCAGCTTAGAGCAGGAATGGATACGCGGATACAACGAAAACTACCCGAGTCATGCGATACGTGACGACATCATCATTCCGATTTTCCCTCCACAGCTGTGGACTGTGGACTCTTTCCCTCTACAGCTGTCACAAGGTTCCTGTGCACAGTAACCTTGTGACGTCACGATTTGATAGTGGAGGCAGATCTGCAAGAAGGCCTTTTCGAGGTCTGATGAAACAGCCACCAGATTGACACGAAACCGAAGGAGTACTGCAGTTAGATCGGCGATCCAGTTCGGTCCAGGAAGAACAAAGTCGTTCAACGATCTCGGGTGTCCGGCTGATGCGTCGAAGACGACGCGGATCTTCATTTTCTTATGCACAGCGTGGTGCGATAAGAAATGAAGTGGCCCTTCAGGTTGACTTGGTGCTTCTTCTGCGAATCCATTGTCCATGTACTGCTTCCATTGCCCGATTGTGCTCTTCAGTTTTGCCAGATTTTTCCAGCGCGACTTCACCTCTTTTCAGTCTTTTCAGTGCAATTCTGTGTGTGTCGGCAGATCCTGGAATCCTGGTATGGTTAGCCAGCGAACTGTATACCGGCCGTCTTCGTCTCGCACACAGCTTTCAGAAAAATGCTAAATCGCCAACCCCTTGTCAGCACGTTTTTCTTGAACTTTTGACAAGAATGACGGTGCTTCTACGTCGATAGAGGCCAGGCTCCATCGTCGATCGACATTGTTCTGAGTGGAGCCCGCTTGCAGGGACATCATTTGACGGTTTGACACCGCTGCGTCGGACGAAGTTCTGCCGCCTACTATCCAGCCGAAGATGGAATCGATCGCGACTGCACCCGAATTTCCCACTTTGACGGCTGGCTTGATCACGTCTTGGTAGAAGTCAGTGCCGATCAAAATTTCGACCCCGTCCGTGGATCCATGACTAGGGTCATCTGCGAGTGTCAGCCCTTGAATGTGTTCGAATTTATCGACGTCGATCGGTACAGTGTTGACCTGACCACAAATGCTGTCAATTCCTGCCACGAGACACACCCGCAGACCACGGTCTTCATTGCTCTACGCGGCATAGCTGCTCCACCAAACGTTGCGATGCTCCTGCCTCAGATCCGAGTTCTTGCAACGCAAATCCTCGACAGTTGAGTCGTTATGAAGGCTTATTTGCACCGAGTCCAAAAAATGCGTACCCTGCGCCGCCACCGGTCCCCAGGCACCGCACGCTGTCGAACAATACGGTTTCCTCTGTGCACAGGGACGCGCAGCCATTATTGGAACTGGTTTCTCTAACAAATAACTATGTGATAACGCTTCCGCATTGCGCGCAGGTCCTGTCGCTGAGCACCGGCCGGAATAGTTCCTACCAGGGCAAAGGAAACAAGCCCCGCACTCGCAGCCGCTTGCGACGTCCTCCGCGCTCAGCTGTGACTAGTGCAAGACGCTGTTTCATGGTCCGCGCTGCCAAAAATACACTGGCGCGATCCCGAGAAGAGACCGCAGGGCTGCTGCCGACGCGGTAACCGGCGGCGGTCTGTGCGGCGGCTGTGTCCTCCAGCTCCGTGTACTCCTCTCCGTCAGTGGGTTCTTGCGACTCAGGTCATGCGACGACTGTTCACGCGCTGACAGGTATTGTTCAGCTGATTTGGCTACGTCGTCGAGAGCTTTAGGATTCTTCTCCTGTATATACATTTCAAGCTCCTTTGGCCACAGCCACAAAAACTGTTCAGAAAAAATTAGCTGTTTCAGACCGTCCACTGTCGCCGGGAATTCACTCTGCTCCATCCACTTGTCCAAATAAAGAGTGAAGTCTTGTCATGAACTGCCCGGGGGTTTCATCCTTTTCTGGGTGTCATTGGCGTAGTTTTTTTGCGGTGGCCTGAAGATGTTAGTCCAAAGCGTGTAAGTAACGCATCTCAGACAGTGTCATAGTCTTCTGCTTCGTCTGTGCTTAACCTGTGGTACGCATCCTGTGCCTTACCGGTTAGGAGAGCGCTCAGTGCCAGAGCCCAGTCTCCTATGCCCCAGCCGCTGGACAGCGCGAATCTCTCAAAGCGGGTTAAATAGCTGTCCAAATCATCACCATCAAAAAATAGTGGCAGTTTTGACATTTTGTTGGTCCGTGTTTTTCCTGCAGTCATTGTTTTTTCCGAGGCAAGTCAAAAGTTTTTCTATTTCGATTTCATATTGCCTTTGCTTTTCTTTTTCCTGTCGTTCTAGAGCAGCTTTCTCCTTCTGTTCCTCTCTTTCCCGAGCTCTTTCTTCTCTGTCCCTTGTTTCTTTTTCCTTCCTTTCTTCTCTTTCAATATATTTTTGTCGACGTTCTGTGGCGAACTCCAAGGCTTCATTTCCTAAACCAATTTTACCATATTTTACCATGTAAACCATATTTTTCTGCTATTTGTAAATGGTCCTCTAATGTCCTTACTGCGGTCGCCATTAAGTTGCGCTCGATTATTCTAAATTCTTCAACCGTTCAGATTTATTTCATCAAGTTTGGTGTCGCTGAAATTCTCACATATTTTTCACGCGCCAAAGTATTCAGGGCCACTTGTGTAACATGTTACTATTGCAAGTGCAGTGCTAAACGCATCCTCTTGACTTATCTATTAAAAGGATTGTGGTAATTTGTAAAGGGATTTGAGCTGAGATAACCAGGTGATAAAACATACTGAACCCACTCTTTCATTTGACCCAGAATTCACGATTCATGGAGAGAATGTATTTGTTAATGCCCGTTCACAGTGCTTATGTTAAAATTACTATTTAAATGCCGATGTTGATCCGTGGATCTAGTGTGGTTTGTGGACTGTATCTCAATATTGTGGATCAACTGGCGATGCAGCCCGGCTAATTTCCGTGGTATCGAACGTATTAATTCTACAGTTGTGTCTGAAATCGTACTTTTCTCACACTATTATCAGCGAAAGGCGAATGATTAGGTGGCCGAACTGGTTCTGTTATTGCACCTTGCAATCAATTCAGAGTTATGTGGTCGCGAGCAGCCTGGGTCAACAAATCATACTTGAGCAGCACCCCAAATGCAACAAGAACAAAATGTCATAGCGGCTTAACACACAGTCAAACGATTGGTGTTCTGAAGGACCATAAGAAATTTCACCGACGGAATCGGGGCTGCCGGCTGCCTACCTACAGCCGGCTCACAACAACTATAAACAAATAATGCTACGCGTCGAGGGAGGGGCCGTGAAATTGCAAAAGTGAAATTATGATCTAATGGGTTGGGTTTATCAGCAGCGGACTGGAATGAGTCGGTCCATCAGACCGGACTCACCCGCTATTGATAGTTTCAGTAATTTAGCAATTCCCAACGTTAAATGGCTCCGCGTCACCAGTCTCTGCCCTGTCCCGAGACAGAGCCGGTTCAGCAAACCGAACCCTGCAGGACTAGGTGTTCAATCCAGCAAACAGAAACACCAGGGGTTTCGACACGCGACGCGGAGCAGCACCCTTCCCCGATCCCGGACTTACCGCAAGTGACGCACAATCCCCGGCCCCAGCTACAGCTCCGCTCGCCCCCGCTGCAGGCTATGTCACGTGCAGCGGGGTGACCCACCAATCAGCGGCGCGCGCGGTGTGCGCCGGGAGGTAGGCAACCCGCACTACCGGCCCGGCGCCTCACAGGAAACGGGTGGCGGCACCGCCGACCTGACCCGGCGTGATGCAAATAAAACGATATTGCTGTCAAATCCCTCAGCTTCCACAACAATTTTGTGGGTCGCACGGATGGTGGGTAATATGCACGATCAGCTGCTCCATGAGATCTCTATCTTAATTGCGTATTCACATGACCAATTAGAAGTAATCGAAATTTCTTGAAATGGTTCTATGACGAAAACACATCCTACGGTCCTAAGCACATCCTCTTAACGCTGTCTAAACCTTCAAAATGATGTTTGTGACAATTCTATGAAAAAAACATCACGCACATAATGCTATTTCAGACCACTGAATACGCACTGCTCGCATAATGAACGCGCAGGTAATTCAGATAAGCAAAATGCAAATCGTGCCAATGATCCCAAGGGACGTCCCCTGCGGAAAATTGGACGCGAGCCATCCGATAATTTCACCATGTATTTGGATAGCTCTCGCATGCGATTTTTGGCAAGCGGAAACGCTGTGAACCGGCCTTTAGGGGCGAGTTTCGTGTCCACCGGTCCCGCGTGGGCTGCAGCTGGCGTCCGCTTGGCTTGTATGTGGGAGGGGAGGGGCTGGAGAGCAGTGCGCTCAATAAGAAGTTGTTGGTGAAACGCTGCTGCTCCCTTAATCACGAGTTCTGGGACAACCGAAATATGCCATGACATATTTGTCGGTCAGCTCTACGTGTCCCGTAGCTCAGTTCAAAACTCATGAAGGTGTCATACTTGCTTTAAAGGGAAATGGGCGAAAATAATTTTATTGGCTAGATCAAAAGGTCACAAAAAGTTGTTTCAGAAGTCCTATTCTCATTTTTGCGAATTCGGCCTGCAAATGCCTTAAAATTGCTCTCAAAGTCAACATTTCTAGACGACTTTACCGGTACACCTCTTATCGATGTAAATGACATACCCCCGGCTAAGGCTGTCAAATTCTCCAAAAAAACCGGTCCCATTTTTCCTAAGCAGTGACTTGCAAGTTTAAAAACTATTAAATAAAAAGTTATTTTAAAAAAGCTACAGCCAAGAATAATGTTAAAACAAAAATATAGGACTTCTAAGAAATCACCATTGACCAATCAGAACGTACAGCCACCTCATAGGGGGGTCACGTGACCTTTCTGACGCAAAAGTTTTGTCATCCTGGAGCTGAAGCAGAAAACGACTCAAGACCCGAGGTACGAAACGGCTGAAGACTTGAGTAATTATTTGTTTTTCCGTTTCTAGGGCAAACTAATTCATCTTGTATTTTTAAAGACTTTGTAAAATTAGTTCAAATACAAATACAGGAGAACAGACATTTTTATTACAAAAATACAATGCTTTTCAACTTTAAATAGTTTTCGAAAAGTAAGTGATGGGTGAAGGTTTCAGCATTTTATCGGAACTGTTAACCTATTTTGATAATAAGTGAGTGGTCTCCCAAAATTTTGCCGAAGATACAAAAATAATTGACAGTTTCGTAATCAGGATTTTTCAAATAGCAAGAAACCACAATATTAATTTTTTCGCGTATCTCCCTTTAAGTCTGTCTGCGGCAGGCTTGTTTGTATATGCAGACATCCGAGAATGGACTTTGCAAATCTTTCGGTACTTTCCAAACAAAGAGATTCACCCTCTGCTGTTGAAAATACTGTCTCTGTTGGTCTCAGGTAGGGGTTGTATGCGACCATGGGGCCATATTTAAACATGTCTCAGCTTGTTTATCCCACACTTCATCTTTTCCAATTAAACACATATTCATCTGCAGGCTTCAGTCAGAGGATGAAGGCTTGATTTTTAATCCAGATGATGGTTGACTTTCCCATCCAGCCACCACGTGGCTTTGTGTAGAGATGATGGCATTAAAAAAACCACGTGAGACATATTACATGAATGCCGTTAGTACCAATCAGCGGCAATCCTGACTGGGGGCATGCCGGGTCAGTATTGCTCGCCGGGGCGGGGGAACGCACGCATTTGCTGCTGCCATTTGCAGTTGTCGTCAGTATGGTAATTGGGGTCGCCATCCTAGCGCTGGGGCGCTGCGGTGTCAGCTGCGAATGGACGCGCGTGCTGCGGCCTCTGCCCTGCGACTGATGCACGCAGCTGCGGCAGCCCTGGCTGCAGCTCCGCCAGCGCTTCCATACCGCGTCGCAGGCTTACGTTCGGACAGATGTTTTTACCGGCATGTTTCTTTTTCCGCGTTGAGTGACGGAGTCGGTTAGGGGCGCAAAATGACCTTGTAAGTCGGGGCGCCCTAAAACACCAAATGATGATGATGACGGATTCGGTTAGATTTGGAGATCGTTCTTCATTTTTAAGCTGTCTTCGTTTCTTGTCGGCCACGCAAACTAGTCTTCAGCTATGCTTGTTTCTATTGTGATTTCATCGTTCAAGCAAAATGCCGGCTCCCATCATTGTAGTGAGAATCGTAGCGAGCTGAAGTCACGCTCTTGGAATTAGGTATCATTTTCACGACGCAAGCAAAAACATCGAAAAGTCTGCCTCCGTTCGTGTCCAATTTGTTTCCGCGCTCCAGCTTTGCTACCAGGTCACACACGGGCTGCATTTTTCATCTGCCAAGACTTTGCCATTTAGTTAAAGCCTCGGCAAAGCCCGAGTGCCTGCGAAGACGGAGTAGATGCTAACAGCGGCTTCAACTCTTGGGACGGTGCGACGACCTCGTCCGCTGCTGGATAAGCATATGCCGAACCCAGTGAGCTGGTTAGCGTCGACACATGTTACACGCCTGTCCTGTCGCTTACTTTCGAGACATTTGTTCCGCTTTTTTTCAGGGACACGGCCATGGGTGTCAAAAGCGATGGAGGGGATGGGGGTGGACGCATGCCACGAACTTCTGAATCAGGGAAGGGGGTGGGGTTAGCCCCCAGAAATGCGATTTGGCGTAGTTTTTCGTTTGCTTTTCCTTCTGCTATGTTTGTGGGCTTTAAATACCACCAGTTGTAGTCTTGATGAACCATCTGCAGCTTTCTCAAAAACAACTAATGTGTTCGAACTTCATAGGCGATTCCAGGATTCCAGGGTGATTAATCGGGAGGGGGGTGCCACTTTTGGGCGTCAAAACCCAAGACCTATCAGGTGGATAGCAACTCTTGTCGTGGGGGCGTCGATGCTCGGATCCTGTTGGCAAGCGATCCTTCAGGTAGCGCCATCGACTTTTCGGGGTGCGCCGGGGGCCGATCGGGAGGGGGAAGTGCCCCGTCTCCCCCATTGATCTGTCTATTCCAAGCTTCACCTTTCACCTCGGCCCCCCCTCTTGGGTAAAAGCTCCGTGAGGACGCCCATTGATACGGTGATGATACCTTTCAAGACTCTGAAGCGCCCTACGTTTGCAAGAGTATCCGTTCTTTCCACGCAATAGTGTATATGATTTTAATATGCAATTAAATGCCGGGTTCGGTTTTTTATTGCAATATTCTGGGCTCTTGAAATAGATATGCAATGATGTGCATGTAGTGGACTGGACAGTCATACAAAATGTACGATGTCTATGGAGGAAAATGAAGACGAAATGCGCCGCGAATATGTGCCCTCTTCCAACATTCGGGGGAACGTTTTGGTATCAATAATTGTTGGGGTTTAACGACGCACCAACTGTCAGGGTAATACGGCACGTTTTGGTATTATCCAACACCGTATTACAGTTGTGTTTTCCTCTTTGTTCCCATTGCTATGCATTGCTATTTCACGCGGGCCCTTGCTCCGGAAGTAGTTTTTTTTGCCACATGCTGAAGCCGCTACGCTTAGTCTCACATTTAAATTGCGTGTTTTCCGTGTGCCGGTAAGCACATACATTCAGCTCCTGCTGAGCCGAGCATTTTCGATGAGAACTCAGAGCGGGAAGCCTGTCGGAAGCTCCAGCGGTGCCTCGCTGCGGTCGGTCGCCTCGTGTTGAACGCGTTACCCCGGGGTTACAAGCTCCGTCTTGAAGCTCTTACCACTGCCCGACGTGGCGCGTCGTGGGAAATTGCCAGCTGTCACCATGCACTTGTCCGGCACTGTACCTGTGCGCTGGGGAAGTTGTGTGATGGTTTGGTCGACCTGCGCTGACCCGGAGTGGTAAGAGTGGGTTGGTGAGGGACTGAACTATATGTTTCGGTGCATTAGAAAGTGCGGAAAATAGCCGATTGTTGACGGTCAATTAGGAAACATGTGTTCCTCGCAATGGAGATTTACAAATGAATAATCCCGTGGAACACTTCAAAGTTGATGTCTGTTGGTTGATGCTTGATACGTTTTATAGCAAATCCATAACCCCTGGGACATACAGGAACTAGCGTCACATCGACCATCATTATACCTCACACATGAAGGGTACGTGCATGTGATTTGTTTTAAAATGGGGTCTTCGATTTTGATTAAGTGTGCGTCTGGTTCTTGCTATGGTTATTCGCAGAGTGGGATTAGTCGGGGAATTCCTCCACTCAGTCGATAACGCCCTCACAGGTTGTTATGGGAACTTGCTCATGTCTATTGTTTGCAATGTTTATAATTACTCTGTTCACTAACTAACGAGTCACCTGTTACCTCAACGAAGCTTATCGGGCCATCCGACGAGAATAAACAAACACGAAGCCGAGCATCGCTATCACATCATCTCTCAGTTTTTATTTAAAGTTCATTGGCGTATGATGTGTGGAGCAGCCGGAAATCCTGCCATTCTCCCATCCTTAAACTACCGAGGTAGCGAGGCATGCGCATGGGCAGCAGACCTCCCAGGTAGATTCCACCTCCTTGCCCTCATCAATCCTTTCCTTCCCGTCTTCTGCCATAGTTTCCATTGTTTCATGTTCATTGCGACGGCACTGAAAGCCACTAACTGGGAAGTGTGCAGCTAATACAAACAATACGATTCTAAAACTATGGCCTCAGGAATTTAGATCCGTCACCTGTCTCTAAATGCAATTTGTTTGCCCTCTACAAGTTTTTTTATCCGCCACTGGGCTGGTGGCTTTGTTATACCGTCGCGCTATCTCTCAAAATGGCACCCACATTTCTCCTGCCGCGCGGAAAACTTGGCACGAGCTCTGTTGGAAAAGCCAGCTAAAGGTGCACATTTCGGCCCTGTGCCTGCTATCTTCATGAACCAAACTGGGCTAAATGCTAATGGTCATACAATATACAGGCAGTTTAGATTTGCCAGCATGAACGTTTTGGCTCCGTCTTCCCTATCTTAACAGGGTTAAATGCTAATGGTCATGTAGAATGCAGGTAGCAGGTGGCCAGAGCACTGCTAATTGTATGTAGATACGGGAGCTGTGCGCATTCCAAACCCAACTGTGATACGAGCGCCCAGACCGGGCATCTGCAGTGTGAATAGTGGATCCGACTGCAGGCACCTGTGAACTACCGTATGCGGATGACGGGGGCGTTATTCTGATGGCGTACCGACTCGCTAACGTCATGCAGATGTTTCCGGCGGCTCCGTCGTCTGCCTTGATCTTCAGAGTTCGTGAGACGTTGGGCACGCGTGTGGCCGGCTCTGTTCTTACGACAGTTCTGTGGCCGGCATGTCATTGTTAGTTCGACCTGTGCTGGCTAGTTGTGTCGTGTTCAAAATCAGACACATATGTGGTGCGAGTGCCTAGAGCTTAAGCGACTTCCGGCTTGAGCAGTGCCGAGTGTGACAGACCAGCTGCGTTTCGCTGGTATGCTTTGTATTATGACGGCATTAAATCGCAGAGGTGGCTGGAATTCCGCGCCTGAGTGTTTCCACACCGACCGGAGCGGTGTGTGCTAGAAAGGAGCGCCGGATCATGCAACATGTGAATAATGCCCAGCGAAGCAGCTGAGTTTCGAATGCCTGCGATGATTAATCTCAAATATCAATTGGCCATTTCTGATGCGTATAAAATCCACTCTTTGTTTACGTCAAAATCTTAGAACACCAACAAACCTGCATTAACAGCCGTGATATTTTAGGTCGTGACATTTTGCGCGAGATATTCCATTTGTATATATCCGCTGAGCTGGTCCAACCTCCCATACGCTACCAAACATAGCTGTCGCGTCCATTGGGTCTTTGTCATGCATTGACAGACAATTGCAGGTGGCAGACGTGTCACGTGATGTGTCTTATTGTGCGTGAGCTATTCTCATGCGCCGCGGGCCCCGGCGGCTAATGAAGACACAGTGCCTCCCTGCAGAGAGCCAACGGTGTGGACATTAGCGCATAGTGCGAACAGGGCCAGAGCTGTGTGGCAGCTGCTGTCGATCTAAGACTGCGTTTCTGCAAGACTGGATATGTTCTAATGAGTGGGATGGTGGGCTACTCGTAGATAGTTCTTTTGTGCGTTAGATCAAGGCACGCTCATTCAGTACTGGTGGTTAATGGAAAGCATTGATATGTGCCTTACGTATTTTGACGCATATAAATGATTATATACGCGGTTCTGTACTAAGGAGGATGCCGCGCTGTGCATAGGTGGCGGATGAAGGGGGACACTGGGGCAATGTGCCTTGCTCTTAAATCATGCATTTCAACACTAACCCGATGGCTTTGAGTGCAAAGAAATTGGTCGAAAAGTCCATGGTGCCCCCTTTAAATCCGGACTCTCCACCGCCACTGACACTGTACAAAATGTATCCGCTGCCGCGCTTTTAACTTCTACATGACCAGATACGTAAATTGTAGTATTTCATCTATACCGGTGTCTTTACCGATCATTGACGTCTTTCGTGAGTTTGTAAGTGTGGGTGTACAAGGAATAACAAATGAAAAATTGAAAAGCACAAATTTCACGTGGAACAAATAAATACTAAGAACGGTATGATTCATACTGACAACAAATAATATGGCTGCTCATTTTCGATTGGTGCTGCCGCTCTACTTAACAATATTCACAGCACGTGTTGAGCACATCGAGTTTGAAGCGGGTTTCGCTCCATACATTTAAAGAGACGGACGAAATATGAGATGGAAATACTACCCGGCAGTGGCGGATACGAGGAGAGGGGGGGTGAAATGACATCAGAGTGCCTGTAGTTAATGCATAGCCGTAGGCTATTCCGAGGCAATGGCGGGGGAGGCTCGAGCCCCCCAGCCCTCCCTCGAAATGTTGTCCTCCAATGGTACATACATGGTATGAACGAAATTATGTAAAATCTGTCTCGCGCCATATCATTCCTTATCAATAGAACTCTTACATAATATACACATACTGTGGCGAAGGCCGACAAATTGTACTGCCCGAAATTCATTTTCGAGACTGCCGGGCAAAATAGTAGCGCTTTTGTGCGTTAGATTATTTTATTTTCAGTCAATACTCTTGGTGAGGACAAAACTTTGCACTATACCAGACCTTTTTTGGCAACTACTTACGGTTGTTGATAAAAGTGGATTGCATCGATTGCATCGATCTAAACATTGAATGATATTCTTCTGATGGCGAGCATGAGCCTGTGCTCATGGGAGAGATAAGTTTCTTTTTTCCCGTGAGGATAGTGAGCGGGCTCGTTATCAGGGAATTAGGCCAGCTACCCCGCAGACGGAGCCGGACTCTCATTCGGAGCAGGGTGGAGAGGAATTGCCACGGTTTTGTGCGGCGCGACAGAGCCAGAGGAACGCCGGATCACGTGCTCACAGGGGCGCGACGTGATCCGTGACGTGACGATACGCTCGCCGTGGGAGACGGAAAGCGAGGCATGTGAGCGGCGCTGGTGACCGGGGAAGAGGTCTGACCTGTTTCCCTCCCGCCTAGTAGCGAAGCAAATCCGGCTCTGGATCGGCTTGAACCTATTGCCGAACCCTCGCGAACCCTCGCCTGACGTCGCCGCCGGTCCCCTGCACCCCATGACTCCGATTTCCCGTCCGGAATGGATTTGAGTTGACTTCGTATACAAAGCTCTGGTAAAGATTGAAACCAAGATTGGATTAGTTTTCGCAGAAAGCGTCCGGCGTCGTATATATTTCATACATTGCGAGCATCACAAGTATGCTGCCAGCAAGCATTGGTTCCTGCAACTGTTCAGACCGCGAGACGAACGCTCTCATAAGCATGACACTTAAGCTTTGAAAACTATTTTTATAACCGACTCGTTTGCCAACGAATCTATGAGTTCGCGTGACAAGTGTTCTTTAATTTTCAATGTAAAATAAAGCTGACGCTGCAAGTTTTGCGTCAGTAGGCGCCCAAAAATTGTGGTTGAATGTTTTTTTCAAGTACAAGGTTTGATGTATTATTATTTCGTATTGTTGTATTTGGAGACCATTACATTTCTTTTGTGACATCGAATTGTTCATCGAATGTGAGATCGAAACAAATCTGATGGCAATTTACTTGAATAAATAAATAAATAAAAAAATAAAAAAATAAATAAAACAAATAAATAAAATAAATAAACAAAATAAATAAATAAAATGTATAGGTTATGACGTACATGCTGACCACGAATTTGTGTATTCACCTTTTACCTAATGAATATTCTGATGAGTAGCTGTGCCCGAAAACATAAGCACTGTTAATTTGCTCCATTTTGCATCCAGGATTCGACGAGGCAGGCCATATAATAACTCATCAACTTATGATCATGCTCGTCTTCTCAGCCCTGCGAAATCTATCAACGAGTAAATTTATTTGTATGAGTGTATTATCACTGCACCATTGTTGCCGCGTATATAAGTACCATTGTTGCCGCGCACCACTATAAGCTGCAGAGGCAAATGTGATCTTGATTTCCATTGGAGTTCCCCATGCAACATTCGGGTCCACCCAAGGCTACTTGCCGCGGCTTGGCCACAATCTCTGCAAATAGAGCGCTAGCAATAGCCGGCCGCCGCCGCCGCAGCGATTTCTCTCCACCGCTGGCAGCATCATCGTCCGGTATTTATCTCCGTCAGCTGCGGTGTGATGTCGCTGACGTCGTCAGCTTACTCTCCAAACTGGGCCGCTGGTGTCATCAACAAGACAGCTCCGTGCTGAGGAGAGAGCTGCTGCAGCTCAGACAGCTAAGCTGGTCTGCGGCGCGGCCTGCAGCAACCCTGCTGCCCTCCCTGAACCCTGGCGGCGTTCTGAGTGGCCCGCGTCGGTGCCGTCTTGATGTCGCAAATGAGCCGGTCGTGGAGTCGACCCCGACGACCCTCTGCTCAGCCCTCCTGCCGCCGTCGTCATAGAACATGTCACCGGAGAGACAATTTGAATGTGATGCCAAGCATGATGTTTAGACGATCAGTTTGTACGACGGGGGTAATATCCACTTTGGTTTGCGAGAATATGATCAGGATGACTAGGAGAGGTGTGTAGAGAGGTGGTCGTCTTTTAAGAGATTAAAACACATTCATGGGATTTAAGCTGATATATTAATGACATAGATTATGCCGAAAATTCCTGGTTTGATGTTTCGTTTGTCAGAACTGATCTCTCGTAGAAAAACATAAGCTACCTGATTGCTTCGATCTCGTCGCCCTAGCCTTACGGCTGACGGTGGAAGCGTTGACTCGGGGATAGCGCCACGCTGGGGAACTTGGGGGCGATGGGGTGGGTGCCCGCCCGAAATACGCGCTGTTTCTCCGCAAGCGGCGAGTTCTGGGACAAATACAATTTTCGACTTCGGTGTTAACGACGCTTCAGTAGAGGGGTCTGCGTTAACGCGCCACGGAGGAGGGACTAAAGTGCCCCCCCCTCACCCCCTCCTGAGATCTCCAAAACCAAGAGGGTGAGATCTAAAACAAGATGCCCTATTGTGGGGTGTGTGGGGGCGATGGTGATCTTAATTGTAGCCAAATTTCATTGACCTAGGTGGATATCTCCAAGGTCAAATGAGCTCATAAAACTCAAATATGGGCCGTGCTGGAGACCTATTGGATTATTAAAAAGATAAATGTCCAAGTTTGGTTATTGGAGTCGGAGCCCCACTTAAGTCATCAATGGACTTTTCATAGAGACCCCGACCCCACCATCCGAAGGAGCAACTCTCGCGATGAAGGGTCAATTAGAAGTAAATGTTTATAGGGACGGTCACCCCGCTCAGGTCACCCTCTCACCAGTCAGTTGCCAGCCGACCTACGCCGGGTAAAGATAGAGCGCCGAAGCGTCTCTGGGGAAGCGATCCCATGTCTGGACATGCACTGCCACTGTATGTTATTGAGTAGCGGGCCGGAGCCCAACGCTTTACCAACTGAGCTGCCGGGGCGGCACGGAGGGACTGACCTATAACGTAACAATATGTCATTCCCAATTATGTAAAATTTAGTCGTCACTTTAGCAGCCTTTAGCTGGGACATGATGGTGTGACCCTGAAAGAAGACCTTTGACCTCGGCCTTGGTATTGATCAGCCTCAACTATTAAGTCATAGCATAACATACGGCATACGGAATAATGTCAATATATATTTAATAGTAAAATTATATGTATAATCAACAATCTGACTAGAATGTTGGGTTCAATGACCTTGAACTTTGACATTGACCCTTATGTGGGGTGACCTTGACACACAACCCGATTATATGACGTTATTACGTCACCACTCGGTCTGCAGTTGCCGGTGAACTGGTGCGACCACGCGATTGCGACGGTCTCAAAATACAGGTGTGACTTTGAAAACTTTTGAAGGTGAAACAATTTTTTTACCGATTTTCAATGTTCTTTCACCAATCAGCGCCGCTGCGAATTATATCAAATGTAGCCAATTAACGGTTTTCGGCGGCAAATGGCTTCCTAGCCACCTTGGAGAAATAGGTCCTTGGGAGGGAGGGGGCACTTTCGGACCACTTCTGCGCGTATTAAAGGCCCACACGGGTCTGGTCTTCCTCAGATTGCTCTGAAAAGCTATACCGACAGGGCCAGGTCAAACTGCTGGCACTCCTGTGGTTTACTTCTAAACAGGGGCAGTTTGGGTCGGGTTCTCGAAACTGAGACCCACTAACCCACCCTAGGCGTTTACAGGATGTTACAGAACGCCAGGCTTTTATCTGCGCGATAATTTTCTCCGCTGACTGACAGCCTAGAAAAAGTTGTGAAAAGTTCAATATGATTTTATTACGATTTAAATGGTCCTCTCTCGTGTGAATTTGTTTTCGTTTGTGACGGCCATTAGATACCACCGACTGGCTCCCAAATGAAGGTCGGCCGGATAATCAGCGCATCCGTCAGGCTGTTGACGTCGCTGCCGGCCCATGATAAAGCCGACTTAGATCGTCCTCGCAAAGTTGCAGAACTCGGATCGACTGAAGCATGGCTCAGATGACCCTGAAGCCGTTCCGAACGGTCGCTGAGGTATTGCTGTGCTGGCGGTGTTGGCGAAAATCCGACCTCCGGACCCACTGTCTAATAAGTATCCTTCCTGTCCCCGATCACTGAGCCGCTCAGTCTGGGAAGTTTGGGAACCCTGCGCCCCATCATCATTATCATCATCAATGGGGTGTCTTAAAGCGCAAATGGTGATCGTTAGTGATGGGGCTCCAAAATATGTTATCCTGAACCGTGAGCAGCATAGGATAGGAGCGGACTCTAAAAGACAGATTGTAAATAGGCAAAGGCTTATGCCCGTCTGTGACGGCACTGCGTCATAATTCGTTGCAAATCATGGTGAGCTATTTAGTCCAAGCTTTATCTGTCGGCTTAAATAGTATTATGGACTTTCCCGATAATGCCTGGATTGTGGAGGCCGAGATAGATTCCCCGTGCGCCGGTGTAGTTTGAATTTCGGTTAATGCCCCACCTTCCCGTGCGTCACATATGCCCTGCACGCGGCAGGTATTGATGGTGCTCGTGTACTCTGCAGGGCCACGGGACTGCCTTTCACGAGATGGACAAAATCCGTGGCTTTATCGAGACTGAAGTCATCAACAAAATGCACCTGGGTCTGGGATCGTCCCTGGCGTTTAAGGTAAGATGTCTGGGGGCGTGTGTACTGCGGAAACTGACGGGGTGAATGGTTTTGTTACGTTATACCAGCCTCCTGGCAGAGGCGTCTCCACGATTTTGACGGAGTGTGAACGATTTTTCACGATTTTTTTTACGAGAGGTGGGCGGGGCGGCGGATTTTACATACTCGGATCTAATGAAGATTGGGGAGGTGGGATGCGGCGAGGTCAAACATTAAAAGATGCCTGGAACAACACTTATGATGTACTATGCCTGGATCCAACCTCAGAACGTTTGCGAAAGTCCACGTTGATTAATGGAGTAACTCTAAAATTATCGGTCGGGTGCCTTTTTGTGTTCACCTGACCGATAATTTTAGGGCCACGTAACAAATCATACACAATTACTGATAAGGCTCTACAATTGTTGAAATCATATCTGTCTGGGAGAGAGCAGCGGGTGGTTGTGAAAGGCCAGTGCTCTACATGGACGCCGGTTCTCTCAGGAACACCTGAGGGCGGGCTTTATCACCCCTTCTTTTTCGTGTTTTATCAACGATTTACCTAGCCTCGTCGACTGCAATTGTTTGATGTTCGCCGATGACGTTAAACTGTACAAAAGAGTGGATAGTCTGCAGGATGTGAGAACGCTGCAGGGCGAACTTGACAAGCTACAGGGTGTTTCATAAAGAATAATATTTTTGAATTGATCATAGTGCGATTACAAGTACGTTGTTGTGGTATGATTTACATATCAATGGAAGCAAATTTTGGGACATTTACAATTATTTGTATTTTGATAACTGTTTTGATATCTTTACTAGTTAAAAACAGTCTTAAAAATCAGCTGAAAAATACTATCTGTTTGCCTTCATCAAAAATGTTCGTAGAAATCACGCGCGTATCACGTGACAAGTATCACCCCAATGACACTGCAAACATTACATCGTCACTGCGGTACATCACAGTCCACACGCACATTGCCTCTGGAAATTAATTCTAAAAACACACCTCTCAAGCTTAGGAAAGCTCGGGTCCAGGCAAGCAATTCCCAATTGGTCCATGTCCCTTGTTCTGTGGTGAACGGTGGGGTCTTTTGCGCTGTGTCCGCTGCATCCAGTCATTTATATGGAAGGTAAGCCAATGAGCCATATGGAGCTTGAGCCAACAACTTTAAATTTGTAATATTACTAAAACTTGCCTTTGATGTGCATGCTCACGTGCCATTTTTGTGTGCTAAAACCTTTTTAGAGTGCTGCCAGTTCCGTTTTCGCAAACATAAGCGGGCTTGTATCATGTTTCCTGCATCATCTTTCCGAGTCCTTTTAGGACGGAAAATATTTGATGCAAATGAAACATGTTTATTGAAAAAATGTCCTACAATTTACGATTAAAATGAGCGTTTGTGGGCGGATTTGAAGAATTTTGAGTCTTTTACTGGACATTTAAAAAATATCATTCTTTCTGAAACACCCTGTATGGGGGTTGACCCTCAACCCATCCAAGTGCAAGGTTTTGAGAGTGACGCTTCGCAGCAAGCCGGTAGAAAGTTCATATCACATTAACCGCACTAGGCTTGATATAGTTTCCGCCATGCGTGATCTGGGTGTTAACCTGGACTCTAAACTTACCTTCGGCTATCACATAGAGGAAATTATTTCAAAAGCGAATAGGACCTTGGGATTTCTCATCAGGTCACTCCAAACTGGAAAACACGGCAGGCCACTTCTTCAACTCGATACAAAACTGTTTATTGGCGTTTACTGTGCACACGTTCGTTCTATACTAGAATATGGCTGTGTAGCTTGGTGAGGAGCTGCACAGACCCATCTAAAACGAATAGAAAAAATCCAACACAAATTTCTTATCTGGCTTTGCGGACGCTGCCGCATTAACAACATTTCTTTTGAATACAAAGACCTCCTTCGGCATTTCGGCCTAACTTCATTAGCTGGAAAGAGGCTGCAACATGATCTTTTGTTCCTATGGAATCTTCATAACCACAAAATTGACGCGTCTTTTCTGTTAGAATGCTTTCCTCTAGCGGCTCCTTCCCGAGCCCTGCGTAACAGGGTTCTCTTTCATGTGCCCCACGCTAGAGTTTGTACTGTTATGTCGGGTTTGTTTTGTAGATTGCCGAGGATCTGCAATGTGTTCTTAGATAAGTGCAGAGATATTGATGTGTGGAACACCACAGCTGCTCAATTTCGAGCACGCGTGATCCTTTATGCGGCTAACTGCGATTGAGCAGCCTTTTTCAGCCATTTTTTATCCGTTTTACTGTGCTTTTTTCTTTTATGTTGTTTCCACTGACATTGATATATGACACCACTGTTTTATCACCATGACTTCATCTGTCATTGGGATGGTTCATGCCCGTTGATGATGGGACAATAAACTAAACTAAACTAAACTAAACCTGACCCCCGATTTCAGTGGAACGTGTCCCCCTCCCCGCTCTCGCCGCCCATGCCCACCTTATGTGTTCGTTTGTTTCCATTGGTGTGGTCACGCCTGTCTGATGACTGACAGAAATCCAAGTCATCAATAAGTGCGCCTGAGACCACATAGGAACAGAAAAATGACCCCAACAGCCTCCGAGAACCGGAACGAAATGTGTTAAATATTGTAGCGAGTTCAAAACACATATTTTAGCATACGTTCGTTTACCCCAGGTACTTGCTGCCAACTCGTGCTATCACTGCTTTAGACAATTTAAGACCATACGTTTTCTCCAGCTTTTAATTATAATATTATCAGAATCATATTACACCCTGAGTGAAAGATTCTAAGGTAATGTGATGCATCGTTTTGTCTTGATGTGAGAGGTATGTCGTTTACCAACGTTATATTCGATATATTTTTATTCTCTGACTTCGGCTGTAAATGGAGACATGTTATGTTGGCGACCTGATTTAAAATATGAATAAATATATAAATCACACTCGGCATCCCCTCTACACCTACAACCATCAATATGCAGCAGAGCTAAAAACAGAACCGCGTAATCGTAACCTATGGAAACAAGCGAAGCAAGCGAAGCAAGCGAACAAGCAATCTGCGCCGGAAACAACAGCCTGTATGTCGTCTCACAATGTTTCCAAAGATCGGTGACTTGTAGCCTGCACAGGCCTGCTGAAAAAAACTGCCTCATGGAATTCACTGATATTAAGTACTTGATGTTGCGGTGGATCACGAGATCACCAGCATTTGTGGTGCTGTAGTCTCATCTGTGAGCGGTGTGCCGTCCTTTCAAACCTCGCTTCCTCTCTCGCTCCCTTTCACCGAGTGCTCATCATCACCAGTTGCACTCCATCACGCTACTATGAGACGTCATCATGCCAGTCATCTGCGCTCGGAAAGCCGGTGATGATGCTGTCTAGGCAACTATCTGAAGAAGTGGCTGTTTTGACGTGACTGAAGGCTCATCATTAGGCATGGGTTTGTTGGTCAAGCTAAAGTAGCCTCCTTTTGTGCCTGGCACATACAAAAAAGCGATACATTGTCTGTATGCACGACAATGTCCCTAGGTAACAAGCAAAACATGAAGCAGATGAGTTCTCCCCGGGTGCGGTCTGTAATGGTGAGTTCTATTTAACTGAAAAAAAATCACTTTGAGTCAATATGTTAGAATGAGCTGTGACTATAGGATGTTGCCATTGAAAATGTGCCCGCGAAGCCTCTCTTTTTTAGCTCACTTTGAGCGTGTTGAGTATTAGTGCAGACCCTGGTGATACGAGCTGGCCATTTTTTTTAGCGTATTCTATGGTCGTTGCGTAATGATCATTGTTATTACTATATTGAGTTAAGTGTGCGAATCTATTTTATTATGTAGTCTGATTCGTATCTGTGGTACGTTCCAAAAACAATGTGGTGTTGCTATGGGCATGCAAAGCGGTGGATGGGCAGAGACCGCGTCCCCACTTTCCATCAGAGCATTTTGTGATTTCAAGGAAGTTCGAGAAAATGTTGAGTTTCGTCTTAACAACGTGTGGAACATCACAACCTGAATATTTTTTTGTTTATTTATACAGTGTAGTTTTCTGCCAGTGAGGAGATAAAGCTTCACTCCGCGCCCCGCCGTCACTTTTTGACCGATTGCACCGCCACTGCATGCCACGCCCTCTGGAGCCTACAGGCCTTAGTACCGGGCTCACTAATCTTGCGATTTTTCTTACCTTGATACCTCACCGATTTTTTCTTACTTTCTTACCTTATTGTTCTTACCCTATTTGTTCACATTTTTCTTACTTTAATTTTTCCAGTACGGAAAAATTAAGGCAGAATGGATTCGTTAGCTTAGCTAGAACAAACCACCGAACAAGAGGACATAATTTCAGACTTAAGAAAGTGCACTCATTCATGCGAGTTTTAGAAGAAATCACCTGCCTGCTAGTGCTCTAAACAACTGAAATAGACTCCTTTCATGGCTGTGGAAAACACCCATGAATTCAAGGATAAGCTTGACAAGCACTGAGGTAATAATCAGTATTAAGTAGATTAAACTCAGAAAATACGGCCACTTAATCTACCCAATCTTCTCAATCTAGAATCGGAAAACTCCCCATCCAGAACGTGATCTTGTTGCTAAAGCAAACTTCAGAATCGTATTTGTTTTATGGAAAATTAGATTTAGATAAGTTTTGAAGTGCTCCAGCGAGGAGCATGATGATGAGTTGCTAAGATGTTCCCTGGCCTCTCCCCTAGATTCCGGAAATGTAAAAAACACTGAAGATTATATATTCGGGCACAGCCCTTCATCAGAATCGTGAAGTAAATATCAATAATTCTCAGTCCTAGTATAGCCAGACCTCGAATTGAGCTTCACACAAATGCCTTTTAGAATGAATCGTTAAAAATAAAATTGGATGTCGTGACAACAACGATATTGGTACCTCTAACCTAGAGCAATGCCGACAATACAACAAACCTAGACCAGTATTTGTGACAGACTTTTCTATTATTTCAGCCAAACACTAGCTTTTGATTAACAAAATTAATCGGTTATTTCAATATTTCTGTTCTTATTATTTACTTTTTTCCGTCGACTGCAGCTAAAATGCTAACCAAAAACTACCTATTTAGCCCTAGTAGACGTGATACTAGATCGGTGTAAATACTGCATGCTTTCCCCTTTAACATGATGCTATATTTTTGCAATAAAAGCCTCCCTCGAATTATTTAGTTAAGATTGTACCTAGTGGTCAAGGCCAACTTTTTGTAATTGATAAACCTATTTTCCACAGCCTGCTCCTCTGGCCCAACGTTAAGCGTCGAAAGAGTATACGTGTGGCTGCAAAAAAGCATTATCAATTTTATATTATACTTATTAAACAACCCTAGCCCATAGTATGTACCACTTAAACAAAAGCAACTTTTATAGTTAGTTATGTGATCAATTATTGGTAAATACTTATCCTCAACCTGTACCTTTAGAGCCCAACGTTATGTGTCGAATGGGTATACGTCTAGCTGCAGAAAAGTATTATCAATAATTATTTGCATATTTCAAAAACCCCAACCCCAGAACGTACCCCTAGAATCAAACCATCTCTTTGAGCTAGTTAATCTGATCAATCATTAATAAACCCTTTTTCCCAGCCTGTACCTCTAGCCCAACGTTAAGCGTTGAATGAGTATACATCTGGTTGCAGAAAAGCACCATCAAAGATAAATTACCTAAAAAAACCTGAGCCGTACCTGTGACCTAAGTCCATCACTTCTGACTAGTTAAACTAATTCAACCACCATAGCCCTTTTTTCAGCCTGTAAATTGGGCCCAAAATTAAACGTCAAAAGCATATACGTCTAGCATCAATCATCGGGAATCATCCTCCATAGTACATCTGCCCATCCCACGTCTACGAAACACAATATTATCCGAAACATGTTCCACAGGGGTATGGATAACTCATCGGGCCCAGAGAAAGAGAGAAAAAGCATAGATAAGATTTAGAATCTGCTTCTAAAAAATGGGTATCATGCAGGGCTTCTCAGGCGTTTGTTGAGGGAGGTTAGACAAGCTAGGACAGGTAACGGAAGGTGCAACAAAAAGAAAGAAGGCTCAGATTCTTATGATGGGTTCTTGACTTTGCCGTACGTAGACGAACAGCTACTCTGTAAAATAAAAAAGGTCGTAAAGAAATCTAACTTGAAAGTACATATAGCCTGGAAGAATAACAAGAAACTTAAGTCGTCATTGGTTAGGTCGGCCATTTCTAAGCCAAAATGTCCTGGGGGTCAGAGGTGTCATTTATGCAAGTCAGGTTTTAAAGGCGACTGCACACAGAAAAATTTAGTGTATCAAATAGACTGTAGACTGTGTAACCAGGATCAAAACAGGGCTCAATACGTAGGGGAGTCGATGAGGCCCGTCCGATTGCGATTTAACGAACATTTGCGGGACGCGAAAAATAAAACTAGGAACACACCTCTAGGAGATCATTTCCTCGAGAAACATGCAACACAGGACACTCAGGTTATATCAGAACCACTTGAGCTAAAAGTAGTTCATCGGGCACGTGATCATCCAGATAGAAAGATAGACGAATCCATAATCATTTAGAATCGTCATCCCAGCCTTAAAGTACAAGGAACGTCCTGGCCTATTATGCGGGTCTAGGATAGGCTATCACTTAACAGCAGTGGCTTAAGAGGTAAGGGAGGGATCAGCGTAAGTATATGTGTTCTGGGGTAGGACTTCCATACATTATTGATAGTGTTATTGATGCTAGACGTATATGCTTTTGACGTTTAACTTTGGGCCCGATTTACAGGCTGAAAAAGGGCTATGGTGGTTGAATTAGTTTAACTAGTCATAAGTAATGGACTTAGGTCACAGGTACGGCTCAGGTTTTTTTAGGTAATTTATCTTTGATGGTGCTTTTCTGCAACCAGATGTATACTCATTCAACGCTTAACGTTGGGCCAGAGGTACAGGCTGGGAAAAAGGGTTTATTAATGATTGATCAGATTAACTAGCTCAAAGAGATGGTTTGATTTTAGGGGTACGTACTGGGGTTTGGGGTTTTTGAAATATGCAAATAATTATTGATAATACTTTTCTGCAGCTAGACGTATACCCATTCGACACATAACGTTGGGCTCTAGAGGTACAGGTTGAGGATAAGTATTTACCAATGATTGATCACATAACTAACTATAAAAGTTGCTTTTGTTTAAGTGGTACATACTATGGGCTAGGGTTGTTTAATAAGTATAATATAAAATTGATAATGCTTTTTCGCAGCCACACGTATACTCTTTCGACGCTTAACGTTGGGTCAGAGGAGCAGGCTGTGGAAAATAGGTTTATCAATTACAAAAAAGTTGACCTTGACCACTAGGTACAATCTTAACTAAATAATTCGAGGGAGGCTTTTATTGTAAAAATATAGCATCATGTTAAAGGGGAAAGCATGCAGTATTTACACCGATCTAGTATCACGTCTACTAGGGCTAAATAGGTAGTTTTTGGTTAGCATTTTAGCTGCAGTCGACGGAAAAAGAAAATAATAAGAACAGAAATATTGAAATAACCGATTAAGATACTTCAGCGAGTTTTTCATTGTTAATCAAAAGCTAGTGTTTGGCTGAAATAATAGAAAAGTCTGTCACAAATACTGGTCTAGGTTTGTTGTATTGTCGGCATTGCTTTTAGGTTAGAGGTACCAAATATCGTTGTTGTCACGACATCCAATTTTGTTTTTAACGATTCATTCTAAAAGGCATTTGTGTGAAGCTCAATTCGAGGTCTGGCTATACTAGGACTGAGAATTATTGATATTTACTCCACGATTCTGATGAAGGGCTGTGCCCGAATATATAATCTTCAATGTTTCTTACATTTCCGAATTCGAGGGGAGAGGCCAGGGAACATCTTAGCAAAATTAAATTTCGTCCTACTTTTTCCCTACTTCGAACTTCATGATTGTATGTTTTTCCTGGTGTTGACGCATCTGCGAATCGCACACTCAAACGGCCCTAGTTGTCTGCTTTCTATCGGACGATTGAGATTTAGAGGGCAGCCAGATCAACAGCTGGACGAAATGGGCGGCAATATCCGGCGCATCAGCCAGCCGATTGACATTTCCAAACACAGTGTTTTCGTCTCTGGAGCAGCCTCCTCAATTCGGATGCGGTTCGGTCGGCGCTCTAAGCGGCGACGCTGCGTTGTTTTGGCAGCGGCAGCCGTGGGAGTTCGATGCTGCCCTGATCCCTATAATGGGTTCTGGTAACTAACGGCAAACACCCGAGAAATGCCGAAGCTGCACTAAGCAGGGTCTGCGGAGCCAGCTGACGGGTGTTCGGCTGCGATTGGTAATAGCATTCAACTCTACCTCGCTTCACTCGTGTTTTGAGTTTAGCTGACAGCTATTTCGGGACGGTAAACACTGTTGCGCTGTGACATTTTTATTCAGGTTCGTGGTTGTGGCTCCGTTTAGCCCCGGTATCCTAGTCGGTTAAAAGTGAGTAATGTAGAGCTTGCGATGTGACGTATGCACATACCTTCCCAGCCAGTCTTCGGTTAGGATGTGAACCTAGCGAGAATATCCGCTGAGCTCGTCATCTTCACTGGAAAATATCCCGAGAAATGAGGAGCGGTGTCTCGTAGCTTTGTGCCAAGTGTATGGTTAACGGGCTTTGTCATCCCAAAGAGCCGTGCCAATGGCTGTCTCGAGATAAATGTGGGATTTATGGAGTGAATACGAGTTTTGAGCCAACACCGGGATAATAACTAAAGCAGACAATTGCAAAGCATTGTTGTTGCTTGTGTTGTTGTCTTCCGAACTAGTATAGGTTATACAATTTGGTGTTAAGCTAGCATTGCTCGTCAAATCAACAACATATTTTGTGAATGTGCCCAGCACCACAGGCGGATTCAAGGGAGAGGGCTTCAGGCTCTCCCCGATCGACCCACCCTGCGGCTTCTGAACTGCCCCTATATCCCTCTGAAACGCCGCCCCCCTATAGCAAGTATTGGTGCCTCTACAAAACAATTTCTGACTCCTATATTGACCGGACCATGCTTATTTCCCTCCTGGTGCTGTTACCTGTGAGGGACTATTCAGAACTGCCACCTCCGAGAAGACTGGACACCACCTTCGTACAGGGTCACCACACCTGATAAGAGAACCCAGAAACATCCTGTTGGAGGCGGTTAACCTTTTGAAGGTGGAATCAAAGCCGCATGGTGATCTCTGACGCCGTGGAGCTGAATGCCGGACCTCCAGTCAACGGGCTAAGTACGCGCCAGACGCAGGCGGCCCGCCATTTATCGATTACCATCGCATATCCCGGCTCAGAGCCCGGCGGATTCCCGCATCAAGGGGCAGTTCGATTCCTCGTAAACCCTTCCAATAGGGAAGGAGTTTGCGACGCTGTGCGACCTTGGTGGTTGGCGGATCGCTTGGCGAGAAAATTTACCATCACGCCACCTAAGAGTCTTCGAGATGAATTCAACACTACGGTCGCAGACGCTAGAGCTGGAAGTGTATGGCGTACTCACTCCGATGGGGACGTAGTGCAGTGGTTATGTTGCAGACTCAGAGCTGAAAACTGGGTAGCAAAACCGCGTCTGGTTCCGTAAGGAGCGACACAGTTCTTCTGTAGGAGTTGTGTGCGCATGAGAGCTCCCATGCAGCCTGTTAACTTGACGAGGAGGACGACTCCGTATTACTCCTTAACAGGAAGCTCTATATGGAATGGTTTCGCAAGCAGACTGCTTAAAATGGATTTCTCCCCGTTTACAAAGCATCATTACGTGACATTATAAATGCTAAGTGCTCAGATTGATGGCAGGCTGTGTCAGCCACGCCTGAAGGGGATCGCTGTCCCCGTTACTGTTCTTTCTGTTTATTGATAACCTCTGACAGCATCTGCCCTTCGTGCTTGATGTTTTTCGATGACGTAAGATATTTGATAGGATCGCTTGCGCAGCTGCTGGTGATTCTCTCCCGCATGCAAACTTGTAGAAGCTGTGCGATTGGTGGTAGTCGTAAAAACTGAATTTGAATTGGACTAAATGCAACATTTCAAACAATTACTTACACGGAAAACAAAACCTTTAGAATGGCATGTTTAATGGAAAACACCGCTTTAAGTACGTAAAAATCATGGACGAGGACATTTTGTTTAACCGCACGGGGTCCGGCGCCACCTTCGCCCCACCGGGGGATCGATGGCCCCCTCTAACCGAAAATATGGGCGTTAGCGCAAATCTTTAAAGTGCAGTAGAAAGCTCGCGTGAATTCAGTAGAAATTACTTCACATGTTTTAGTGCTCAGGTCAATGGTTTGACCTCCAGAGGTCAAATTAGGTCAAGATCGGCTATTTTCACTCAAATATGCAATGCTTAAGCAAACTGGGCATAACTCTTATGCCATTAGAGCTATTGAGATCTGGTAAAGTACATTTGATAGGAAATTGTCAATCCTTTTCCAGTATGTGAAATGTAAAGACCTCCCGCCAGTGGTTTGACCTCCAGAGGTCACCTCGTGACCTAAGATGACCTAGGTCACCAAAGGTCAAAAGTACCTTGCCGTATATCAAATGAAAGCCGGATAGACAAACACATGGTGTTTGTTTCAGTGCTCTAGCCCAATTAGGTCAAAAGTTATTGTCAAAATACTGTTTTTGACCCCTGGTGACTTGGGTGACCTTGGAGAGGTCAAACGGCAAATATGGCCCCTGGAATCCGTGAAAGGGTGTCTAAGAACGCTTTTCTGATCAAGCTGAGCATTTTCAATCGCTTTGTAACTTTTGATCATAAGACAGCTTTTCCCATGGGAAGTTTTTCAATGGGAGAGGTCACCTCGTGACCTGACCTCAGGGCACGAAATCGAAAAATCCCGGATATACACGTTGTAGACCCTGGAAGGGTCATGAAGTGTAGGAAGTTTCAAATTGATCGACTTCGAAATGTAGCTCTTACAGAGCTCTAAAGTTGAAGTGAGGTGACCTTGGTTGACCTCGTCTGGTGACCTGACCTTGGGTGACCCGGGTAAAAATTTCAGGGATGGTGGGAAAATGATGCAGTGAGAGGTAGAGCTCTCAACCGCGGCGCTGCGCCTCTTCGTTTTCTGCTATCCCGGAAAAACCTTAGAGGGGGCCATCGATGGCCCCCGTGGGGCAGGGTTAATACAACCCACCTTTGGATTTCATTTCGACAGCGTGAAGGAGGCCAATATAAATTTTGGTGCACTGATCAAACATTTTCAATTATTCAAGAGAAGAAAACACTTGAACATGAAATCCGTAATTTACTCATCCAACGTTCACCTTTGCTCTATTCTAGAGTACGGTTGTACAATTCGGTGGAGAGGCATTTGCCATGAACACCGATCGCACTGATAAAACGCAGCATGAATATTTCAGGTAAATCAATGATATATTACCCCGACTCAACCATAATTATTGTCGCACTGTGCCTTCTCCAAACTTGCAATCTTATTTCACTGTAAGGATGGGAGACCCTGGATAATATTATTCTGTCATACATCCACAATGTTTTGAACTGAAATGTATCCTCGCCATTTTTACTGCAGTTATTTAATATGTTCGTTACAATCCGTGTTTTTAGGCAATAATCATTCTTCACATGCAATACAAACGTGTAAATGTCGTAGGAGAATGATTGTTTGTGCGTGTAAATGCCCTGGGAGAATGATTGTGCGTGAAATGCCCGTAGAAGATGTGCCTTTAAATGCCGGGAGAATGATTGTGCGTGTAAATGCCCCGGGAGAATGATTGTCTGTGCGTGTAGATGTCATAAGAGAATGATTGTGCGTGTAA
The DNA here is from genome assembly GCA_034440635.1 of Lepas anatifera. Taxonomy (NCBI): domain Eukaryota; kingdom Metazoa; phylum Arthropoda; class Thecostraca; family Lepadidae; genus Lepas; species Lepas anatifera. The sequence goes on along the minus strand of JAOTON010000607.1, from coordinate 1,732,571 downwards.
ACGCCCCGGGAGAATGATTGTCTGTGCGTGTAGATGTCATAAGAGAATGTTTGTGCGCGTAAATGCCCTAGGATAATGATTCTATGTGCGTGTAAATACCCCAGGAGAATGGGTGTAAGATTTCCGCGGTCAATCGACCCCTTTCTGGGACTTAACCTGGGAGAAGCCCTATGGCGTGATTCCCTCAACTCGTATCGCAGCAATGCCATTTATATGGGTAGCCAGTGCGGAAACCCAAGATGTAGTGGGCATAATGTTTTGAAGTTGTAATCTAGCCTTTCCTTGTGCGTGCTTATTTCGGATGCTTTATCACAGTTGACTGTGTCCGTGAATGAGATGTCCTTTGGAAAATTGCTCAAATAAATAAAATAGACCAACAAGCCGCCTCACTGTTGATGTCAAGAGACAGGGGGATGTGTGGTTTAGTGGATAGCATCAAATCTCCCAAGCCACCGATCCCGGGTTCAAGTCCCGGCGGAACCTCTGAATAAGTCGATCTGATCCCCCAAATCCCTCCCAACAGGGTTAGAGTTGGCCACGCCCTATTACCTTGGTAGTTAAGGTACGTCGTTAAACCCCAACAATTACTAGATATCTAGAGACTGATAACTTTCCAATCGTCTAACTCGGATCCAATGACGAAGCGCATTGACGAAAATCTGAAAGACCTCAAACAGTTACCATTTGCAACTGAACGCGCAAGTACAAAAGCGCGGTTGCGGCCTTATGTGGGACGTGCAAGCGACTGGGCTTCCATCAAACTGCATACGAAGTGTTTTATTCTCAACAAAAGCTCTACACTCTGAAAAATGAAATGAAAAATGTTAGATCATCATACCGTGGGTGCTCCTGGTATCTCGGTCGAGGCTTGGTATGAATATTGCAGCAGAACATCAAAGGCGCCTCCTCTTGCCCATCCCCTAGTGGAATCAGGCAAGTGCTCTACTTGATTGTACATAATGTAGAGGCGTGTCGACTCTGGCTGCTGCGGTACGGCGTAACAGACCCAGCGTTAACTGGGAATCATTATTTTCCGGCTGGACTGCAATGAGACTATGTAGCTGGTATCCTTATATTGCTGTCCGAGGCAAATGTGGTGTACCTCTGAAGCTTTTCATCTGCTATTTTGGCCAACGTTTTTGTGTGAAATATGTCCTGGCCGAAAAGCCCTACATAAATTCGCCTTCAGTCTTTTCCGATTAAAACGTGGGTGTTATTGCTTGAACTTTTTCAATCATGCTCGCAGGTAATCTTGCTGCGAAACTTTTAACCGATATTCGTTCATCTTGCCGATAGATCGAGTCGAACCGACTATGATGCTTCAGGGAAATTGTGGAGCGTGCGTTGAGGTCGGCGGGGCGAGCTGGTAAAGGTAGTAAGTTATGGAAGCCATTACCACGAACCTGCCGAGTCTGACCGAGCACGGTATTTTGGGACCAGTCTGGCATCCCGTCTTGAAACCTACTCATCTACTGGTGGACTCAGTGGAGTAGTGGGCGTGCCTGAGGTCAAGTCTGATGGCTCAATTAACACGCGCGGGAGAGGGGGTCCTAAAGTGCCCTTCCCGGTAGGTGTGTTAAACACGAATAGAAACGGGCATACATGCCACCTAATGACGGCCTTTGTTAGAAGTCGTTAGAGGCTCTTGTTAGAGCCGTTGTTACAGGAAGTATTGATGCTGAAATGTTTCTTGGAAAGCTTCTCTTTCGACTTTTGTTCTGTATTCCATGGATGTTTTGTGATTGGAACGGAGCACGTCCTCTTTTGAATGTGGTTTAGCGAATATTGGCTGGTTAATGAGTTGCATTAACTGTGCAAAATGGACTCCTACCTCCACGTCTATACGATTTGGCAGTTCGAAACACAGCAAGGTGTTGGCCCGCCGGATTCCGATGTTGCCGGGTGGGAACGCCTCGAAGACAATGGTCTGAGGGGGATATGTCACCTTCGTGGGATTTGGACTGGGATCTATCAGTCGCATAGAGCAGACCAAAGTAATCCTGGTTTCATGTCTTATTTCCGTTAGAGCTCGCCCTTTATGGAGTAATAGAGCTTCATGGGCCTACTACTTTTTGAGTGCGCTCCTCTCCATACTGCTAACCACCGAACTCTAGAGGATTACAGAGTGTTCCGCATTTATTTTGTGTTTTGGGCCGAAATAGCAGCTTTGAAGAGCGCGTCGAGAAATCACTTCTGGCATATTGTTTTTGACTCAAAGTCCCCCGCATTACATTTTCGGGTGATTTCAAGTTCAAGATGGAGGCACCTGTTGGACTTTTTTCAAATCTCGAAGGAATCCTTTCCACCTGGTTGCTGTAGTTGCAGCTGTTTGATAGGTCTAAATCCTAAGTCCATCCCACTTATGAAAAAATCATGCTAGCGAGCGAGCCATCTTCTCGTGATTGATGGCATACGAATCTTACACCAAATTTTTTATTGTGACAGTAATATATTTTCTATATTTCGTAGTCTAAAGCCTCTGGAAACTTGTAGTTTGTGCTATGTAAACATCGGCTTTAAAACGTAAAACATCGTCTGTAAAAACATCGCCACTAATATGTAAATCGTGCGTCCTATTCGGGTTCTCCTTATGCGAGTCTAAGATTTGGCTTAGATCAAGGTTTGCATCTAACAAACTATGAAAACTTGTTTTGATGACATCATAAATGTGTAGGAAAAGCGAAAATATTTTGTTTTGAACGCCGAAAGTCACTCCGAAATTTTGTGGTTCCTGACACTCAGATTTACGCTAATGATAAGACGCACTTTTGGAAACTTAAATAATGTGGGACACTCCCTTTCACGGCCTGTGGCCGTGGCAAATATTTCGGGGCGGAACAACAAGGGATAGGTGCGGCGGGTATCCTCTCCCAATAACACGTTATTTCTCAGCAAACGGAGATATATGGCGTGCGGTCCCCAGACGATGAAGCGTCGGGGAGGCCTACTTTCCTGGATGGATCTCGTGCAGGAAGATACTGCGTGACATCTTTGACATGGAGATGCATCGTGTAATGTGAAAAAATCATCAGAAATGGATGTGGGAAAGCAAAATATTGGAGCAAGATGCATACTGTCAATGTATAAAATGCACGAAGGGGAGGGTGGGTATGGTTTGGACGGCACGATAGATCAGGGATCTATATTTTCTATTAAAAAAAGAAAATCACCAGAGCTATAGCGGGTAGCCTAAGTTCGAAAATTTGTGCCATGATGACGATCACTACCACTTAAATTATGTCCAGGTTTTAATTCGAGTTTGGGAGATAGCTAAGTTTAGTACGATTTAGGACGATTCGTGTACGATTAGGCATGTTGTTTTTCACCTTTAAAATTGAATATCTCATAAAGTCTGGGACTGATTTTTTATACCAAAATCTGCCATATAGCATCACTATCAAGTTTTCAAACAAGCAGGAAAGCTTTTTGCGCCAGTGTATCAATAACCCGTGGTTGGAACATGTCACTCTCAAAATTGTGGTAGGAATATGGTTCGGGCAAATAGAAGTGGAGTCGGTTCAGACATCCGACAGCCTCCCCTTAAGCTGACGTTGAATATTTTAAAATGTTCGCACAATTTGGATATCAGTGACCTTGGCACATGCTAAAGATATGGTTCATGGTATAGTTAGGTGTTTCCAAGGATCTGAACCTCTAAGGTAGTGCCGCCACTTATCTCATAAAATTTATTCCGCAATTCAAGATGCATAAGCAATAGATTTGTGATGCCCTGACCAAAGCTGTGAGGTTATGTACATGACATTTGGCGTGGGGGTATATGACAAGCCGATTATTGATTTGTGATACTTTTCTGTTCCCTATTAGAGCCATGTTAATATCTTCCAGTGCTTCATCGAGACCAGTCTACTCTGCCTGAAGCTGTCCCACTGCGGGGTAGGTTCAGATACTTAACCCTCGCACGTACTCGGGTTTTCGCCACCTTCGCCCGTACATGGGGGGGATTGTTGCGACCCTCCCTCGCGATTGGCCCATAACTGACGAAGAGCTCCGCGGTAAAAAAATCAGCGTGTTGGTCGTCACGAGTACTCGCGATTTATACAAATTTTTATGATCTTATGACATAAGGTCACCTTCCAGTTCAGGTCAATGTCCTGATTTTCGCCCTCTTGCGGCCCATTTTGCCGTTTTGGCTGCTATTGACGGGAATTTTGGCAACAAAGTATGGTCATTAAATTAAGAAACTGACATTCACGCGTCGATTCATATGTAACACACCTATATGACCCATCTAGGCAATGCAGGAGGTGAGGTCAAATGTCAAAGGTCACTGACACCTAAAACTCGAAATTGCCCAATGTGTCTAATTTTCAGTTTCAAATGGGTAATTTTGGACGTAGCATTCAAATTTAGCTCTTCAAACAACGTCAAATGCTTCTGCCATCCAAATTTCAGGTCATCTGATCAACTTCCAGGTCAGGTCAATGACCTGGTTGACCTCAATGAGTAGGTGGAAAGTTTTAGTCCATATTGGAAGCAAGTCAATTTGCTTGTTCTGCATCATATATGCAAATTTAGTGCTTGTCTAATCATATGTCACTGTTTTTACCCCTTCAAGGTCCAATTAGGTTAAGGGTCGAAAAAGGTCAAGTTTGTATTGGAGGAAAAGCGTCTTGTTCAGCGTCCTTCTCATGCTGCAAATTGACTATTCTTAAGAAACTTTGCATCATTTACGCCAAGTGCCTGCTTCATCATCTGCTATTGCTTACACTCCCTTGAAGGTCAATTAAGTTCATAAGGTCAAATTTTGAAAACAAGGTCAAGTCCATAAAATATGCAAACCAACTAGTTTAGTGTCCATATCATTCAAATTGACTATTCATAAGTCATTCTGCATCACTTACGCCCAGTAAGTGCTTGCTTCTTCATCTGTTATTGTTTACACCCCTTTCAAGGTCCCAGATCGAAAAAGATCAAGTCCCTATCGGGCGCAAGTCAACTAATTCGGTCTTCATATAATTTAGAAATACCGAATCGAAACGCGCATCTGTAGTCGTTATTCAACGCAGAGTTATCACTGAGGTCGCGCAAGGTTAAATGAAGGTCATTGGAGGTCATGAAAGGTCATGGAAGGTCTAACCTGATAAAAGTGATCCTCTAAGGTTGGAAGAAAATAGTCTGAACCAGTTCATGAACAAATGCTGCAAAAGAAGGGTGAGAGTCTGGAGCATTCACGTGAAAACGGGTACAGGCGCCCAAATGACCTCAACATGCTTCCACTCTTGAGGTCATTGATCCGTGACATTGAAAGCTAGGAACATAAGTTTTTTTGCAAAACATGCGTAGTGAATGCCCCAGAGGCTATACAAACTTGCAAGGCTCCAACTTAAAAGGCTCGTTTTCAATTCATAAAAACTTCAGGGGTTGCAACAACCCCCTGTAAGTGCAAGGGTTAACATGGTGTAACATGTAATCTTTTACTTCTAAATCCCCTGTAGTTTTTGTCCTCTCTTCTTGCCAGTATATTGCCAAGACACAAAGGTCAATAAAATATGCTAAATCACCAGCTCATCTGTCTGGCTCACTTGGTTTGTCCGCCAGATGCCAAGTTATAAAAATTGACCAAACCATACCCATCCTCCCCTACATATGTTTATCGACTATTGGTTCTTGTAATATTGCCCAACATGCATCCGGCCATACCAAACCGGGGGGAGGGGGATTCTAAATGATCGTGTCTGCTTGATCCGTTTATGGATACGTTTTTGTCTCTTCGGTCTTAGATGCGTGTCCCATCCATTGCACTTTAACGGCTGTGTATGGGTGAGGCCTCCCCTTAATGACATTGCCTGAGCACGCCAATGACATCATATTGCCATGTATTATAGGGCTGGAAAAATTGTATGGTTACTGTTTTTGTCTTTCCAGCCGCCTTGTAAGCAGTCTATTTACTCTCCAAGAGTGCAATCCAGTTGTATTAGAAACCTATATTTTTAGTTTCTTGGGCCACCTCTGTAAGCCTGCGTAGCCTGGGTAGGAGGTTTCAAATTCAGGATGAGGTTTGACGCCTCAACTCCTCCCTCCCGTTGAGATATCTGCCCACGCCTATGGCAATGTCTGGTTAGTTGGGCGTTCCCCCCAGTCTGTGTAGCCCTCCCTGTGACCCGCGTGGTCATCTATTTCTGCGGCTTCGGTTCCTGGCCGATGCTCGATTAATGAAGGTAAGGTCCCTGAAGAGCATCCGAAATCGAGAGCTTACTAGTTGTTATGCTAGTCATGGTCCTTTGTTGGTCTTCTCTTGCCTTCGGAGACATCTCTGCGATGACCTTTGCTGCCGTCGGATAGCCTGTTGCTTCTGTAGCAGGTTAGGATGTCTGGCCCTCTGGCAGCGTGCTCGGTCTCTGGTCTGGCAACAAACAGGCGCCTGTGTGCTGCAGAGCTTTATTCAATAAAGATGGCGTCTCTCATTTGCACGTGATCTCCTAGCGTGATTGTTGTTGGTACAGTGGCGGATCCAGGGGGCAAAAAGGCAATTGCCCCCAAACGGAAAAGCTCGGGGCAAAACTATGTTTTTGCCCCCCCAAAGCGATCGACCTCCTTTTCCCCGACTCCTTTTTAGCTTGTAAGCAAGATTTTGGTGCTTCAACTCTCAACTTCAAACAGAATTAGTGAAGTTCAGTGTAAATATTGGGGCTTGGATAGATATAAAGTATGTTGAGCCCATATTTTTCACCCCGTGGCGTTTTTTTTGCTTTTCGTCTCCAATTCCGAAAATCCTATCGAAAAGGCGTATTTTAGCGCAATTTTCACTGCGTGACTTTTGCTTTTCGACTCTGGTTTGCCCCTCCCAAACCAACCGGCTAGATCCACCACTGTGTTGGTAGTACTTTTCTGAGTACTCATCTGGATGTTTCTAGAAATATGGTATGCTATATTAACACGCGCATTGACGGGGGCCTGAGTCACCTTCGCTTTAACCGGGGGGGGGGCGGGTACCCGCCTCCCTAAGACCTCGAGAACCACGCTAGGTAGCGAAAAATGGTAAACGGCGTGGTGTAGCCCATTCACTTCTCCATAGAAAATATTTGGACCATTTTTTGCCAGGTATCATTTAACCCGCGCCCCATCAGGGGTCCAGCGCCACCTTCGCCCCATCGGGGTCCGGCGCCACCTTCGCCCCACGGGGCATCGATGCCCCCTCTAACTCCGGAAATATGAGGGTTAGCGCAAATCTGCAAAGTGCATTAGAAAGCTCGCGTGAATTCAGTAAGAAACTACTTGACATGTTTTAGTGCTCAGGTCAATGGTTTGACCTCCAGAGGTCCAATTAGGTCAAGATCGGCTATTTTCACTCAAATATGCAATGATTAAGCAAACTGGGCATAACTCTTATGTCATTAGAGCTATTGAGGCCTGGTTAAGTACATTTGATAGCAAGTTACCAGTACTTTTTCCGCTATGTGGAACGTAAAGACCAGTGACCAGTGGTTTGACCTCCAGAGGTCACCTCGTGACCTAATATGACCTGAGGTCACGAAAGGTCAAAAAGTGACCTTGCCGTATATCAAATGAAAGCCAGTGACAAGACATACACGATGATGTTTGATTCAGCCCTCTAGCTTAATTAGGTCCAAAGTTATTGCCAAAATACTGTTTTGGACCCTAGGGACCTTGGATGACCTTGGATAGGTCAAATAGCAAATATGGCCCCTAGTATCCGTGAAAGGGTGTCCAAGAACGTTTTGATGAGCAAGCTGAGCATTTGCAATCGTTTTTGGGAATTTTAGATCATGAGACAGCTTTTCCCCATGCTTTTTCAATGGGAGAGGGCACCTCATGACCTGACCTCAGGTCACGAAATTGAAAAATCCCGGATATACACTTTATAGGCCCTGAAGGGGTCATGAAGTGTAGGAAGTTCAAATTGATCAACTAAGAAATGTAGCTCTTATAGAGCTCAAAAGTTGAAGTGAGGTGACCTTGGTTGACCTCGCCTGGTGACCTGACCTTGGGTGACCCGAGGTAAAAAAACTCAGGGATGGTGGGAAAATGATGGGGTGAGAGATAGAGCCCTCAACCGCGGTGCTGCGTCTCGTCGTTTTTTCTGCTATCTCAAAAAAACTGTAGGGGGCATCGATGGCCCCCGGTGGGACGAGGGTTAAGGTCACTAGAGGTCAAAACATGCCGTCCCAGGGATAACATGTAAATGAAGGTATTCGATCATTACATCTGAACAAGTAAAGATGAGCAAAACGATTTGAACGACATGAATCCCCGCAGCAAGACGAATTGAATGATACATATGACCTGGCTAGGTCAAATCAAGGATTTGAAGGTCAATTTAGGTAAAATGCATATCATGAGAACCGCAAAGACAAGGTAAATATAATACAATTAAAATAAACGCTCGATAACCATCCGTTACTAAGTGATTCAGTTAAAACTATTTTCCCATGTATTTCCAATGGAGAGGCCTCGTACCTGACCTTAGGTCATCGATATAAAAAATACCGAAACATATTAAGAGAGCTCGGTGGGCCAATTATGTGATATGAGTTTCAATCGGATAATTTCACCCTGTTCCGACTTATGCTATCTTAAACTTTTTTAGGTCAGGTCACTTGACCTGTACTGGTGACCTGACCTGAAATGACCTTACCTTAAAATTTTGACAAAATTGTTAAACATGATGAGAGAAAAGGTATTCCAAGTACGGCGACGCTACGCGCCGCCGTTTTTATGCTATCTCCGAAGAACCCGAGTGGGGGGTACCCGCCCCCGTCAATGTGCGTGCTAATAATAGGGCTTAGAAACTAATCAGCATAACGAACTCGAGCCTTGTGCAGTTTTTGTGTAAATGCCAGCCGTCAATATTTCGGAGTAATGTGTAATTCGGTCTTCGGAGTATATTCCAACATAGCAATGGCTGTATGATCCGGTTAGTCAGCGTTGATAAGCTGCAAAAAAATGGGAACACTACCTAGATATATTAGGATTTCTCCACTAGATGAGGCGTAAAGAACGCAGAGTTTTCTGCTATATTTTGCAATCCTATGTCAGCGTTAAGTTCGGATCACGTCAGAAAACACGGTCATTTCGTGCAAACGTCGAGGAGTTACACAGTAGGGTGCGCGTTACAACACTTTTCGAAATCAAAACTTTTTCACGCGGTTTTAGACGGTAGACACAAATACAAGGACAATCTGCAAAAAATCGTCATTTTCTCAAATTTAAGCAACGGATTTTAAATTTTTAACCCTCCCCAGTAGGGCGGAAGGGTACTAATTAATCTCCTGCATATTTTTCGTCATCGCGGAGAAACGGCGGCGCCAAGCGCCACCGTACTGGGCACAGCTTATCATTAATCAATTCTGCAACTTCCCCTAAACATTTTAAGTTCGGGTCACCTCGGGTCAGGTCACCAGGCCAGATCAAGTGACCTCACTGCAAAAAGTGTTTGGTATTGCATTACTCGGAGTAGGGTTGATTTATCAATGTGAAACCTTTTACAGATAATGGGCTCACTGGAGCTACAAGCTATCTTTCGGTATTTTGTATTTTGTTGACCCAAGTTCAGTTACGAGTCATGACCTCTCCATTGGAAATGCATGAGGAAAGTGCAAATTTGCCGAAAATGTTTCTTTTTCTGTTTAAAACGCTTATTGGGACTTCTAATTCCCGGGATCTTAGTATCACAGGCCACTCGCAAGGTTCATTTTGCAAGTTTTGACCTGTGACCTTTGAAAGGTTGTTTGGGTCTACCTAAGCATTTGTTTAGATGTATGTCAATAACTGCGCAATAAATTGCAATAGAGCTCTCATTTTTATACCACTATGTTTGATTTGTCATTACGAGTCGAGTGATATGCATATTGTCTATGTTTAGTTAGACGATGACCTTAACCTGACCCAAGGTCATGTCATTTTTATACTTTGATATAGTATGGTCATATTGTACAATATTCGAATCGCTATAAAGAGAGGAATCGAATGACGTTTAAATTTTGGCTCTAACTTAACTCAGCCAAACGCTAGAGTAGAGTGTTCTAAACTGTGATATTTTGACCTTTAATGACCTCAATATTACTCTTAGCTAAAACGTTATGTGAACAGTTTCTTAATCGGTTCAATGGTCTATCAAACCATTCATGCTCTTTTCGCTACCCCGCTTAGGAGCCGAATTGCCGTCCCGGTAGCTCAGTTGGTAGAGCGTTGGGCTCTTGAATGAATGCTGGTGCGAGTGCGAATGTTTAATAGTTTTTACCTGCCTTACTCTCAGCTTTCAAATGAAATTTTTTTTTTTTTTTTTTTTTTTTTAATTTTTTTCCATAAACTCGGGTCCAAGAATAGCCACGTTAACCCCGGTTTTCTATCGTGGATGGACCTACGCTGTACAATACAATACAACACAATACAATACAATACAATGTTCCGGCTCGGTGCTCAGAAACATGCAGTGGCAGTGCATGTCCAGGCTTGGGATCGGTTCCCCTGAGACGCTTCGGCGCTCAATATTTTATCCGACGCAAGGTCGGCCGGCAACTGAGTGGTGAGAGGGTGACCTGAGCGGGGTGGCCGTCCCCGTGCTTTGTAAGACGTTAAACTTTGGCTTCTAAATTAACCCTTCATTGTGGGAGTTGCTCGTTCGGGTGTTGGGGTTGGGGTCTCCGTGACAAGTCCCTTGATGACTTTAGTGAGACTCCGGCTCCAACAGCGTACTGGGAACAGCATGGAACACAAAAATTCGAGAGGGGGGTGTCAGCACTAGCCTAACTTGTCAAAATTTGTTCCGATGTCGCTTTGCTTTTCAGCCTTAGAGAGTGGAGTGCACTCCTGGTTTCTTTATTTGTATTGTAGTAATTTAATATTGCAACAGATTCGTAGTTTTCGTTTTAGCAGAACAGGAATATGATCTTTAAGTGTTGAAAAATTCCCAAGCTAAAAAGTGAAGCCCATCTATATACATAACTCGGTAGTTTATTGTTATGTTTTATCCAACAGCACATCACACTGTTTGCGTGGCACCGCGCTCTCCACGTGCAGCAGTCTCAGAGCCATCCAGTCCAGCCCCTCAGTCTCACGTCTGCGGCACTTATTTCTGAAGAACATATGTTTTATCCAACAGCACAAGACACTGTCCTTGTGGCACCGCTCTCCACGCGCAGCAGTCTCAGAGCCATCTGGACCGGCCCCTCAGACTCACGTCTGGTGCATTTATTTCTGAAGGACATAAATGCCGCAGACGCGAGACTGAGGGGCCGGTCCAGATGACTCTGAGACTGCTGCACGTGGAGAGTGTGGTGCCACGCACACGGTGTGGAGTGCTGTTGGACAGAACATTACAATAACCCTCCAACTTATGAATATAGATGGCTTTCACTTTCTAGTTTGAAACTGTTCAACACATAAAGATCGTACTCCTGTTATTCCAAAATGTAAACTACGAGTCTGTTGCAATATTAAATTATTACAATACAAATAAAGAAACCAGAGTGCACTCCATCACTAATGCTGAAAAGCAAAGTGGCATCGGAACCAATTTTGACAAGCTGGGCTAGTGCTGACACCTCCTCTCGATTTTTTAAAATTTTGTCCAAGTTGTTTCCAGTACGGCTGTTAGAGTTGGAGTCTCACTAAAGTCATCAAAGGACTTGTCACGGAGACCCCAACCCCACCACCCGAACGAGCAACTCCCACAATGAAGGGTTAATTTAGAAGCCAAAGTTTAACGTCTTACAAAGCACGGGGACGGCCGCCCCGCTCAGGTCACCCTCTCACCAGTCAGTTGTTGGCCGACCTTCGTCGGAGAAACTATTGAGCGCCGGAGCGTCTCAGGGGAACCGATCCCAAGCCTGGACATGCACTGCCACTGCATGTTTCTGAGCAGCGAGCCGGAGCCCAACGCTCTACCAACTGAGCTACCGGGACGCCAATTCGGCTCCTGAGTGGGGCAGCGAAAAAGCGCAAGAATGGTTTGATAGACCATTCAACCGATTAAGCAACTATTCCCATAACTTTTTAGCCTTTTTAACCTCACCTGGGGAGGGTAAAAATTGAAAATCCGTTGCTTAACTTCGAGAAAGTAATGATTTTTTTGCAGGATGGTCCTTATGTTTGTATCTACCGTCTAAAACCGCGTGAAAAGTTTCAATTTCGGAAAAAGTGTTGTAACGGGCACCCTAGTCAACAGGTTATTTGCAGAGAAAGTGCCACCATATAAGGAAGGTGTACATCAGTTTTGGAATTAAGAGACACTGGGTGAATCTTACGTATGTACATGTATTTTATCACTCTAATGTTAACAACTTGCTCATTTGAATATTGCTATTAACTTCTGTTTTTTGCGGCATATCGGTCATTGATCTGTTTGTATTATAACTCTGGTCTGCTGTATGGGTGTGTTGCGAGGCTGCCTAATAAACAGCTCGCCGTCCCATCCCGCTATCGTTCGACTTGGCATGTGTGTTTCCATTGCTTACCCTCGCATACATAGTACTTCACTCACTTACACATGCAGTCGCCCAACTCCCCATGTTGGGATCGGTTCGTCCAGTGGCAAGATGTTAGAATCTTGATTTAGTGGCGGTCGGTTTGAATTCCATGCCGGCCACTGGAGGATATCCTTCAGCAGAGTGAGGTGGCATGTCCTTAGCCATTTGTATGCTTAAACCACAGGAATGGTGAATGACAGCTTTCCATGATTCCTCTCTTTTATTTTATCCATATTTTTAGTCCATGTTGGCTGGTCTAGAAGACCGGCAGGCCAGCAGGAACGCGGTGGTCGTATCCCAAACATTGGTACTCAGTGTGAAGTATCGTCTGTGGCTGAAACAGGGTGGAGACGTGCACCGAAGTGACCGTCCTCGTTCTTGGCTGTGTGACGGTGTTGGTGACTGCAGAGACTGCCGGCTCTGTGACTGTGTAGGTCAGTACCTTCAGCAGGGAGCGAACAACATCGGTGGCCGTCACCGTTTTGTACACCACCTCCGTCTCCCGTACGTAAACCGTTTGGGGGACGATGCGGGTTCTGGTGGTGGCGATGGCCTTCGGCACAATCGATGTGACCGTGGTGAATGTTGTCTGGAGGAGAGTGGTGGCGACCGTCAGGGGATCGTTCTTGTGGTGGTGGTCGAAACAACCAGCTGAGAAGTTACGACAGAGGTCTTTGTCCTGGTGCGCGTTGCTATCACGCGAATTGTTTGAGACAGTGTGAGCACCCGGGCCACAGTCCTGCCGGGAACTATTCTAGTGCGGGTGCTGGTATGGAAGGCATTGCTGGTCAGAACCAGGATCTGAAGAGCAGGCTGAAAGGAAACCACTTGGACCTTGGTCACTTCTTCTGTACGGATCACCCGAATCGTCTTTCCAGGCACGACGTGTGTAGATAGAACAAAGCTGGTGATTGGAGACGACAGCATCCTGGTGCTAGTTATCGTCTTAGTCTCAGTTATTTCCCTGACTGTTGTCGTAGTTAACGGCGAATATTCTGGGGTTGGTGTAACCGTTGATGTCTGAGCTATTACGAACCCGCGGACGAGGCCACTATACCACTGGGCGGCCACAGCTGACACCAGAGCCGAGCAGAAAAGGCACCGCAGCATTCTGCCAGAAGACGGGAAAGGTGAAGAGATTGACAGAGCCAGACAGAGAAGGCTACAGAGTGGGTTTAATAGACTGTTGGACCTTTATCCTGTGGCTGTCATCCTCTGAAGGCAAAGTCCTATTTGAAATCCTTACATTTATCTTGACCTCTCTCTCTCTCTCTCTCTCTCTCTCTCTCTCTCTCTCTCTCTCTCTCTCTCTCTCTCTCTCTCTCTCTCTCTCTCTCTCTCTCTCTCTCTCTCTCTCTCTCTCTCTCTCTCTCTCTCTCTCTCTCTCTCTCTCTCTCTCTCTCTCTCTCTCTCTCTCTCTCTCTCTCTCTCTCTCTCTCTCTCTCTCTCTCTCTCTCTCTCTCTCTCTCTCTCTCTCTCTCTCTCTCTCTCTCTCTCTCTCTCTCTCTCTCTCTCTCTCTCTCTCTCTCTCTCTCTCTCTCTCTCTCTCTCTCTCTCTCTCTCTCTCTCTCTCTCTCTCTCTCTCTCTCTCTCTCTCTCTCTCTCTCTCTCTCTCTCTCTCTCTCTCTCTCTCTCATATTGGTGTTTTCGCTTGTCTTGCCTCTCATTTGCGGATCACTCATCTAAAATAACATGCAGTGGCGTAAACAATGGGGGCTAGAAGGCTCAAGCCAAAACCAATCTTATCTGTTATTTGTACTTTTTAGCTCGTGCAGAGGGTCTTCACGTACGCAGCACGGCTGTTTAGAATCTTTGTATGCGTTTTCATACATGTTCATTACATTTTTGTAAACATTCACAATGTGTACTTACATGCCATATATTGTATTTACCCTTTGTCTCTGTCTTACCCTCTGTCCCCCTGTCTCTGTATTTAGATTGTATTTACATAGATTCTCCTGTATAGAATATACCATATACATGGAAGAGACAGGAAAAACAGCATCATGGTCGGATATGACAATTTTCGGGACACGTTCCCCTTGGTTCACGAGTTGGGAGTGCGCCCCTCTCTGCTGCCCTCGCCTTCGACGCCCCTGCCCAGAAACATGCCGTATTATTTACCTTAAGATGCGGAATAACTTCCAAGTAAAAGTCGAAATAACTGGAAGTGAGCGGTCGAAACCTTCCCCTGTCTGCTGAAGTGTTGAACTGCTGAACCTCAGCTTCGGTCTGGTCTGATATTTCCACAATCACTGTGCCAAGAAGCCACTCAAGCCACCTTTCGAACGTGTTAAGCACCGTAATTCTTAATGATCACACATATCACCCCGGCGTTGTTTCTTGCACTGTTCAACGTTCCGAGCACCTGCCAACGTTCGCCGAGTGTCTGGCTAGTCAGGAACAGGTTTTGAAGTACATAGGCATGCAACAATCCTGGGGTTCATCTGATTGGTTGGGGTAACCCTGGACAATCCTTAGAACCGGTAGGCTTCCCTTACTGCATTAAACGGTCGTGTGATTACGATTCTAGTTCAAGGCCTGCTCACAGATCAGAGGTGATACAAATGTTTCCCATTTTCTTACGGAGAAGGATCTCTGTTATAAAGATACATAGTCAGGCTGTGTTTTCTGAGCAGAGACATTTCGGATGAAAGTAGGCCCATTACCGTTTCAGCTAATGTGTAGATAGTTTCAGGAGGTAACCGAGCTGGGTTTTTTCTTGATTCTTGGACAGGTTCATATGTAGGTTTCAAACATGTTATCTACGAAATCCTTTGGTGCTGTTTGTGATGCTCGGGTCAGCTAATTAAAAAGAAAACAAGTTTGGTATGTCGACTAGTTTTGTGCTGAGAATACAACGCTCCATTTCAGCTCTATCTAGATCGCCCAGTTCGAAATCTTAAACGGTGCTATTTCTATCCCCTCTCCGTTTGGGGTCTTGCCTGATGCGTTTGTCCAGATGGCATACAAACTCCGGAACCAAGGGCCATCTATACAACGTCGGCCGGAAAATCAAGGGCGTCGGAAGCCGTTGGCGTATGGTAACTATGGGTTTGGTCACTATGTCAACTTTGGGTCACACGAGAATGATTAACCCTCAGAGTCGTAAGTCGCCTGGACCTGAAAACATTTTTTGGAAAGCATACGTTTTCTGGAGTCTTTCGTCGTGTATGTTGTGAACTGTTTTTTTAGTCCATACAGGGTGTCCCAATTTAGGCAAGAACCTGTTTTTGAATTCCGAGCATCGCATGAACGTATGCTCCACATTGACCTCCATTTCTGACAGTGCATACACTGGTGCAACGCTTCGCTTGCTTTGTTCCTCTCTCTTGCATGTCTGGGTGCTGGTCTTGCGGATGCCGGCGGAGATAGCTTGTTTGAGCTGTGCTACATCCCCAGTGTTGTCTTGGTAAACCAGGCTCTCGAGATGTCCCCAAAGGAAGAAAGCTGAAGACTCGGTTCAAACGAGTGAGGTGGCCAGCTTTGTGCCGCCTCACCTTTTAGCCAACACCTTAAGCGATTATATGGTCTGTCACATGCTGTTAGAGCAAGGCCACCGTCTTCTTAGCAGTTGCTAGAAAGATGGTATTACGACAGGTATTGTGCAATGCCTTGAGCTGGAGTTCTTACTTGAGGATCTGATGGGCGGATAAATGGCTGATTTTCACTTTCCCAGCCAGTTGGCGCACGGGCATGTTCATATCTTGGCAAATTGTCACGGTAAATTATCTGGCCTTTCCCGAGACTGGATAGTTTAGTTCATCGGCAATCCTCCCGGTATCAGGCATTGGGGCATTCGTTAAAAAGTTAATATTTGTTCTGAGGATGAAGTTCGCTGATGGTGCGTTTTTCTTTTTAGTTGAAGAAACCACAGAATACCCTTTCGGGGCTACTACAACCGGACCTGCTGCTTTATTTGTTCGAGGACGTAGTTCCTGATGGTGCGTTTTTCTTTTAGTGAAGAAACCACAGAATTCCCTTTGGGCTATTCCTTAGGTAAAATTGCAGGTGTTTTGCCGTTGACTCAGTCAAATCATTTAGCATAATGATGATACACATATCAGAAAAATGTCCATGAATTTTTCCTTCACGAGATATAAAAACATGATATTCGTGTTTATATAACTTGATATACATCGGCTTTAAATGCGTCCTTTTCTTTGGAACATGCTATATATATATATATATATATATATATATATATATATATATATATATATATATATATATAATATATATATATATATATATATATATATATATATATATATATATACAGTTTTATTGAAAATAACAGCTTTCTGGCATTGATAAGTTTTGTGCGTAGTTCGAGCTACGTTTCAGCTTGTTGAACTTGGTTGTATTTATGGAGAGTCGTGCAAAATGACATATATATTGACGTTCACCTTTCTTAGGCACTTCATGAAGTAAGTGAAAGAAGTACATTGGTAAATACAGTTCACATATGAAATTCAAACAGTACAAATTAATCGTCGCTACACATATACTTTGAAATAATGTTTCTGAGATTCATCCACATATCAAACAGAGACACGTTCACAAATGTCACGGCACCTTTTTGGGAAGACACTTCAAGTAAAACACATATAACCCCAAAAACACAGTAACCTCCGGTCCCCTTCTTTCCCAGAGTCCAGTACTCCAGGAAGGTCCAGGACTCTGGGAAAGAAGGGGGACGGGGGGAGGAGGAGAGTAACTGTGTTTTATGGAATTATATGTGTTTTACTTAACGTTTCTTCCCAAAATATGGTGCTGTGACAATTTGTGAACGCGTCTCTGTTTGAATATTTGGATGAATCTCAAGAAACATTATTTCAAAAGTATATGTGTAGCGACGAAGATTGAATCTGTACTGTTTGAATTTTATATGTGAACTGTATTTACCAAATTTAACTTTCAACTATACGTAATGAAGATGCCTTACGAAAGGTGAAACGTCAAATATATATGTCCATTTTGCACGACTCTCCATAAATACAACCAAGTTCAACGAAACTAAGCTCGAAACTACGCACAAAAATTATCAATGCCAAGGAAGCTGTTATTTTCAATAAAAATATAAAAAAACACAAAAACAAAAATAAATAAAAATAATAATATATATATATATATATGTGTGTGTGTTCAAAGTTGTTTTCTGCCGTTTGACCAGGCGCTATATGACCTCGCAGGTTGGCGCCCCTAAAACCAAATAATCAATCTGCTGTTTGACCATTTAAAAAGTTATATGCTGGAGACCATACTGAGTGCAAGCTTGCTTTACGTATAGTGAATATCAATAATACGTATAATGACATTGATTTAGTTATCTCACGACCGACACGGAACCCGTGTGCTGCGTAAGAAAAAATAGATACGATCTTTTTTAGAATTGAGACTAATTATGACCATGTCCGATTTTCCCCCTCATTTTTGTTGCAATATCATCAACGTAGATACAACGCTGGGTGGGGATCAGTGTTCGTGTAACGAGAGTGTTGCGTGCGGATCGCGGCGTGGCATATCTCCTCTGTCGTGTCATTGCCCAGATGGATGACGGCCGCACGGTTGAAGGCGGCCTTGGATCGACTATCGAGCGTACTTACCACCGTCAGGCACGTGCTGTGCCCCCCCTATATCGCGCGTGCCTTTTCATCTCGCCGGTGATGGCTGGTGATGACCGATGGCCGCAGATGAGCCCAGATAGGATGTTTGTCGATGCTCATAACGCCGGTATTCTAGTAAGGCTGTTTACTGCCGATTTATGTGCTAGGACGACTTTGCGCTCTGGTGGATGCGTTTTGGGAAGCTGTTTGGATAAGGAGCTGGGTTAGTTCGTTGCTTACATACCTCACATATAAACAGCATACCCGTTGGTAATCGCATAGAGCAAAAGTCATTAATGGCTTCCCTGACGTTAAGCAGAGAAACAACGATTAGCGTTTACTGAAAACGAGCGGACATGTTTAGGTGTCGTGGTTATGTTGACACGCTGAGAGGCCGCTGAGCATATTCAATCGCGAGGTTGGCGTTATCGCAACACTCTCGTCCCGTCCACAACGAGGTGATTAAACCTCTAGTGATCCACTTTAAACAAGCGCCGCGCCCTCACATAGTGTGTTCTCTGTGTTGTCAGATTGAGAACCTGTTCTGCATCGGCTCTCCGCTGTCGGTGTTCCTGACGATGCGGAGCGGGGTGACCGGTCCCAGCGTGGTGCCCGCCAACCTCTGTCGCAGGTTCTTCAACGTGTTCTACCCGCACGACCCAGTCGCCTACAGGTCAGCTACTGGCTTGTATGTGTAGGTGTGGGCGTGTGCGTGTGTGTGTGCAGTGAAAACAGCGGTTGCTTTCAGAAGCAGCTGAAGAAGTGGTAGAACGCTTCGTGGCTCGGTGGTCCAGAATAGGTAATTCTCTTTATTTCAGGTTTGCAGCAGTAACGCATTCAGTAGTGAAGAGTTAATTAACTCCGGTATAGGTTTCAAAGCTGGTTTTGAAATGCGATCTTACTGACTTGTGCAATAAGGTGCAAATTTCAACTTCCTTGACATGATTTACCTCAAATGGGGCACCGCCATCCCTTAGTATGCAGACATGTGAGGTGGAATGTCGAAACCTCGGTACACTTACAACGGACAGCAGCATCGTCGCTAGATTTGATAATGTCCCTTTAGAGGAACCACCGACTTTTTCCGATGCAGATCCGGGACCTCACCCGACTTTGTTGTAAAGGGGAAAGCTTCTTGTGATCAGCAGGTTGAAGATTGACTGGTCCCCTTCACTTTTTGCCGGTAACGATGCCCAGAGTCCATAGCATCATTACGCGTCATCAGGAGCTCATTGCCGGTCGCTGACGCCCCATCGCTCACCGCCGTACATGCTCTAACCTCGGTGATAGCTGCAGTCAGATGCAGTTACTCTGTACACAGTCGCGGCAGGCTAATGACCATGCTCTAACGCTAGGCGCGTTAACTTGTGTGCCGGCTGTACTGTGACGCCAGTTACCGGTAGTGGAGATGCGGGAAACCCACACCAACAACTGGTGCGGACATGTAAACAGCATGTGCAGACCAGGGCATTTGGCTCAAATTTAAACTCGTTCAAAATTAAACTCGGGCGGGCACCCCTCCCCCCAAGATCTCGAGAGCCACGCTAGATAGCGAAAAACGGTAAACGGTGTTGGGTAGCCCATGCTACCTCACCTCAAAAAAGTTTAAGATAACATAAGTCAGAGCAGGGTAAATTTGTGCGATTAAAACTATAGAAAAGATTTGACTTTCCTGTTCTGGGCTGTCTCAAGCCGTGTGCTGAGCCACTCAATTGCAATCCCTTATGATAGGTACAGCGATTAATAGGAGGTCGTGTCACCTGCGATATTTTACGCTCTCCGTTCTGATCGCAACATTTTGTCAACCGTGTAAAATAATGTTGACTCGTCTCGTGGATGCGTACTGGCCACTTTAAGGGTCTGCAAGGAAAACGAGTCAATTGGCAGCAAACACGGAAATCTATAAAACATCCCAATTCAATAACACGCTGTGTCTCTTCTGACTTAACTTAGGAACAGCTCGCCTTCTGCTTCGTCCTGTTTTTTTTCTGGGTAACGACCGAAGCACTGGCCTTGCTCTCACATGTCACGACAGGTCCAGTGACGTGTATCGTGCCGTCTGTCGCCGGCCGTGTCAGGTCACGCGTGTCCTGTCTGTGCGACAGAATGGAGCCGCTGGTGTCGCGCTACTACGCCCACCTGGCGCCGGTGCAGGTGCACCTACACACGGCGTCCAACAAGGCGCGCTACTGTGACCTGCCCCCCGAGCCGCTGACCCGACCTGAGGCGGAGGCGCCGCCCAATCAGCCGCCGCCCGGCAACGGCAAACAGGGTCAGTCCCGCCCCGCTCAACACACACGGCTGCAGATTTTGGAGGGGAGGGATCTGAAGTCCTGGGTTTTGGGTTTCCCATATGAGTTTGTATTACTGTATTACTGTTAACTCGTCCAGAATCCCCTGGATCAAGAATATGATCCAGCCCTGAATACCGATATCAGGGCAGAATTACTGTAATCCCAAAATGTGTGATTAAACACCATAACCCTTAACTGCGGATCGTTCAACCCAGCCAGAACGTTTGCAATTGAATGACCACGAGTTCGCATAAAGTAAATGCATGGTCCAGATGGAACAATGTGACTCACACCACTCTCTGCCATCCCCACCTACGGTCTCGAAATGATTGTTTTCATTGCGACTGCACGTTGCAAGACCCCTCCTACTCGGCAAAGCAGCGCTCTTTCGCCAGGTAGGAATTCATACAAGCCATGCGTTCCGTGGCGGTTGGTGACGCAAAGCGCTCGGCTTTGTTCCCACTCGCTTCAAGAGGCCTTTGTGAGACAGGTGCTTTAATCGCGGTGGCGATGAAAAAGTGGGGCGGAAATGGCCTGGCCTCATGCGTTTCCTCATTTGCTTTGTAGGTGGAAAGGAGAGTGTAGTAAAATTGAAAAATGGAACTGGAAAAACTGGCGTTTGAAGACTTCTTGTGTTCTTTTGGCTGCTTTATAGCTACCGTTCAGATATTTTAATGATTTACGAACACTGTGTTGTGCTGTAACCCACTTCGTCAGACTGGATTCGTTCCAAATAGCTCGGGTCAGCGAGGTCAAAACCGTGGAGATCGTCCTCCGTCTTGTGGCATGATCTGTGCTTTAATATTAAATCATTTGCATCGCAGGCTAGGCGCAGCTTCTCGTCGATTTATATTTATTGCAACGTCGCAACTCAGCGGTCCAGATTCCAGAACCCTCTTGAAGGCAGGATTTCCAGGAGTTATTGGTCGGGATCTGCTGGAATGCCTTCTGCCTCGTTAAACAAATGTTAGAATTAACACAGTGTATTTGTTACTTTTGTCCAAGTTATTGGAAATTCAGCTTTTCGGATCAAAGACTCACTGAAGTCATTAGAGGACTTATTCTGGAGGCCCCGTCCCCGCCATCCGAACAAGTAGGTCCCGTAATGGCCCGCTAATTTGAAAGCAACGTTCAAACCCCCCACAAAGCACAGGGACAGCCGCGCTCTTAGGCCACCCTCTCACCAGTCAGTTGTCAGGTGATCTACGTCGGGCAAATATAGAAGGCCGGGGCGCCTCAGAGGAACTGGCCCCACGCCATGGCCGATGCACTGTACTGGACGGTTTCCCGAGCAGGCCGGAGCCCAACACTCCACCATCTGAGCTACCGGGGTGGCTCGGCTGACTAAGGTCCCGATGTGGGTACCACGTGAATCTCCAATCCTTTTTTATAAAAGCATTACCAACTAACACTACTAGCACTAGTATTCTAGTAATGGAAACATCACTTACAAATACCGCAAGTACTTAGTATAGTGCGGGGATGAGATGGCTTAGTGGATAACACCCTTGTCTTCTAAGCCACCGGTCCCGCGTTCAAATCCCGGCGGAGCCTCTGAATAAGTTGGTCTCATCCCCAAAATATCTTCCAACAGGGTAAGAGTTGGCGACACCGTATGACTTGCAGTTGGTGCGTCGTTAAACCCAGCAATTATTGTTATTAGTATAGTACTGGTAATACTGTAGTAGTAGTTTCAGGAGTTGTACCTCGAAAGAGAGGGTAGAGCAGCTTCGTTAGCGTGAACCCTTCATGCAACAAACCAGTACCTGCTTACTGAACATGTGACGGCGGTAAACGAGCTGCGTGAGTCCCGCACTTGCCTGGGTACTCAGTGTCCGATGATAATCGGGGGTGATGTGCGTTTACCGCGGATACATGAACACTGAGCTGCCTCAGTGCGCACTTTTTGTACTTACTCTGGGAACGGACCACTAGACTCATGTTTCCGGATTCTTGGTATGTTGTTGTCACTCGGTTTTGATCCTTCTTTAGAAGAAGGACTTTGGGGGTTGGTCCGTACCAGTAATAAGGAAAGGAATTCTACAATAACATCGTTGAAAAAATTCCTTTAGACATTTTACAATACAGATATATTATGCAGTACAATGCGATATTTTCATTGGATACAAGTTCTTTGACTCTAAAAAGAAATAAGGGAAAAATCGTGAGCGCATAGATATATTTCATTCAAATAAAGTGAATGATCATTCATCTTCTTTTTATATTAGCTCATCTGCGTCGCCATATTTAGTGTGGGTTGCGCCATATTTTGTCTGGCTCATGTGCGACGTCATAGTCCGTACCGAGGGCCTAAGGACCGAGACTGTTCATGTATCCCGGTTAATTAAGTTAACATATACGCTGCCATGAACCATGAATAGGCTGCTGAACCATTTGTAACATCTTCAGTTTATGTTCGAGACGTGTTTACTGGTCTAAGCCCAAGCTGTCTGTCTCTCGACATCGTAGACCTCCGTATACACTGTATTGCCGACTGCTAACTGGGCCTTAAATGGATCCGAGCGTGCTAAAAGTTTAATAAATATGTTGTTATGTGTTGTGCTAGATTTTTAATAAAGTCGGAGTGTTTGGTGTTTGTCTCTGTTCTGTCTAATAAGAACCGCTAGAAGACTATTCCATTTTCACTTATTTCGAACCCCAGCTCCCCGACGGCTCACGCGGCGCTTCTTGACGAGCCGAAAACGGTGCCGCAAACAAATAGATAACAACAGTTAAACCGGAAAATGCGTGTTTTTTCTAGCTTGTTTGACACCATACGCCCTTTGAATGCAGGAGCGTTGCCATGGAAGTGAGGTGGAGAGGGGGGAGGTGGAGGCTGGACTGACCTGGCGGCGACTGCGGGGTGCGGGAAGGTGGGGGGAGGGGTAGCAGGCAAACCCAAGCCGAATTAACTGACTCTGAGGGTGCTATCAAGGCAATATACCTAGAATAAATGAAGTATTTTTTTATAAAGTTCAGGTTGATTATTCCAGAATGAGGCCAACACGGTGTGCCGAATGCGGTTTTTTGGGGGGACGTCTCACCTCCTGGTTGACCAGTTGGGGGTGCGTCATCCCGTCCCCGCTGTCGATGCCCAGGCTTGCAGATGTCCATGAATTACGGAACGCATGTTGTGTAATTTCGACCCCCCTCCATCCCCCATGTAACGGTTACTGGCGCCCATATGTAACGACTTAAGGCGCTGCGGCTGAACTTACGTTACGTAGTTTATGGACCAACCCCGAGTCCAGTCATCTTTTCTGGTGTCAGCCTCGCGGAAAGTTGACGCCTTTGCCGTTCATTCAGGCAGCTATGTGTGACATGCGACTCACCCATGATTTCCGTTTCGGGGAAGGGGTGGCACCAGGTCAAGGCCACGCTATGGTCCAGAGAGACGTCGCTTTCGACCGGCGGGGTCTATTAGGGGAACCCCAAATCTTATCCCAGAACATCGATGCTCGCCTATTGGGGGAGTGACGCTTCAGGGGGCGCCGAGGTCTGATTAGGGGTTGGCACGCGCTGCCTTGGCTCCCTGGATCCGCGTATGAAGGAGGTTGGTGAACACTGACTTTTAATTAGTACACATTCAATGCACTATACCGCGAATCTGCTGCGTGCTGGAATGTCCCGTCGCACAGCGCCAGCCCGCGCCAACCTATCACGTAAGGAAATGTCGTGCTGATGACCCCTATGCGCCGGGGTCTCCTATCGGACCCAGCGAACTCAAATTACGGCAAACTTGGTATGATGATAGGCCACAGGGGTCCCTGGGAATGACTGGGCGAGGGTGATGCCCTTGTGATAAAAACGCAAGAGGTGGGAATCACTGCTAAACCACAAGAAATCGATACATCATGTATATGTTGCTGAGAGATAATTTTATCTCCCTGTGACGTGTTAATCATGCTCGTGAGGGTTCACATCATGCACCCAGCTACAGACTGGAACGAACGTATGCTCCTGCGAGTAAATAGCCTACTTGGTAGTCCAGGTGATAAAGCTTGATGGCTCAACTCGTTAAGGACCTAGGCGGGGTAGTATGGAACAAGTTCAGGATTGGTTTCCCTGGGATCGATCTCCCTCATAGAAGTGGTCAACCGCCCTCACGGTATGATGGCCCCCTTTTCAATTGTGAGAGGACTACATTGGTCCCCCCTGTTAAACAAAACTGATTTTAAAAATAGTTGAATCAAAATCTTACCTGTGTATTTCTGGCATTTTTACATACGCTTTCCCCGGAACGCTGCTGTTTGATATGGCGTCGAAAATGAGAAACGCACGTGTGTTTATTCCACTTTATAAAGCAATTGTGACCTCTTTTACCAGCAAGGCGTACTGACTTTTCTACGTGTCCATGGCTCATTAGTCGTGCTTTGGATTTTCACCATCTTGGAACTTTCAGGTTTGCAAAGATACTTTGCCGAGAATGGCGTGTTTTTCTCTGAGCATGGTTAGAAAATGTTGGAAATCGCTACGAATCTTTCATAAAACGTCTTTAGAGAATCCGTTTTCTTTTTCATAAAATCCGTCCCGGTCGTTACGTCCTCCAACTAGTAGTGGTGCCTTATCTGCACTTGGCCAACCCTCTTTGCTCATGGACGTACAAATTTGATTTGATCCACGTTTACAGCTTCCTTTCTTACCAGCTTTTTGTTGTGTTTCTTACCAGATCCTTGGGCTGTACTATTGTACTGCGTACTCCCGCAGTTATCCGCTTTATTGAATTGCACAATATTTCTGAATGGAAAAATATGCCAGGCTCAAGGTAAAAGTAGGAAGTACGTAAAGTATTTAAGATTTTAACTTACTTTTGCTACGTTTTTTCATCCATTGCCACCGCACGTTGTTGACGTAATTGCTGTTAAAATTGTCAAAATATATCGAGAATCTGTAAGAGGCGTAGTTTTAACTTATGAACTCCGATAGTCGCAACCTCCTGTTATTCGCCACAAATTCCATATTTTTGTCACTCGATCACGAGCTCATGAATTTTTTAGAATAAGTTTTTACGTCGTCTTTAGCTCGCCAACTAGACGGGGTCAGCTCATTCAATCTAGGCTCTGAAGCAGGAGAGTGCTTCGGTAAACGGGTCAAGGTAGTGACCGGGCCCCCAGTTTAGTGAAGATAATGACACCTTAATCGTACAAGAGAGATGCATTAACTTTGCGATGCTGACTAGTTAATGATATTTGGGGAAAATCACACGCGGGGCTTCAGCCGAGAACTTAGGAGTTTATCGCGTGCAAAAGGAGATCTTGGGAATAAGAGGATAGTCGCTGAGACGAATTTATGACTGCTGCAATCGAATCATCCTAAATCGCTGCAAAAAGTGGTGGAGATGGCAGGGACAAGAGGAGCACGTCTCCCCTTTCCCTGTTAGTTTCAGTAATCAAATATTCTATATGGTAGGCTTAAATGTATATATATATATATATATATATATATATATATATATAGATAGATAGATATACCTATACGTATATGAAGTTGGCTCTGTTTGTCTGTTAAATTCCATGATGAATTACGTTTATTGTCCCCTCAATAAGAAGACCGTTTCCCCGGGAGTCGGTGGTGGATCATATGGACAGTTGGACTGCGAACCAGACCTGGTCAGCTGGATCTCGGACCAGACCTGCTCAGCTGGATCTCGGACCAGATCTGGTCAGCTGGATCTCGGACCAGATCTGGTCAGCTGGATCTCGGACCATATCTGGTCAGCTGGATCTCGAACCAGATCTGGTCAGCTGGATCTCAGACCAGACCTGCTCAGCTGGATCTCGGACCAGACATGGTCAGCTGGATCTCGGACCAGACATGGTCAGCTGGATCTCGGACAATATCTGGTCAGCTGGATCTCGGACCAGATCTGGTCAGCTGGATCTCGGACCAGACCTGGTCAGCTGGATCTCGGACCAGATCTGGTCAGCTGGATCTCGGGGCAGACCTGGTCAGCTGGATCTCGGACCATATCTGGTCAGCTGGATCTCGGACCAGACCTGGTCAGCTGGATCTCGGACCAGATCTGGTCAGCTGGATCTCGGACCAGATCTGGTCAGCTGGATCTCGGACCAGACCTGGTCAGCTGGATCTCGGACCAGCAGTGACCCAAAAAAGGTTTTGCGCTAGGGTGTCGAGTGGAAAATTCAGCTCGGAATGTATGGTGAGTGAGTGGAAATTTCCCCTCAAAATGTATGGCGGAGTAAAAAATTTCCAATTTGGGTACTCAGGTGGTTAACTCTCAGAGCCCTTGTTTGAACTGAAGGATGGATATTTTCTTTAATTTTCTCAAAGTAAATATTTTTAAATCGTCCCCAAACAGCATTGTTTGACCATTCCCATGTGAAAAAATTTGGGTTAAGCAGGTAAATCTTTACATGCTGAAACCCCCTGATGCAGTCTCCAATCTTTTTTAAGGAGTTGGTGAATTTCCACAAATAAAAAACTTTTTGGGGGCCTCTGAGACAAACCTTCGGGGGAAAGAACTCTGGGAGCCACCAAGACTGTTGGGGGGGCTTCCCTAGATCAACTCTTGTGCCCCTCCTCTCCTCTCCCACACGACCAGCTTTAAAGGGCCCCTGAGACGAAATATCGGGGCCCCCTTAGACCAACTCTGCAGAGGGACCTCCGAGATCGGCAGGTGGTGAAAAATGAAAAGGGATTTTTTCATGCAATACCTAGTTCCAAAATTAATTAACTAAGCATACACTGTATAGTTTTCCTGTCCGGAACAACGCCCCTCTTATACCTATACCTATAGCTATCGGAATTTTGGAGGCCACTCCTGACCTCAATCACTGCACCTCGCATACACCTATGCTAGGGCCCAGTAGAGCCTTGGTTTACACTTAACTAACCCAGACGGAACTACAAACTTTCTATCATGGCAATAAACTCTTCCAGACTCTTGCTAAAAGTTTCTTTTCTCTACCTGTCCAGTCCCCTGCTTCTCTTCACATATATACTCACCATCATATGAGTATGCTGCTTTCTATCAATATTAATACTACAGCCTCCTTTCTGTTGTTTCTTCCTTTCGTCTACAATCAGCCAGGCGCGGCGGGTTGCGACAGCGTCGAAGCAACTACTAATTTAAATTTCTGATCGCAATCCAGTTGCCGGTCGCATGAGCAACATAATTTGCATTTCACAACTTGCTCTAAATTAATTTTCTAAATCCTTATAGACTAGAAAATTATACAACTCAAAGCACACCAAGAGGAACACTAACAATGTTTTGTCAATAACGAATAGGAAACCAGCCTTTCAAAAAGCCTAAAGATGCCGCTTTTATTTACTAGATGTAAAGACGGCGATTTGGTAAGTCCACGCCGTAGACCAGCCATACAAAAAAGTGCCGATGTTTGAAGGGTAACTGGATGCATTCTTGTTGCCCAAAAAAATCATTTAATGAAAATGTAGAGTTTCAATGTATTCAAGTACCGGACACTTTCAGTTGAACTTAAATTTCAGCGTATTTATGCCCAGGGTGTCGTAGGGTGTCGTGAGTGGATTTGGGTGTCACAGGGCGTGGACGCAGCATTGAAGGGCTGATATGGATAAAAATTATTTTCTTTGAAATAAATGGTCAATTTTCTACCATACAATGTCAAAAAAATATGATGCTTAGCATACAAATTCCAAGATAATTGCTTTTAACAACAAGATGACTAAAAATGGTTTTTCACTATTCTCGGTACCAGAAATACAAAAAAACTTTTCAAGGATGTAAGCCTAGAAGCCATGTGCACAGATAAGCTGCTTTCCAGAAATGTACCTTTCAAAGCGGTCAGCTCATTTTTTTTTGGCAGCACAAGGCTAGGGTGTCTAATTTTCCACTCACCAATTTTGTGAGTGGTGGAATTTAGTGGCAGTGTTCACCCATTGGAACTTTCTCCGGTGGGGCAGAGGGCACTGAGCGTCTTGCCTGCACCAGAGTTTCGATTCAGTTGTTCCACTGAAATCGGTGGATATAAGGATGCCAGGTATAATTGGCTACAAAAATATAAATCGCCAGATTTTCTGCAGAAAAGCCAAAGAAGCGCATAAGAGCCGAGTTAATCTGGCGATCTTTTAGTCGATTCTGTTGCTCTCTTTTTCCAGTGGACGTTGGTAGGGGAGGCAATGGAACTGGCCTTTGTAGTAAGTATTGTTGAGTAAAATTAAATAGTAGTAAGTATTGTTGGAAGTGAGAGGAAAATTCGGCAAAAAATATATAAAAGTGAGTGGAATATTCTGCTTGACTGGGTGTCGTTCTGCACCCAGCACCCCAGGTTTTGGGACACTGCGGACCAAACCTGGTAAGCTGGATCTCGGACCAGATCTGGTCAGCTGGATCTCGGACCAGACATGGTCAGCTGGATCTCGGACCAGACATGGTCAGCTGGATCTCGGACCAGACATGGTCAGCTGGATCTCGGACCATATCTGGTCAGCTGGATCTCGGACCAGACCTGCTCAGCTGGATCTCGGACCAGATCTGGTCAGCTGGATCTCGGACCAGACCTGGTCAGCTGGATCTCGGACCATATCTGGTCAGCTGGATCTCGAACCAGATCTGGTCAGCTGGATCTCGGACCAGACCTGGTCAGCTGGATCTCGGACTAGATCTGGTCAGCTGGATCTCGAACCAGATCTGGTCAGCTGGATCTCGGACCAGACCTGCTCAGCTGGATCTCGGACCAGATCTGGTCAGCTGGATCTCGGACCAGACCTGGTCAGCTGGATCTCGGACTAGATCTGGTCAGCTGGATCTCGGACCAGATCTGGTCAGCTGGATATTGGACCAGATCTGGTCAGCTCAGTGGCGGATCTAGCCGGTCGGTTTGGGAGCAGCAAACCAAAGTCGAAAAACAAAACAAAAAAACGTCACAGTGAAACAATTTGGTATAATGATATGACGTGACGATATAATTTTGGATATTTGAAGCGAACAAAGAACGTCATGGGATGAAAAATATGGGCCCAAGATACTTTTTTTCCTATTCAAGACCCAATATTTACACTGAACTTAACTGGTTCTGTTTGAAGTTGAGAGTTGAAGCATCAAAATCTTGCTTATAAACTAAAAATGAGTTGGGGCATAAAGGAGGTCGACCGCTTTAGGGGGAGTGGGGGGGCAAAAATATGGCTTTCCCCGAGGTTTTCCGTTGGGGGCAAATGCCTTTTTTTACCCCCTCTTCCTGGATCTGCCACTGGGTCAGCTGGATCTCGGACCAGATCTGGTCAGCTGGATCTGAGCCAGATCTAGTCAGATGGATCTCGGACCAGATCTGGTCAGCTGGATCTCTGACTAGATCTAGTCGTTTAGGCCGCAGACCTGGTCCGATCAGCTGGACCGTGGACCGGACCAGGATAGTGCGCGGGCTGGTGGACATGGCTGCTATTTAGCGGGTTGTTCCGCGGCAGAGCAGGCGTTGGCTATAGATGGCGGACAGGTGGCTCAGTGGTGCTGGGAGCGTATTGCTGAGGCAATTGTCTCTGTTTCCAAGCCGGGTGGGTCATCTGAATAGTTCGCGATCCGGTCCCAGCAGTCCCTGCCTACAGGATGCGAGTTGGCAACACTGTATTATTTTACCAGTTGGTGTCTTGTTAAACCACCATTCAATTAATCAATTAGTTAAAGTATATTATTCCTTGCTGTATTTAGGAGCATCATTATAGATTCGCAAGATGTTGTTCGGTCGCTGCCAATATGTAATTCACGGTCGCTGCTCATACGATGTCCAATATATTTTTAAAGGATCTATTACATTGAGACTCTGATAACAGACTGTGCCCGAATGTATAATTATCATGAATTTGCACAATTTTGCGTTCTGGATTCGAGGAAATCGGCCAAACAACATCTTAACTTGTTTTGCTGGTCCTAATTCGATCGTAACGCTGCGTCCGTTCTGGCTAGGCTGGAGCCTTTGGTCCCTGATGAAGGGCGAGAAGGTGGCTCCCCGCTCCGCCAGCTGTCCCAGCTCGCCGATGCAGCGCAGCATGGGCTCCATAGGTGAGTAACACCCCTGACTGGTGCAGATAACCGCAGCATGGGCTCCATAGGTGAGTAACACCCCTGACTAGTGCAGATAACCGCAGCATGGGCTCCATAGGTGAGTAACACCCCTGGCTGGTGTGGATGACCGCAGCATGGACTCCATAGGTGAGTAACACCCCTGACTGGTGCAGATAACCGCAGCATGGGCTCCATAGGTGAGTAACACCCCTGGCTGGTGTGGATGACCGCAGCATGGGCTCCATAG
Organism: Lepas anatifera; assembly: GCA_034440635.1. NCBI lineage: Eukaryota > Metazoa > Arthropoda > Thecostraca > Lepadidae > Lepas > Lepas anatifera. Next base: position 1,701,972 of record JAOTON010000607.1, on the reverse strand, counting down.
GTGAGTAACACCTCTGGCTGGTGCAGGTGACCGCAGCATGGGCTCCATAGGTGAGTAACACCCCTGGATGGTGTGGATATCCGCAGCATGTGCTCCATAGGTGAGTAACACCTCTGATTGGTGCAGATGTCTGACGCTGTTGTTTGCCGCTGCCCGACCGATGTTGCGAACTATCTGTCCCACGTATTGGTCCGCATAATTATGCTTGTATAATTCATACATTCCATTTCATAGAGTGTTTTATATCACTCACGGTCTCCTTCTTACACTTACTGGCGCTAGCACAACCCCAGGAGCCGTTAGTCTCCGGGTTTCAGGGAAACGTGCTAATTCTGCTACTTGGGCGGTTTCGTAATGCAGTATCTTGCACGATAATGGAAACACCTTTGAACTGTGCTCGGTGCTGAAGCGTGAGCGCATTACAGTTTGTGCGTGTCGAGCTGGAAAATGTTGCCCTGAATTAACCGGGTGCTGTGTGCATCCGCCAGCATTGCCCTTTAGAAAGGTACTTTTGTCCGAGTCGGGGCCTGAGCCAGCCTATTTACGGCCGCCGCAGTTTTGATTCATATCGGGAAGCGTTGAATGCTCCATCTTCCGCGCTCCCCAGGCGGCCGTGGTCCGGGAATTGAAGCATTAGTGGAGTGATACATCCACCAAAACACTGCAACAACAAGTCGATAGTCGCCTGGCCCCTGTGGCGATATTTTGTCGTGTGGTCGGCGAAATAGGAATGCTAGGCCGAACAGTCTTTGTCGATGAAAAAACAGGCTTTACTTCTGGTGGAAAAGCGCCGAAAACGATGTATCCATAGGCTGTTTTTTCATGGTGGGTATATGTTTGTACACTGTGAAAGTTGTATGTGCCGACACATGATTGGAAACTAATGCGAAGAAAGAGAAAGCCATTTCCGTTCGATTTTGCTTTTATTTTTTGCAGTAATTGTGTAATCTCTTTTCAGTGATCCGCTTGACGCACTGCTCCTGAGGGTAATGCGAGAATTGTCTTCTCAGAGCTGAAAAGCGAACGCAATTGACCTCAAATAAGCGCTCAGATTTCCGTGCCGCTGAAGTAAACTTGAAAGCCCAGCCGTTGTCTTCAAAGGTGCAGAATCCAGAATCCGAGCTTTGAAGACCAGCTGTCGAGTTTTACCAACTCTTGATGAAGGCATTCAGGGTGTAGCTTCAACTTATCCTCCTAATTGTCTCCCCAGTCATGGTTCAATCTCTTATAGCCGCGTTTTTTGTCTCAAAAATCACGATTAGTATAATGCATATGAAGAGAGGGCGTGATCAGGTATACACTTATGATGTGCGTTGTTACAGCTTGGCAGAATTGGCATGACAATCATATTTCTGTAATGACCTGTGTTTTACTTGATCTCATTTGATGCACGCCTACTGATGATGCCCTGGCCTTTGTTCTGGTACCCCAGAGATGTTCTGTTTCGTGATGATCGAGCAATCATCGGGCTGTATTAGTGCCGAGAACCATTGTTTAAGAGCATCAGACGCCTGGTCATGCTACCAAACGAGCTAACACATCAAAGGAAGCTTCTGTTGAGGGGCTTTGGCAGTGATATAAATAGCGGGTGACACCAGATTGTCGCTCCCAGAGAATAACTACATTGCCGGAGAGAGAAAGACAGAGAGAGAGAGAGCGTAAATACAGATGAATAAGACGAAGTGAGGAAAAAGAGGGAGTGATCGGGATAATGGGAAGGACAGAGCTTGGGATTCTCTCCTGGAAAAGCAAAGCAGGCGACTCGGTAAGGCTGTTAGATGTGCTGGGGGTGTGTCGTGGGATGCAAAAGTATCGCAAAAATATACCGTGGCTTTGCATTGTTGAAGTGGTTTCTGAGAGCCCGCTATATTCTCTGCTGTGCAAATGGCACCGTTTCCGTTCCAACCCACGGGGCAATTACATTGGGAATCAGATGCGGGGGACAGTAAGCCGGACTTACTTGAACTCAACCCGGGGCATGGTATTGCCCAGCTTTCCGGTATAGGCTTGTACGTGGGATCAAATATCATGGCTAGTCGTCATGACTGACAAACCCATGCGCCCGATGGGGCGGATAGTTGTTTTGCATGTTAAAATGAATATGGCTTCTTCGTAGGTTTGAATTGTGCTATTAGGTTCTTAGAGTTTACACAACTCCTGGTGGTGGATTCTGACTCTCTCAGAACTCGCCTCTTACGGAGCAGCAGCGGGCGTGCTACTTTCAGCGCACGAATACTGTGCCGTCCCGCCCCCTACGGCCTAGCGGCCGGTATCGCCTGCTCAGTGATGCCGGTGCTTGGCCGATGGGAACGAAATTGGCCATTAAGATATCATCTTTTACTGCGAATGACTAGTTCTGCTTCCAATCAAATTATTGGCCGAGTTTTTGGTTTGTTCGGTGTGCTCTTTTTTCTTTTTACCTGTCTATCTCAAATTCCATGATGAAGTTGTCATTCCATTTAAAATGTTGGGTACGATGGTTTTGTCGTAGCAACATGCCCATGTTAGCGATGGTGGTCACAGCGAATGTCGTTTTGGGCGAGCATGTTGTGCGTAACAAAAAGATGGCACGAGTTAAAACGTTCTCGAACACTGCGTATGGAAACCATTTTTAGCTCCACGCTTCTCATACTCAGGTAGGGCTCGTGTTAGCTAAACATTGTTGACCTAAGCTAAATTTTTACCCGCTCAAGGTGTGCCGTAAACCAGGGGCCGATCCAGGGGTATATCCCGCCAGCCCCCCTCCCTCAGCGAAACAGAGGGTCCAAGCCCCTTTTGCCTCCCCCTAAAACAAACTAATGTTTCATAATTGATCAATTCGGGTGAACCTTTCTGTAAAAAAATGTTTAATCGTTTTTTCCGTTACCATTAAAGGCGAAAAATGCATTCAGTACACCATATTAATTGTACCAGCTGCCGTCCCCGCCGTTCAAAGTTTTTTTCTTATTTTTGTTCGCTGACTTCAGTTTGCTCCGGCCCCCCCCCCAACCAACCGCCTGGATCCGCCGTGCTTTAAACCAGTCTGGCGGTGAGTAACGTGGACTGCACGGCCGATGACGCCTACTCCCTTACTTTTTGTCAGAGCTTGAGCATCGCTGGGACTACGTACTGCGTGAAACGGGCTACGGGGGGACCTACCTGCAGGCGCTCACCTCGCATTCCAGCTACTGGAACAACGCCGACTTCGTCTACTTCGTGCTGCACCATGTGCTCACCCCCCGAGTCGCTGGACCACCCCAGCCACCTCTGAAGCCTTGTGATCCGTACACGAGATGCTCTGTGGGCTGTTGTAGGATCTGTGATCCTATCTTGGACGTGTGTTTGGAATGCTAGTCATTTCAGGAGCTTGGTGACGAGGCCTTGACTTCTGTGCCAGCTGTAGAGATGTCCGTAATGATTATATCAAAGGACAACTCATCTCCTGATCAATCTAAGTCATTCATGGCTAGTTTTTGAAGGTGATATTTGCTCAATAGTTTGCGTCCTTTTATTATCTGCTTGTATGTTTTTACCATGTATAAGTGCCACATTCCTGAAAGTACCGAAAAACCAAAACGTGAAAAATCATCCACCCAAAATAGCTGATATATAATCGCAAGCCATCCTTGAGAAACCCCTGATTACCTAAAAATAGGTGATTAATTGTCTGCAAACATGGTCTACATAGCTCTGGCGATCAGCGCTAGGCGGCACCACTGCGCATGGTATGGTAACATGCATTGTGTTTGGTATTGGTGGGGCTCCGACCCAGTGGGCTTGTTTTATCGATGGTACGCCAATCGGCTATGGAAGATATCCATCGGCTGGGAGGAGCTCGAGTGATGCAGTTTTTGCTTGCTGCCTTGCGGCCTGTATCTTTGACCACCAGCGATGCCCGCGGCACAGGTCGTTTCCTATACGATTGACTCTGGCAAATAACTCCGGTAATAGGCCTCCAAATGGAGAGAGGTGTCGAATCTAGTTTTTGTGCAAAAGTTACCGAACCACTCACTCTTATTTCCTGGAAATTCAATCTCATCACAGTGTTGGGATGTGGAATAAGCTTTGGACCGACCATTCAGCCCATCGCAGCAGCATATCCAGTCGGAATTGCCCTGGTTATTGCGGAAATGAATCTGGCAGTTTTTCCCTCGCCCTTGGCAGTTACCACTTGCGGCGACGTTTGGAAAGCGCTCTCTGATCTCATTTATGGAAGCGAATGACTACGAAGTAGCCTGAATCAACATTAGATTGCTGACTGTAGCTGTTAGAGTAAAATTATGACGAGTGAGTATTATTTGTAAAGTGTCTAACAATTTGTACTAAGTAAGCTCTTAGTGATTTTTTTATAGAAAATTGCTGGATTTAGATAAGTGTGCATCTGGTGTTTTATGTACACCTGCAATTCGGAGGTAGTAGCATATTTGATACCACCGGGCAATGTGGTGCCTTGCAAAAAGGTCATCACTGCCTATGCTATCGCACTAGCAAAGGACTCGCGAAGTTTTCCACAAGCGAAGTCTGAGGGCTTGAGTTTTTATGAATTATTTATCGTGCGATTGTGTTTCAGTGCGTCTGTATGCTCGGTTGCCTGCTGTCCTGGCAGTCTTTCTGCATGACCCGTACTTTTGTGATTTTTTTAGTTCGTTTCCGAGCCCATGTGTGTATAGTTGTTGAACTACTTAGCACTGATTGGCTTGTGATATTGCCAATGCAAAAGCAATAAGTAATACCAAAAGCGCCTGCACTTAACCCACCGTGAACGGTCAGATTGTGCAACCAAAAACTGGCATATTGTTGCTTGCACTAGGCTTGTAGGAAAGACGCGGGCTTGTTTGACCGTATTACTGTCATGGGGGGGGGGACTTCCCCTCACCTAATGTTTTCCCGGCATATCTCCTGAACGGTTCGCAGTAGACTTTTGAGCGTCCCTACTTTTCCTAACAGTAAATTGGACACATATACCATGGAAGTTTTGAGATAGCGTCTGGCTGAGAGGCGTAGATTTGGTTTAGTTTTTAGGGAGGATATGATCGCGCACCATGTTTGATCTTGCAAAGTACGGTATACTTGAAACAATCCGCCGGTATCAATGTTGAAATAGGTTAAAATGGTTGAATATTGTAATCAATATTTCTGAAGGTATTTAATTTAAAGTTGCATATAATTATTGTGAGGGGGTTGCAGTGCTGAAAATGGAAGGCTTCTAATGTGATAGGATTCTATTTTTCTGCGCGAAAACACTGTTTACAGGACAACTGGAACTAAGAAAAGAATCGCACTATACTCCCAGGTCTGCGATTGAGAATTATCAAATGCCGTATGCGTACTCAAGTACTGATATTTTGGTGGATTCCATGCATATACAGGGTGTTGCATAAATAGTGATATTTTTGAATTGTCATGATTCGGTTATAAATAGGTTGTTGTGGTATGATTTACATATCAATCGAAAGCGAATTTTGGGACATTTGCGATTACTCGGATTTTGACAGTTTTTTTAATTATTGCTGGTTCAAAGAAGTCTTAAAAATGAGTTGAAAAATACTGTTTATTTTGCATTCATCGAAGATGTTCGTAGAAATCACGCGCGTATCACGTGATAAGTATCACGCCAATGACACTGCAAACATTACATCGTCAATGCGGTACATCGTAGTCCACCCGCACATTGCCTCTGAAAATTAATTCTGAAAATACATCTCTCAAGCTTAGGAAACCTCGGATCCAAGCAAACAATCCCCAATTGGTCCATGTCCCTTGTTTTGCGGTGAACAGTGAGGTCTTTTTGCGCTGTGTCCCCCGCATCCAGTCATTCAAATGGAAGGTAAGCCAATGAGCCATATGGAGCTTGAGCCAAAAGCCTTAAACTTGTAATAGAACTGAAACTTGTGCCTTTGATGTGCATGCTCATGTGCCATTTTTGTGAGCTAAAGCCTTTTTATAGGGCTGCCAGTTCCGTTTTCTCAAATATAAGCGGGCGCATATTATGTTCTTGCATCATTTTCCGAGTAGTTTTAACCTGCGCCCCACCGGGGGTCTGGCGCCACCTTCGCCCCACCGAGGGCATCGATGGCCCCCTCTAACTCCGAAAATATGGCGGTTAGCGCAAATCTGTTAAGTGCATTAGAAAGCTCGCGTGATTTCATTAAAAAACTACTTCACATGTTTAAGAGCTCAGGTCAATGGTTTGACCTCCAGAGGTAAAGTTAGGTCAAAATCGGCTATTTTTATTCAAATTTGCAATGCTTAAGCAAACTGGGCATAACTCGTATGCTATTAGAGCCATCGAGATCTGGCAAAGTACATTTGATAGGAAAATGCCATAACTTTTTCCGCTATGTGGAACGTAATGAGCTCCCGTTAGTGGTTTGACCTCCAGAGGTCACTTCGTGACCTAATATGACCTGATGCACGAAAGGTCAGAAAGTGACCTTGCCGTATATCAAATGAAAGCCAGTGATGAGACATACACGATGGTGTTTGATTTGGCGCTCTAGCTTAATTAGGTTAAAATTCAGTGTCAAAATACTGTGTTGACTCCTGGTGACCTTGGATGACCTCAGAGAGGTCAAAGGGAAAATATGGCCCCTGGGACCCGTGAAAGGGTGTACATGGACGCTTTTCTTTTCTTTCTGAACTATCCGAGCATTTTCAATCGTTTTGTGACTTTTAGATCATAAGAAAGTTTTTCCCCTTGCTTTTTCAATGAGGGAGGTCACCTCGTGACCCGACCTCGGGTCACGAAATTGAAAAATCCCGGAGATACACCTTGTAGACCCTGGAGGGGTTATGAAGTTTAGGAAGTTACGTTATGAAGTTATGAAGTTTAGGAAGAAGATGTCCTACAATTTACCATTAAAATGCGGTTTTGTGGACGGATTTGAAGGATTTTTAGAACTTGACTGAATATTTAAAAAATATCATTCTTTCTGAAACATCCTGTACAAGCATATGTTAGTTTACCAAGTGTGATATATGAGTAAAGTCTGATGTGGGTGAATATTGACCCGGAACCGGTTAAGGAAGGCTCCGTCCAGAGGCGGATGGATGAGAAAATATCAGTGCGGCCCCTCCTCCCACGAAGATCACCTGGGGCGGATAAGGGCTGGGCGAGATAAAAAATCATTAGATATGAATAACATATTTCACCCGCTAGGTCACCTTTCTACATCTGCCTCTGGTAGTGGGCATTATACCATTTATATTGACACCAGAGATGTCAAGCTCTAGTATTTATTGTTTGTTATGACTTGATGAGCAACAGGTATGCGTACCCAATGCCAGCTCAAGTCATTCTAGATAAAACAGTTGGTTAATATGTCTTAGGTTGTAGATATTTTATATTATATTCTATATTATATATTCTAGATTTTACGTTAGCCAATATATGCAAGATAAAACTGGTGAAATGAGTTTATATTTGACCGCTTAGTTCTGGCTCTGGAATCGTTATTGAATTGGAACTTCCATCCGTTTCTAAAACATGTCCTTGCTGTATTCATTCCCGGTCGAAACTTACTTTTTCGTGAGAATGAGACAACTGTGCCTTGAGGATGAAGAAACTGGAAACGATGACATTGTTGTATTCTACCACCTCTCCATAAATTATCAGAATGTTAAAATTGTATTTCTGAAAATAAACTTTAGCCAAAGACAAGTCAGCTTACCCCACTTGATTTTGTTTCGTACCCGTAAGCTTCGATATCTAAGGAGGGGAGGATGACCGAATCCGCACTCCGACAGAAATATGGGCGACCGGGGGCCCAACAGTAATAGGGCTAAACAAGTGTCGATCCCTGCAACACCAGTTTCGGCATTGTTTTCCGAGCTGATTTGATACTTCGCTCTTGTTTCGGTCTAACCGCCGGAAGTGGATTAGACGGGCGCCAGTCGCCGTGGCGGGGTAAGGCCAGACGTCCAAAATACATGGCAGAGAACGCTCACGTGCCAGCTCCCCTCCCCGCGTTTCCGGGGATGAGCCTCTGTTCGTGTGCAGTGGTAATGTTCTCATCAGGTTTAGGATGGCGGAGTATGATGGGATTTATCAATAACCCTGGTGATGGGAGACATGATGGGTGATATTGGTCCCCCTGAAGGGCGCATTTCGCGCTGTGATAGCACCCGCGTCGTACTGTTCATGCCCTTGGTCTCGGTCCAGGGGCGGGTCCAGAATTGCCATGAAGGAGGGGTGGTTTGCATCGAGAGCGCGTTAGATTCGGTGGTGAAGTTCGGTGGCGAAGCCCTAGTTCCTGGGGGCACCTATTTACTTCCAAAACCAATTTCCATGGGTTTGGATACCACGTGTATACAACAACGTCCCACCTTAAACTTTATATTTATTTCGGCCTGATAAGGAAGTTTGATTGTTCATTTGATTGGCCGTGGGCGGTGTTTCTCGAGAAATCGTCACGCGATTCAGGATGAAAATGCAAAGCGTCGCTACCCTCCCTCCGGTGCAGAGACGCCACCCTTTCATTCTTCCGCTCCCCCCCACTACCCCAGGGGGAAGGGGGAGCGGCCGCCACCCTCTGAATCCGCCCCTGTGTTAGTCTTATCTTGTATTTCGCACCATATCGTTTTGTATTTATGAATTCCAGTTTGTATTATGTTCCATTTCACCTGATTATTGTTCGGCACTATGGAATGTGTTGAGATCATGTGTTACTGATATGCAAGCATTTGAAACGTGTTATTGAACTTAACAGTACTGCAGCACCGTAGATATGTGCACTGTTTTGATGTCATTTTTCATAACCCTCGTGTGTGCCATTCATGTTTTGTACACTGATATAGAAACGTGACCTGCTGCTAGATCTCTCGAGTTTATGGTAAGATATTGCTTTGTAGATGAATGAGTTGTAGAATGAGTTAGACCAGATATGAATGTTTTTTCCTCCATACGTGACATTTTGTGCTGTGATCTTGAGCATTCTTATCCTGCATGATATTACACTTAATCGCTAGCAGTTTGTATTGCCTTCAATATTTGAACTCACATTTCCATTAAGCTGCCTTATGTGTGCGTGCGAGTGTGCGTAGATAGGGAGCATCCCCAAGGTCCTTCTGTCCCAAGTTTCTTCAAGTTTTGCAAACTGATGAGGCTGGAGGTACGAACGACTTGATGCAGAATTTGCGAGTCTAAAAACAAGCGCGAGCCCGCGATTAAAATGCATGGCCGTGTAAGCGCATGCAAGGGCGTTGTCTTGTTGTTTGCCGGCGTGCCACCGCCGCGGGCTCAGTGGTGGTTCCTGAGCCAGGAGCGGTGATCGAGAGGAAGGTGAGGCGGGGGGAGGGGAGGCGGGACGGCTGTACGAGCTGCGCTCATCGATCCCTGGGCACAGCCGACAGGTGGGGATACGCCAGAGAGGAGATGAATGCCGTCACGGCGCCTCCCGCTCTGCCTCCCCCTCCACCTCCATCTGGCTCTTGCCTCCCGCCATTAGATAGGTGCTGCTAAGTGGGAAAGTTGTGCTGCGTGCGAGCAGAGTCCTAAATGAGTGGGAGGTGTTTGTTACCAGCTGAGGCAAGCTGAGCTCCTTCAGCATATGTCATTTAATGGAACTCAGTGCGCGGCTGCACGCGTGCGTTATGTAGATGCTTTCTCGAGAGAAAGAGTACGTCCTGGCGAAGATAATCCGGATCCAGATGGGTCCATATCGCCAGTCTCTCTGACGAATCCAGACCAACCCATTCTCACCACGATTATCGATTCGCATCCAATCATTATCTGAAAAAATCCGTGTAAGTGGACAAGAATAGAGTCCAAATTCAGATCCAAAGCCGCCCGAATTATCTGGCCGATCATAACAGCGCGGTGGATCTATATCCATTCAAATATCTGATCCATGGCATACTTTAGTAGGATTGCCATACAGATTGCTGGTGATGATTGTGTGTGTCAGGCGGTGTTTTGTTCCGTGGATCGTGCCTTGCTTGTGATAGTGATGACGGATCGCGGTCCGCTTGTGATTATCTTCTGCGGTAACTTTCATGCCGCTGGGAGACCTTCATTAGCACTGAGTGATTGCTTCACCGGCTTTTTTAGCCGTGCACTTAAAATGATGTGGTAGATCTCTTCTCGAGGCGGCTGATTCCAGGGCCTTTGTGCCGACCATGGCCTTGCTTAGCATTTTATCCTACCGTTTTGCATGCTCCCTGTTCGCTTAAACCCCACCGAGGGTCGCTGAAGCTTATTCGACATTGTTCATATTCAATAGCGTACCATTATACCAGCATTGTTAGACATGAATAAACTGTATACAATCAATTATGATCGTGTGCGTTTATGAAATTGTGTACGTTTACCACAATCCGATTGCGGACGAAGGAGTGAAGAGGAGGCAAAGTCGATAAGATTGGAGAGACCCGTGCAGAAGAAAAATGGCCTTGTATCCAGTGGTGCCTGTTCCGTAACTGGTAGGCATCTGACAAGAAATAGCTTAGCAACCATAACATTTTAGAATCGACCGGCGCAGAAATTATTAGCCAAAAATGTTCATCTCTGTGACGAGTCACAATGAGGAGCAATTTCGGAAACTTATGGCCGCATTTGTTTCAGGTTTTACAGGGTGGCCCCTCCTTTTTCATTATAATTTCCCCGATTTCAGTCAAATTTCGTACTACTTGAAACATTTTTGGAACAAAAATGGAACGTTGTAGGAAATATGACGTCTTCCTGCGTTTTGAACTTAACTGTCCAGCGTACGAGCGTATCGAAAAACAGCTATGTATATTCCGTTATTTCCGAAACTCGCTCGCACGGAGCAACAGCAACAGGGCGTATCGAAAAACACCTCGTGGCATACTCCGTTATTTCCAAAACTCACCCTGTATGGAACCGTAGGCGGATCTAGGGGCGGGGCAGGTGCCCCCCCCGATCGACTCTCGGCGCCCTCTGAAACAGTCTGGCGCCCCCTGAAAGGTCGATGGCGTCCCCCTGAAATGCCGCTCCTTACCCCCCTCCCTCCCTCCCTCCCCGGATGCGAAAATCGGCGCCCACCGATAGGATTTTGCGCCCACCTGATAAATTTTTCCGGTCAAAAGTGGCGGCCCCCTGGTCAGGATGGCAACCCCCCCCCGATTACCAGTCCTGGATCCGCCTATGTACGGAGCTACAGCGCTTCATGAGCGTACTTCTTTCTGAATACACTGTTCTCACGCCTCCCCTCCCCTCCCCCTCAAGTCCGGCGGCTGCGCGCAGCTGTTCGTTTGTAACTGCTCAGGGCCGCTGGGGACGGATCCGTTCTTAAACTATCCTGTTTTGCCGCAAACGGACGGTGCTGTAGGGCGAATGAAATTGTAAACATGACGTTGCGCGGTGTGCTTTATTGCCTGACCGTCTCAGTTCAAATCCTATTATAAAGGTGTTGCCTTTCCTTTACCGAGTTCAAGGTGAGTAGGGTTTTGATTTGAAAGAGGGCGTTTCTACGTCAGCGACTGGCTATAATTTCACCGATAACCCGGGCTCCGTGTACCCTGATCAGCTGCTCGATTCTGCGGGGTAATCATGAGAATTTTCATGCTATGCTCACCGTTTTGTGTACAATATTTTACTGAATATTTATTATTTATTTATTTATGTATTGTGCTATATGAGCAACAGGGCCATACCCCAATAAAAGCTCAAGTCAGGAATCATAAAACATGATCACGGTAAACCGGTCACATACATCTACAAGTAAAAATGAGGAGTCAAGAAACTACAAACACCAACCACATTGGGAGCTGACTAAAATATGCACTTAACCCGCGCCCCACCGGGGGGTCCGGCGCCACCTTCGCCCCACCGGGGGGCCATCGATGGCCTTCCCCTCTAACTCCGAAAATATGGGCGTTAGCGCAAATCTGCAAAGTGCAATAGAAAGCTCGCGTGAATTCAGTAAGAAATTACTTCACATGTTTTAGTGCCCAGGTCAATGGTTTGACCTCCAGAGGTCAAATTAGGCCAAGATCGGCTATTTTCACTCAAATATGCAATGATTAAGCAAACTGGGCATAACTCTTATGTCATTAGAGCTATTGAGGCCTGGTAAAGTAAATTTGATAGCAAATTACCAGTACTTTTTCCGTTATGTGGAACGTAAAGACCTCCCGCCAGTGGTTTGACCTCCAGAGGTCACCTCGTGACCTAATATGACCTGAGGTCACGAAAGGTCAAAAAGTGACTTTGCCGTATATCAAATGAAAGCCAGTGACAAGACAAACACGATGATGTTCGTTTCACTGCTCTAGCTTAATTAGGTCAAAAGTTATTGTCAAAATACTGTTTTTGACCTCTGGTGACCTTGGATGACCTTGGAAAAGTCAAAGGGCAAATATGACCCCTGGGATCCGTAAAAGGGTGTCCAAAAACGCTGTTCTGAGCAGTCTGAGTATTTGCAACCATTTTTGTGGCTCTTATATCATGAAACAGCTTTTTCCCATGCTTTTCCAATGGGAGAGGTCGCCTCGTGACCTGACCTCAGGGCACGAAATCGAAAAATCCCGGATATACACCTTGTAGACCCTGGAGGGGTCATGAAGTGTAGGAAGTTTCAAATCGATCGATTTTGAAATGTAGCTCTTACAGAGCTCTAAAGTTGAAGTGAGGTGACCTTGGTTGACCTCGTCTGGTGACCTGACCTTGGGTGACCCGGGGTAAAAATTTTCAGGGATGATGGGAAAATGATGCAGTGAGAGGTAGAGCCCTCAACCGCGGTGCTGCGCCTCGTCGTTTTTCTGCTATCCCGGAAAAACCTTAGGAGGACCATCGATGGCCCCGGTGGGGCGAGGGTTAAAACAGTAAACATATGAATATCAAATAGTTAAAAAAGTCCACTTTGCTCAACTCGCATGCAACGACTTAATATATAAACGAACCTGTGCTCTAAACTGACCAAACGAAGATCGAAAAGGGTCGGAAAGTGGACATGCCGTCAGATACGTGTTAAAATTAGTGGTCGAGCGACAAAAAATCCACGCCTCACAGTTTCTACCCTTACAAATGAAACATGCAGCAGACTACTGAACATTGCCCTTGTGTTCCTTCTTGGGACATGAAAAGGGAAATTACCGAGCAGAAAGGCGGAGCCTATTTTGCCGTAATATAAATGTCCTTTACCGGTGGAGGAATGCCCTGTGCAAATTTCCATTTGCTATTGGTCCGGGCGAAAATATACCATATTCTAGCTCACCGACTTTATAAAAATTTCAGGTAGAATTTCAGAGTGAAGCAGAGCTTAAGCTTGCAGTGGATCACATCACGCCTGCTCGGTGAAAACCAAACTACTTATTTCTCATCCCTTCCCCTCAAGCGCACTTTCACTCTTTAACTCTTAATTTGTGCACAAAGTGGCCACAGCAAGGACTCGAACAGTTATTCACATTGTTCCTCAACATCGAGATTGCCAAATGAACGACCCTCAGAGTCCAGTGCGTGATCAGATTAAGTCCCAGTCGTCAACGAATATTTCGGGACTGGTAAACACGTATCAGGTCAACATTGCAGCAGCACTCGCACTTTTCGAAGTGTACGATGTCGAACATGGGTTTCCTCTTCAGCAAACGTTTGCGACAGGAAATAAGCAAAGGTGTTTTTATACATTCTCGACATAGCCACAAAGCACTTCCGCACTTGGTTCGACGTCGTACCTAATAGTTGTTCGGCGTCTCAGCTCTGTTGCTGCGCCACAACCTCCGCTGAGTTGCGATTAGTGTCCGCTTGCTGGTGAAGCATTCTCTCGAGCTCCCCCTGTAAGAAGACCTCGAGATTTTTGATTGGGGAGATATCTGGGCCTGTTGACTGTGCTCACTCTTTCACTCGTTCGTAAAAAGGGTTCATCAGCCCTGAGTCTTGGCGAAGTTGTGAGAAGAAGCAACGACGCGTTAGATTGTTTCTGACATCGTCGGCGGAAGGCTCACGTTTACTTCCAGCCCAATATGCTTGTCCTGCTGTATTACTGATGTTGCCATCTTCTTCAGCCCACCGGCCACGCAGCGTTTGGCCGTTATCTGCCTTGAAGCGACGAGGAGAAACCCTGATGAATCAATAGCTCGCCATGGCCCAGTTCCTGATACCCCAGTGGGCTGCTTAAGGGGATAAGGCCCCTTGGGCCCTGTTGGTCAAGACACAGCGATTTTGGCGATTTAGTGCGTGGTATGCCTCGAGAGGACACTCTCATTGAACTAGACCTACTGCCATTTGCTGGATTCGCTGAATGAAGTTGAGCCGTACGTAATTTTGCAGCATGTAGCTGTACATATAGGTATATATATATATATATATATATATATATATATATATATATATATATATATATATATTACCTCATACACGGGAGTGCGCTCAATGGCCACAAAATGGCCACCGCAGTTTGGTTTGAAAACTGCAATGACGGCTAGAGGTCGATCCGGTGAGGTGTGTCGTGGGGGGAAGCTGCCGCCCCTTCCCCTCCGCCGGAGTAGAAGGATGACGCTCCTGTGCTGGGGGCTCCATAGTACCTATACAGTTCTCCGATCCAAACCTCAACAGTTTTAGGGGAGATAACGCCTAGTGGAACAGTAGATGTCACCCATGTAAGCAAATGTAGGCTTCACCTTTGTAGGATATTTTTCCGCGCCAAAGCAAACGGAAATTATATTTCAAGTAGATTGGCACCGCTTTTGATCTGTGACGTCCTTTTTTACTCAGAAAAACGACGATCTATGCTCTAAGCCTGTCAAGCTAGTGTATTCACTGGCAGTCTTTTGCGTTTTTACATTGCAGTTCCAGAACTTTTGCCATACTGTAAGTGAAATGTTTCGACTCGTGCACAACACCATTTTAGAGATTAGATAAAAATAGCGTGGTTTGACCATTTCTCTCCATCATGAGTCTTTCTCTCCCCCCTCCCTCTCTCTCTCTCTCTCTCTCTCTCTCTCCTCCCTCCACTCTCTTTGCCAGACCAGACGGCCTCCCCGATAACAGTCAACCCGTGCCAGATAGCTAGCTCGCATCAGGAGCCGCGGGCTATGTGCCCCCAGGGGTTGCCGTCTGTGCCGCCGCCTGCCTCCACCGCACCACATTGTTGAGCACCGGCCGTAAAGGCTCCGCACAGTGGACCTGGCATAATTGTGCGCTCGGGGGAGAATGGCCTGCCACATGAGTGCACATGGTCTCCAGATGTTTGGCGCTGTCAGCTAATTTCAGCCGTTGGGAGGCGAAATTGGCCACCTCTTGGTACACCAAAATGGACGCGCTTGTTGCAGTGCTGCTAGTCAGGAAATGCGGGTGGTTGTTGGACTGACTGAAAGATTAGAATCACGTGATTTAGAGGTGTTCGAGCTATTACAGTATTGTATAACTTGAAGATATAAATTGCATGGCACGGGCAGGCGTGAGCTTTCGAAATGATTTGAAGTGCCAAAGTAAATAATTTCGTTAGCGTCGGTTGTAGTAGCAATTTCCGAATCCAATATTATTACTCAGTTTTTATATTACTTGGGCTGTTATGATTTATGTGTTTCAGCACGTTCTGCGAATGTTGGACCCACTTTCAGTGCAAATAATAACGCAGACACTATTCCATTGTGTTTTGTCCTTGATAACGTTTCCCCGTAGAACAAGAAACAAGTGTGCATGCGCTTGTAGCAGTTGCCTTAATTGTCAGATATTACGCTCCAAATACCGAGAAAAAAGAGATGAAAACCGCTGCGAGGAATGTCCTTTTTAATGGACATATATTACTAGCTAAAGGTATCTTAATGGCGTGCTCTGGATTTTCTTGGACGTTTTGATGACATGTTCTTGATTCTGAAAACGGTTACCCAGGTTGTTTGGGCTGTGAACCGCTATTCTATGCAGATGCTGTTTTTTGTGTTCAGTCGAGTGTCTTCTTGTTTTTTTCGCAGTAACAGCTTTAACGTGGTATTATCTCAGAAAAACCCATTTTGGGCGACGCCTCAGTTTTTCACCACATGACACGTAATAGTATCGCATTTAGTTGTTGACATCAAACGCTTCTCCCTCCATATTGTATTAACCTGTTCGAGTTCTGCAGCGTACGCATCGCCCTTCATTGCATTAACGCCAGAAGCAAGGCTTAGCGCGCTCTCCTCGGAGCGGAATCACGTGCTACAGGGTCAGAGGTCAGGCGAAACCTGCGGCGCTAAGTGGCCCGAGGCGTCTAGTGGCTGAGAGTAGGAGAGGAGAAGGAGGCGCCGCCGTAGAAGCAAACTACGCAGTAGAGATGGCAATCTGCAGCCGGCTAATCAGGCGCCAGTGTCTGAATCTGGTTCGGAAACCGGTCGGACTGACCCCAAATTTTCGGACGCACTTTAGATATTGTGCCACTCTCAGCGAGGATATGCCTGTGGCTTTAAATGCATCATGTTTACTTGACCCGTCTGACAGAATGTGTGACGGGAATAGCTGGGAAACCTAATTAACTGTTCGGTAGTGTCGGATTTGTATTCACCCCTTAAACTACATGGTATATGATGCTTGACATGCTTTTAGCCTTTACACCCGGCATGATTTAAAGTAAACGTGTTATTAGCAATGAAGCAATCGTGAATGATCGTCGCGCCGCTAAATGCGCCTTAAAACATCAATGCACACACGATTCATAAATGCCTCACATCACTTACACCCAGTGCTGTTTTAGCCCAGGGTGCAGTATTCTGCAGTACCACGCTATCCCAGGTTATACATCCGGATACATATTGTATCGGTCCAGGTCATCAGATCTTCAACAAGTTCTGGTCGTGCGCAATTAACGTCTACCTCGTGCACGCTTCTTTTTATAACATATGATTATCGTTGCCATGATGAAATAATGCATTTCGACATTGCGGCTGCATTTTTTAGCTCACTCACTCGCTTCCGTCGGTGCCGTACGACATCGACAATTGTAATTAGATTTAGGCAGCTTGCAGTGAGGTTTTCTAGGCACAGCTAATTACATTGGGAAAAAAACAATTCAAAACCGGTGGTGCTTGCTAGTAGGTACATGGAACACATGTTGTAATTTGTGTTTAAACATTGAAGATCAAATGAGCCTAAAATATAATTGTGACACTATACAATGTTCAGTCTCATCTCTACTTGCACTTGAGACCGGTAGCTGCTACTTTGTCTCAGACAGTGACAGACCCCTTTGACCCATACTCCCAGCCAGAGAGGAAGATTATCATAATTTTGGCTGCATATGAAACACCAACGATGATACGCTTCGCCAATACATCAATGTAGACTCACGCAGGTGACAGGGAGAATGTGCAGCAAAATTAAATCAAGTTTCAATTTCTTTAGGTGATGTCCCCTGATTCGCGAATAGGGGTACGCGTACCTCCCCCAACACTTTTGACGCCCTTCGGGTGGGCAGAGTCCGCTCCCCCAACAGGAATAGGGTTAACCCGCACCCGCCGTGGGTCTGGTGCCACCTGCGCCCCACGGGGGGGGGGCATCGATGGACCCCTCCCCCTCTAACTCCGAAAAAGCTCGCGTGAATTCAGTAAGAAATTACTTCGCATGTTTAAGCCAGGTCAATGGTTTGACCTCCAGAGGTCAAGTTAGGTCACGATAGGCTGTTTTTACTAAAATGTGCAATGCTTAAGAAGACTGGGCATAGCTCTTATGCAATAGGAGCTATTGAGATCTGGTTAAGTAAATTTGAGAGGACAATGTCAGACCTTTTTCCGCTATGTGGAACGTAATGACCTCTCGCCAGTGGTTTGACCTTCGGAGGTCACCTCGTGACCTAATATTACCCGAGGTCACGAAAGGTAAGAAAGTGGCATTGCCATATACCAAATGAAAGCCAGTGACGAGACATACACAATGTTGTTTGATTCAGCACTCTAGCTTATTTAGATCAAAAGTTATTGTTAAAATTCTGTTTTTGACCCGGTGACCTCGGATGACCTTGGAGAAGTCAAAGGGCAAATATGGCCCCTAGGATCCGTGAAAGGGTGTCCAAGAACTCTTCTGAGTACGCTGAGCATTTGTAATCATCTTTGTGACTTTTAGATCTCAAGACAACTTTTCCCCATGTTTTTTCAATGGGAGCAATCACCTCGTGACCTGACCTCAGGTCACGACATCGAAAAAATCCCGGATATACATCGTGCGAGGTTTCATGAAGTGTAGAAATTTTTGAATTGATCGACTAAGAAATGTAGCTCTTATAGAGCTCAGAAGTTGAAGTGAGGTGACCCTGGTTGACCTCAACTGGTGACCTGACTTTGGGTGACCCGGGGTAAAAAATTTTCAGGGATGATGGGAAAATGATGGGGTGAGAGATAGTGAGAGATAGAGCCCTCAACTGTGGTGCTGCGCCTCGTCGATTTTTTGCTATCCCGAAAAAAACCTTAGGGGAGCTATCGATGGCCCCGGTAAGGCGAGGTCGAACTCTAGTAGACGTATTGATGTCATTGTATCCATTCAGTGACAGATGCGGGAATTCATTTCGTGGGGAAGCAGGGGGGGCGGGAGCTACGAGGCTCTGGCCTCCCCCGTCATTGCCTCGGAACAGTATCCGACCATGCATTTACTATAGACATTCTGACATTGGAGGAGGGGTGGAGCCTCCCATTGGCCCCTCTCTTGTATCCGACACTGTATACATCGTACAAGTAGATGATCGCATTGGACTAAATTTCGTATCCCGCATGTGCCAGCTAATCTTGTGTAGGACTCAACTCCGTAATTGGAACTGAGTTTCTGCATTTTGTTTCAATTTAAACAAAGTGGTGTGTGACATTTTGCAAACCCTGGTGCACTATTTCAACGGCTGTTTATTTGCACCGCAGACCAAGGTCATTTCGTCTACCATGTGGCTTATCTTTATATAATTTATCAGCATTTCGTAACTGGTATCTCCACAGGTAGTTAAGCCTGATGACTGAACCAGATTCAAGGCTAGAAATCTTAGGTCTAGTTCACGCGGTCTACCCAGTCGAGCTACGCCGCCCCAGTAGCTCAGTTGGTAGAATGTTAGGGTCCGGTTCGCTGCTCTGGAACATGCAGTGGCAGTGGCGGATCCAAGGGGGGCAAAAAAGGCATTTCCCCCAAACGGAAAAGTTTGGGACAAAACTATGTTTTTGCCCCCAAAGTGATCGACGTTCTTTTTCCCCCGACTCCTTTTTTAGTTTATAAGCAAGATTTTGGTGCCTCAACTCTCAACTTCAAACAGAACCAGTTAAGTTCAGTGTAAATATTGGACCTTCGACTGGAAAAAGGATCTCGAGCCCATATTTTTATTCCCGTGATTTTTTTGCTTCTCGCCTCAAATACCAAAAATCCTACCGGCAAGTGATATTATAGCACAGCTTTCACGGCGTGACGTTTTTTTATTTTATTTATTTTATTTTTTTTGCTTTCCTACTTTTTACTATGGTTTTCCCCTCCCAAACCGACCGGCTAGATCCGCCACTGTGCAGTGGCACTGCATGTCCAGGCTTGGGATCGGTTCCCCTGAGACATTCTGGCACTCAATATTTACCCGACGTAGGTCGGCTGGCAACTTCCTGGTGAGAGGGTGACCTGAGCCAGGCAGTCGTCCTTGTGCTTTGTGGGCCGTTAAACTTTGGCTTCTAAATTAGCCCTTCATTGCGGGAGCTGCTCATTCGGATGGTGAGGTCGGGGCTTCCGGGAAAAGCCCTTGATAACTTAACCTGTGCCCCACCGGGGGTTCGGCGCCACCTCCGCCCCACCGGGAAGAGGGGGGCATCGATGGCCCCCTTCTAACTCCGAAAATATCGGGGTTAGCACAAATCTGCGAAGTGCATTAGAAAGCTCGTGTGAATTCAGTAAGAAGCTACTTTATATCTTTAACCGCTCGGGTCAATAATTTGACCTCCACAGCTCAAATTAGGTCACATAAGGCTATTTTCCCAAAAATTTGCAATGCTAAATCAAACTGGCATAGCTCTCAGGCCGTTAGAGCTGTTACAATCTGGTAAAGTATGTACATTTGATAGGAAAATACCACAATTTTTTTCCGCTATGCGGAACATATTGACCTCCCGCCAGTGGTTTGACCTCCAGAGTTCACCTCGTTACCTACTATGACCTGAGGTCACGAAAGGTCAGAAAGTGACCTTGCCGTATATCAAATGAAAGCCAGTGACAAGACATACACAATGATGTTTCCTTCAGCGTTCTAGCTTGATTATGTCAAAAGTTATCGTCAAAATTCTTTTTTGACCCCTGGTGACCTGTGATGACCTTAGATAGGTCAAGGGGAAAATGTCGCCCCTGGGATCCGTGAAAGCGTGCACAAGAATGCGTTTCTGAGCAATCTGAGTATTTGCAATTCTTTGTAACTTTTTGGTCATAAGACCGCTTTTTCCATGCTTTTTCAATGGGAAAGGTCACTTCGTGACCAGACCTCAGGTCATGGAATCGGTAAAACCCGGATTTAAGCTTTTAGACCCTGGAGCGGTCATGAAGTGTAAGAAATTTCAAATTGATCGGCTTAGAAATGTGGCTATGGTAGAGCTCGAAAGTGAAGTGAGGTCACCTTGGTTGACCTCCCATGGTGACCTGACCTTGAGTGACCCGGAGTAAAAAAAATTAGGGATGGTGGAAAAATGATAGGGTAAGAGATAGAGCACTCAGCCGTGGTGATGCGCCGCGTTCTTTTTCTGCTATCCCGAAAAAAACTTTAAAGGGGGCAGCAATGGGCCCGGTAGGGCGAGGGTTAAGTGAGGCTCCGACTCCAAAAACCGAACTTGCAACAGCTTGTACAGGTTTTATAAAAATAATAAGCACTGTGGGCTAAGCTGGATATGTATGTGGATATTTACATACCATCAACCTTCCTGCTATCAATCATATTATCTTAATTTCCTAGCATTATTTTATGGGCGCCAATATGGGTTAAGGCAGTAGCGGATACCAAGGGAAGGGGCTAGTGGGCTCACTCCCCCCTCCCAGTGTCTGAGTGCTTAACGTTAATTAATAAGCGGAGGCTGATCCGTGGCAATGATGGGGGAGGCTCGAGCCCCTAGCCCTCGTTTCTTAAATGAAGTCCTGACTGCCACTGGTTTAAGCAGAGCTGCCAAAAATCTCAAATCTGTCGGGCACTTTCGAAAAAACCTCCAAATCTGTCGGGTGGTTAGGATAGGACTATTAAAATTGTCTAAAACCCATTCAATTGGTAAAATGTTCCTACTCTTTTTCCACATTCTTAATAGAAAATACTAAAATTAGCATAAAAAACTTCAAGTTTGGCACCAATGGATATCATTATCCTTATTTTTGTGCTCTGATCCTTATATGTGTGATATCCTTATTTTTCGTGCTCTGAAGCCGCCTATGGAAAATCTAAGTGGAATGACACAAGTCTATTAATTTTCAAAACTCTAGAACTGAGACTGGTCTTCGGGTTTTCAATTATCAGACACGCTCAGGAAATTAAGGTTATCGGCAGAAACCTATAACAAATTGAATACCGAACCACCAATTCCCATTTTCTGGAGTCACCATTGGTAAAGGAAATTTATTATTGGATGTAATTTGAGATTTGTGGACGTACAGCATACAAATAGTGTGTGTCAAAGTCAGCTCGACTGGGTCTTGAATAAGACTCAGTCTTGAATTCAGATGATTTAGGTCACAGGTGGAAATATACAATAACATGAAAAGCAGCCCCCTTTTTCAGTCCTCTGCAGCCGCCATTGACAAAAAATGCTGCACTAGAATGAGAATAAGTGATATTTTGTTATTATGTTACATAGTCCAGCCCAGAATACTTAAAAATATAGTTTGCAATGGAAGAAAGCTGACCTGGTTCCCATACCATGCGGTTACTTATGTCAGCTTCTGCAGATTTTCATGATTTCAGTTTTTTGGAGGTGGGAGGGGGTAATTTGGAAGGAACCCCCAAAATTTATATATGGATTTTGCTCTGATGGCCAGACAAACAAGATTGGAGGGGTACTTTTTGATATTCGAAAGTGTTTTTAAGGATCATGGCTACTTGTAGTTGAATACAAACATGTAATATTAGCTTTCCATGACTTTAAATGCATGTTTACATGAAAAATCCTAAATTTTGAAGCTGTTGGCTATCTCAAAGTTTTTCATGCATTGCCGTGCTCATTTCCATGAGGGTACGTGGTTTAGGATCTGAAGTTCATGAGGCTAATAAATAACCTTAAGTCAGTTAGATAGTAAATGTCAAATAAATATCATGTTTCCAAGGAAGTTAAGAGTAAAAGGAATGAGTAAAGGTTGCACTAGGCTGTGTTTTTGTTATATCTTTGTCCCCTTGACATAGATCATAGGTATATTTAGGTAAGCGAATAAAATGAAATAGGAGAAATAGTTTGGTACTTAAAACTCAAATTAATGTGGAAATGTGAAGAGTTTTGTTTCTTTGGCATCTACAAATCCACTGATGAAGGTATGCAACTTTTGTGGTTAATTCTGGACAAATAGGCATTGGATTTAAAAGAAGATGGAAGGGAAAATCAAATGTTTTAGTCTAATTTGACCAGTCTGCTGGTAAAATTCATTTTTCCCTTATTAATATCGTTAAAAATTATTGATCAACAGTGAGCATAACATACTGTGTGGAAATAAATGTAAGCTGCCGAAATTACAACGAACACCACATCACTTACTTCTTTGTTTTCTCCCCACACTGTTCTGATCTGCCCGCTGTTTGATCCATGCTTCAAAACGACCTCCTTGGCCAAAACCACTGTTCCTGAACTTGCAGGGCAGCCCAGAATGCTTGATTCGCTGATGCTCCTTAAAAAAACGTTTTTCGCCAAAAAACCCACATCCCTCAAATCCACATTTAAGCTTGACACGGGACGGTGGAAGGGGCTTCAGCTTAATCGGAACCATTTATCAGCCCTTCAACTATGGACGATGAAATCCAGGCTCAACCAGTTTACTCAAGATGTATACCAAAGTAATGCAAGAGAAAAATAATAAAAAAACACAACCTTGCAACGTATTGCCTCCACCACACCACGGGATACTAGGGCCTTGGCCTCCGCCATATCCACAAGGCAACACACCAAACCGCAGGGCTGCTTTTCTTCAAACCAAAGATACCTTTTACACCGGCTTTGCCGCGAAGGGCGCTGTTCAAACAGCGCCCTTGCGGCAGTGTTGAGCGTACTTCCAAACAAAGGAAACGAAGGAAAAAAACTGTTTTGCCTGTCGCCTTTACCTTTACGGCGGCCTGTCGGGCCAAGCTGTCGCGTGCTATGGAATACAAATCGGGCCCGACAGGCCGGTGAAGGAATTTTTCCAGCAGAGGATTTTCTGGGTGACGTTTAAAAGGCCCTCTGTGCATAAGGCCCTCTATTCAAAGGTTCCTCGATTCATAAGTCCCTCGAAAAGACCCTCTGTGCATAAGGCCCTCTATTCAAAGGTCCGTCGATTCATAAGTCCCTCGATTTTCCATCGGTTCTTGCCGCACACTGGCTTGATATGGGAGAGGTGCAAATTCATGAAAAACTTGTTGAGTGAAAGAGGTGACAATTCTAATATTGAGTTTTTTTAGAACAAAAAATATTTTCTGCTTCCTTTCAAGATTTTTTTCTCACAGATTGTAAGATCTGTCGCAAGACCATACCGTGCCCTAAAATCTGTCGGGCACTTTATGACCCGAGAGCCCGACTTTTTGCAGCTCTGGGTTTAAGGTTCTAGATATCTTAGAACAGGAAGTGGAGCATACGGATTGCATGCAGTGGACCAGAAAAGTTAATGCTTCTGCGCTGCTGGTCTAAAAATAACGATCTCTTTGTCGGCATTGGGCTAAAAAAACAAATATACCGCTAGAAAGCTCAAGCCCCCTCCAGATATCAGAGTGCCTATAGTTGATGCATAGTAGAAGGCTGTTCCCAGGCCATGGCGGGGGAGTTCGAGCCTGGTAGTTGCCCTACCCGAAATGTTGTCCTGGATCCAGCACTGCCCGTGGTCACCACATATTACTGGTGTCAATAGGACAAACGGACCGGGAATATTCAAACAGCCTAAATTGGCCGTTTGGTATCCTAAACAGTGTCTCCGTGAAAGCCTAAGAGTTGTGGGATTAGAGAGCAAGAGTAACGGTTGTATTGTTGCCCACAGCAGCAGTGTATCTCAATCAGTGTGTGGATATCTGTCCTCCGTCGACAGTGAGGCAGATATCTGCCCCCCCCAAATCCAGGTTCAGCCCCCACCCCCCCCCATCTCGATCGGCTCTCCCGAGTGTTCAATAGCGGATCCGCCAATAATTCTCTTTTGATCAGGAATGCTCGAGCTAGTTTTCAATAGAGGAGCGTCGCTGGGTGTGGTGCGGTGCAGCGTGACCAGGCAGCCGTGTTCTGCGGCACAGTATAGCCTCCATTGGTGTCTAGCGGGTCAGTATACCAACAACAGGCGCTTGGTTTATATCATCCGTATCGTGGTGCGGTGCAGCCTAAAAAACGAACCGTGTACTGCGGAACGGTATGACTTCCATTAGTTCATGCGGGTCAGTATACCAACACGAGGCGCTTGGCCAAGAGGTCGTGCCTGTCGTGTTGCGGTGCAGTCTAACCAACGAAATGTGTACTGCGGCACAGTACAGCCTCCATTGGTGTCGAGCGGGTCAGTATACCAACACAAGGCGCTTGGCCCACAGGTCGTCTGTGTCGTGGTGCGGTGCAGTGTAACCAACAAACCGTGTACTGCGGCACAGTATAGCCTCCATTGGTGTCGAGCGGGTCAGTATACCACCACAAGGCGCTTGGCCCACAGGTCGTCTGTGTCGTGGTGCGGTGCAGCCTAACCAACGAAACGTGTACTGTGGCACAGAAGCACATTGATGTCGTGCAGTTCAGTATACCAACACGAGGCGCTTGGCCCAGAGGTCATCCGTGTTGGCTGTAGACTTTATCGTCGTACGCTCCTCCAGCGGTGGGTTCAGGGGGAGTGCGATAGGGATAATCATTCACCTCACCCTCAGGCTACCTGAACCCGCCCGAGGGCTGTACGGTGCGTTACGAATAGTGCCTAACATTGCGCGGACCTAGACTTGTAGTTGTACGGATACTGCCACCTTTCCCACCCGACATAACCTAAATCCTGAGTTGCGTAAGCCCAGGGATAGCAAGGACCTCGCCCATAATCGGGGGAGGGGGGGCATAAAATATGGGAGGGCTTATCTTGCACTGGATTGTGTAAGCCCCCAAGCTTTTGCGGCCCCCATGCGAATTCTTGCGAGACCCCAGAGTTGAGTAGACAATCCTTTGGATTTTGCGAGCCCCATCGAAACCTTTGCGGGCCTTCTGGATTGAGTGCAATGTATTTATATAGCTTTGAAGTTTCACAGACCTCCATAATTGTGTGGGTCCTGAGATCTGATCTGGTTTGCTGGTATGACCTTGAGATGTGACCTTTGACCTTCGCCTCTGTATGAAGTGACTTTAACATATATTTGTAATTGAATGGGCTTATGACGCCAGAGCGGGACCTACAATGCTGGTGTATTGGTGCCACTGCACACTTTTGGTGACTTTGAAATATAAAGGTAACTTTAAAAAACTATCAGAAAACAATGTTGGTTGATTCCAGTGGCGGAAACAGGGGGCTAGCGGGCTCAAGCCCTCGCCCCCGAAATGGTAAAGCACCTATAGTTAATGCATAGCCGGGAGCGGTTCCGAGGCGATGACGGGGGGGGGGGGATATTCGAGCCCCTGGCTCCCCCTCTCCGAAATGTTGTCCTGGATCCGCCTTTGGCTGATTCTCAAAATTATTTTATTGTGCGTCGAGCTCATTAATTCTGTCAAGTCTCATCTAGCATTTTTCGGTTCAGTATGGCTATCCGACCACTGCGGGAAAATGGTGGATACCACTTCAGGGCCCCTTCTCTAGCTCGCGTGTTAAGGCAGCGTTGCTTTAATCGGACAAGTTTCTTTTTGTGTCATAGTGGTGGTCAGGGACGTAAAGCTGGTTTGATATTGTTAAAAACACTCATTTTTCAATGTTTAGATTACAAATACAAAAATAATGACACCAGAAAATCAGCACACCGTGGTAGATCCTAATTACACATATGGGTTTTTATATTTTTACGAAAAAAATTATTCACTGTATTGAAATTTTTGATCCTGTTTTCCGGTAAACAAAATGTTCTTGGGTGATTCTGATGCGCGCTTTGAGGCGTGTATGTTCCGGATTAAGAAAGCGGGTGTAGTTCGGGCACGTCCGTTGGGCGTAAATTCGATTGGGATTCCCAGATATCAGGCGCTGCACTTGCATTGGTTTGCAAATTCAATTTCGCATGGTCGTCGTTGCCAGTGACCTCATAATACCGGAAGGGGATAGGTCAAGGCTCGAACAGCCTTGCAAATGTACAGGAGTGCATTATATAAGCTGGTGTAGGTGACCGGATGCTGACCTAACACGCATAATGACAAGTGACAAATAATATACTTCAAAAGACAAGTGCAAGAATTGCCTAATTACAACTTAATAAATATCAGGACTAATACAAGTCATTGAAAATTCAGGAGTGAGTGACAGAAATATAGAATAGGAAACATGGAAATCGATGACATAAACATAGCGAAGTGCAGTGGGATCAATTTGCCAAGTACGAAGATGAAGTTCAAGAAAATAAAATGCTGAACTGGAAACAGACAGTGATGTCTACGAAACCAAAACGAATACGATGCCGAGCACCGCCGATTTCATCATCTTCTTCAGTTTATTTTTGTGTTATCAATTTATGTGTGTGTGCGTGTGTGGAACAACAATCCTATTCTTATCCTTCACGTTATCCTTAATCTGCCTAGAGGCAGCGACCCCTCCAGGTAGTATCCCACCTTCCTTTACCCTCATCCATCCTAATCCTTACCATCTTCTTTCATAGCCTTCATCACTTCACGTTCGTTACGACGGCGCTTGAAAAGCCACCGTATGTGTGGAAGTGTTCGTAACTAATACAATACAATGGAGAGGGATTGGAGACGGGTCTGGCGTCACCGTGAAGTAGAGGGGAAGAGGCTTTCTAAAGTGCGCCCCCCCCGAGGGATAGAACAACGCCCGTTTGGGTGTGTGTTGGGTGATAGTGAACTACATTATGGCTACTTTTAGTTGACCTAGATCAATATCTTCAACGTCAAATGTGTTCGTAAGGGTCAAATCTGGGCGTGCTGGAAACCTATTGGGAAATCCCGTGATTATTCAAACATAATAGCGAAAAAACACCAAAAGTGGACTAAATTCATAGATGAAGGTTTCACACAATAATCCCAGAAGTTTTAGGTCCTGATCATCCAAGTTCACTGGTCTATGGCGTAACAATTTGGCATATTTCTAATAATGTACAATATAGCTGCACTATAGCAGCCTTTGGGCGAGAAATAAAGGCATGTTGACTTTAAAAATATATTTGACCCTGACCTGGGACCCTGACATTGAAATAGAAAATGGCATTGGGTAACCTTAACTATGAAGTTGTAGCATATCACGTCATGCTGAATAATGCCATCTGACCGGAATACTAGTGTCATGACCTTCACATGGGACCTTTGGCCTTGACCTTGACCTCGATGTGGGGTGAACTTGACACATATGACCCGAGTATATGGCTTCAATACGTCACATTCGCTCTCCAGTGCAGGCGAAGTGGTGCGAACGCACAACTGCGACGGTACCAAAATATAGGTGGGGCATTCCACGACGTTTCAAGCACAGGTATTTCACCCTCATATCTCCGATTTTCTTCCAATGGTTTTTTCCATAGGGCTATCGGAAGCCTAGGGCACGGCTGTGAAATTTTTAGCTTGCTAGGAGAATTTTCGGTTTTAATGGGTTACCTTTGTCGTAACGTGAATTATATTTTTATATATGACACAGATATTCACAGATGTTACTTTGGTTCCTAATGGTGACTTTCTTTAGCTAAGCATGCTTCACTCGTATTTGCATTCATTTTTGTCCAAATCAAGCAGGTTCAATCTGGCACAAAGCATCGCCAGCTCACCCGCTGATTCATAGTCACGCCAATGCTGAGACTGTTTCTTGCTAACAGAGGAAAAATAAGTAAAACCAACCATTAGGCTTACAAGCCCTTTTTCAATATAAGCAAGGCCAAATCTATCATTTCCAGCATAGATTATCCCTAAAACCACCACAATCTGGAACTGCACCAAGGTGCCACCTTCCCTTTAAAATTTGATATGGAGAATTGTTCCAACGACGGAAAAAGTTGCCCTTTATATATATATATATATATATATATATATATATGTATACATATATACATATGTATATATATACATAAATATATATACATATATATATACATAAATATATACGCAATTCCAGATTGTGGTGGTTTTAGGGGTAATCTATGCTGAAAATGATAGATTTGACCTTGCTTATATTGAAAAAGGGCTTGTAAGCCTTTTCATGTATATATATATACATACATATATATATATATATATATATATATATATATATATATATATATATATATGTATGCATATACACATTTTCCTTTGCTTTGATCGTATTGATTCTCTCATTGACAGTTTTGACGAGGAACTGGCATCAGATCAAGAGGATCAGCAGGCCAAACACGCTGAGGTAAAAGTTTGGACAGCTTTTTGACTGACGAGACTGGCACAGATGCATGTAATCAGCCTAGGCAGACAATAACGTTAACAATAACAAGGTAGGGAATAACATGTTTTGGAGAATGGAGAAGGCTAGTGTAACTCTCATAATAAGAATGTGTTTTTATGAATTTTGTAACAAAACACAATATCCCTCTCAAGTTAGACAATATTAGTAACTTAGTTTCCATAGACAGAATACGATCCATATGGAACCGTTAATCAGGATAATAATGGAGTCTTGACTCCTTAAGGTGTTATTTCATTAGCACTTTAGCACAGATCACGCTATAGTGCTGGGGTAATAGTCCATGATTGAGTGTATTGGCAGTCGGATACGGCGTGCAATTTGGCCATGGAGCCCAGGCCAGTTCTAAGAAACATCAGTTTGCTCCCTTCTCTACGCTTGGTATCAGGTCATGTAAGGTCACATAATTATAAGTATTCAATATTTGCACCCAGTTGACCACCCGGAATGTGAGGTGATGGACTAGGTTTACTCCCAGAAAGACACCATGATCGCCGCAACGCTGGTTTGCTCTACTTGGAAGCTTGATGGAATATTCCGGGGAGCCTCTTGCCGCGGCTCGGGTTTGGCTTTGATGCCTTTGACGTCGATGCCAAGCGAACGGGGGACAGGATTTCTGAGGGCTCAGCATGTTAGTTGAATGAAGATGGCAAGATAACAAGTTTTTTTGTTGCTGACATCGTTGTCAGCGCGCAGCAATAGTATGCTGCTGTTAACTAGAAGTAGATTTATCAAGGGGGAGAACTGGTTTGGAGTGATACACTCTGTGTGATATAAAGCATCCTGAAGCACCATGCCAGGTCACGAAACCCGTGACGTGCTGCCGGGGCCTGTCCGCAACAGCTGTATCCGGTTGGTAAGTCGGTGTAGCTTACTCGTACCCCCAGAGCCTTAGATAGGGATCGTCAAGTCCTTTGAGGTTATGTTCAGCCTCGCCATGGGCCCCACTGTTGACAGCCTGCCGGGAATCGTTGGGCAGCTGGCAGCTGCACTCAAGGAGAAGGAGCCGGCACTCATGGACCGTACCATCCGGAAACTGGTAATCGCCCGGATGCATACTCGCATAAAGTGGCTGAATGCCACTGTCCTAGTCCAATATCCCAGTCCGAGATCAGGGTCCCCGAGACCTAGCTCGAGGTGCCCCAGCCTAAGGTTGGATGGCTCCCGGTAAAAATAATGGGGCTACCGATGCCAATTTTCAGGAACCCCCTGAGTCCAAGCTCGGGGCCCACTTAAATCAGTTCGGGGGACCCTGGGAACAAGCCTTGGGGCCCCGAAACCAATGCTTTTACTTTCCTCAAGAGTCCCTCCATGTCGATGTACTGGGCCCCTGAGACCAATGCTCGTGCCTTGCTTAGGTGCCCATCACTACCGATGCTCGGGGCCCCGAAATAAATATTCTCCCTCCTCCCCCAAGATCAGTGCTCGGGGCCCCGAGACCAATACACCAGAGCCCCTCGAAAAGATGTTCGAGAGGAGGGCTGAGACCAAGCTCGGGGCCCCTGAAACAACGATCGGGAACCCCCTAAGACCAAGCATGGGGGCCCTGAGACCAAGGTCGGAGGCCCTCTGAGACCAAGCTTGGGAGTGCCCTGAGACAAATGCTCGTTTTTTTGCTCAGGATTCCCTCGATACTGAAGCTAGGGGCCTACCCAGCTCAATATTCGTCCCCTCACCCGATATTAATGCTCAAGGGGGCCCTTGAGACCAATATGCCGGAGCCCGTGGATACCGATGATGGAGGGGCCCTGAAACCAAGCTCGGGGCCCCTGAAACCAAGCTGGGGGCACCCACTAAGACCAATCTCGGGGCCCCCGAGACCAATCCTCGAGTTTTGCAGTGTATAAGGTCAGCTCAAGGTGGGTCCACCAACCCCAAGAACCCTTTGGCTACGCCGCTGCCCTTTGCTTTGCCACTGCGCACGTGCCACAGCGGCGCGTGCGGGGTCGTTCCTTGGTTTCTGCTTTAGCCGGTCTGTTGAGCCTGGCTTCTCTGCTGTGTCGCCTGCTTTAGCGAGTAAATTCTCGTGAGAGTTGTTGTTTTGACTGCGAAGGCGACCGGCCGCCGCTCTGTGCTGGTCTGTTCTCAGTTAGGCGGCAGCGGGTCCTCTGTGCTGGTCTGTTCTCAGTAAGGCGGCAGCAGGTCCTCTAGTCGGGAGCAGGTGCCATACCACGCTGCTGCCACAGAACCAGCCAGAGTCTAGGGGTTTGAAATGGCAGCAGCCGTCCCACCGACCCGCTCTCCCGTTCTGGCTGTCGGAGTTGCTCTGAACCGTCTCACAAACCATGTTGGGTTGCAAAAAAAATAGAAGATGTCATTGATCAACAAATGCGTACCTGGTTTTACCTTAACCTTGACCTGAGCTTGAAGGTCAACCACTGTAGACAGTCAAAGTATTGTCAAACATTACCAAACGATGTGTCTTTTCGTGCTTTCGACAAAATTGTAGAATTGGGGATGGGGTAAGTGTCTCTCCCAAGATCAGTGTTCGGACCCCTTTCTGTACCGTTAGTGACCTGCCAGGGGGAAATAAGTACAATTCCGTTGCAGTCCTTGTTCTGAAGTATCCAACAATATGCTGGGCTGGATCTTTGAACTTTGCAAGACATTTATAATTCGTTTCAACCATGTTAACGTGAATTGCAGTGGCGGTAGACAACAAGGCGGGGGTCGACCACTGCAGCTAGAGCCGCGAATTTGGCTGCAGAGAGACACTGCCACTTTCGATGTCACTACATTTCCAACAGTGCAAATTGTCTCGTGCAATTCCAGCAAGTTTATCGAAAGCAAGGGCACTGAGGCGGATTTGCCAGACATGACCAATAATCACGCACAAAAGGACCAAGCCTGATGTTGAAATCTGCTTTCTCGGGCGCATGTCCACTTACCTCTTACAGGTAAGCGGTAAGCGGTAAAAACGGTGTACGCTGAGAATATGAACATGCAGTGTATATTGTCACTATTTGTTTGTTGCCCATGCAACCTGAGACGCATTTTTCGCATTATCTGTTTATATTGCACACAATTGGTAACAAAACTAAACAATGAAAAATATTTTACGTCTGCCGAAAAACAGCAAAATCCAGGCGTCCAGCAGAAAACCAAAAATCGCGAGAAACGTCTCGAGGAACTAATCTGAAAAGGAGCTTTCAAGATCAACGATTAAATAAAAAGAGTGAGGAACTTGAGAAAAGGAAGAAATTAAAACGTTGAAAATATTACGAAAATGATGAATTCTTAACCGTGTTACAGTTTTCTCAAACATTTGATTTGTTATATTCCAAAAACTTCTTCAAAGGCAAATTAAACCAGAGCACTGTTTTTGGCTATATGGGAATAATTATGCTACAAAACCTTACGAAATAAAGACAAATTTGAAAAAAGTTACCGAGCCGTATTTCTCAGGGTACTCTTCCGCATATAAAATTCAAAGCAAATTGAAAATATATAAACCCTGATTATAATTGAGGAACTGATAGAGCAGGCTGAGGGTCAGGGGCCCACTTTAGCATTCCCTGGCAATGATAATTAGTGAAAATTAACTCCCCTAAAACGATGATACCAGCTCATTTTCATATCAGGTTTTGGGGGCGTGTTTGCGTGATTAGCCGGTTTCATTGGTCACTTTGTCACATTGGTTGCACGGCAGAGGTGTGGGCAATAGTGTTCTGCAGAGATTCAGCCTCTGTCTCTATCCGAACCTTTTCCATTCGTTAAAAATAAGAGAGGATATATAATTGCTTTGAAGCAAGCATAAGTGCACGGTAACGACACGAGATTTAGTTGGACAAGAGATATAGGCTAAGGGATAAGTTTGCAGGGGTGACTGATTTATCCATGCTCTCCTTTCTCATTTCCTGCTTGGTGGGGGGGGGTGTTCAAACAACCCCTCGAACTCGGCTCCTATGCGGGATGGTGAAAAAGCACGAATGCTGGTGGAAAGCTCGTAGAAATTAGTGAAGAAACTACATCAGGCACTTTTTGGCCCAGGTCAATATTGAGGTCATAACAGGTCAAAGAAAGTGGCATGTTAGAGAAGAGTTTCTGGGTTTTAGCATCTGACAGAGTTGAGTTAGAATCATTTTTAGGCACCATCCACTTCCTCGCGTTGCGGCAAATCTAATTGTGTATAGGTATATGACTATACTAGGAAAAATATAAAATGACGTGGCCTAAGGTCAGGTCAAAGTCACCATCTACCTATAGTATAAGTATAGTCAGGTCAAGGGCATCATCTAACATCTAACTAAGGGCACCATCTAACATCATAGTCAATATGCATATCAATCGACTCGCAATAACAATCCAAAATAGTATCAAAATAAAAGGTATCATCATCTCTTGCAAAGTTAGTGACCCATGTCTGAAAACCTGCTTCAGCAGTCCCAGATGACTTTTCAGAGGTCACAGGGTCAAACTTGCAACACAAACCTCTAAAAGGGCCTGATATACTATGATTTGGAGAATACGAAGGTATCCTAAGCGGTATCTACAGAAATAGAGTAATTTTCGGCTAATTTCCGTTTCCTCACACATTTTTAATGGCGAGGTCATGATCCTTACCTTAGCCTAGGTCATTAGTATGAAACAATTCGGCAATATGTTTAAGTAGGTTCTTGGTAGGTCCATTATGTGGTATAAGTTACAATTCGATAGATTCACCCTTTTCTTATTTATGCCACATCAAATATTTCTGGAGGTGAGGTCACTTATCCTGCACTGGTGACCTGACCTGAGATGACCTAACCTTACAGTTTTGTGGAAAGCTGCAAAATTGATCAAGGATAAGGTGTGCCAAGTACAGTCGTGCTTCGCGCCGCCATTTTTTCGTGTCGCCGGAAAAACCCAAGGGGGTGTTAAAACATCCTCCCACCGGGGCGAGAGTTAAATTATGACTTTTAGCAGTAGCCTAAGACGTTGACTGGAAACAAATGCGTTGAAAAGTCAACAATTTCCCCCTTTCCTTAAAATCCAGGCCCTCCTTTGCCACTGATCGACGAAAGAAAATCAACGTCGTATATTCCAGTTTCGTCTCTATCTTTCTGATAAACCTGTGCATTTTCTTTTTAAGGAATCATACATATAGGAGTTTTTTTAAACAAAATCAGTTCGTTCATTTTGTGCGAAGTGCCCTCAGTAGAGACCAGTATATGACTCATATCTTACACTATCAAATAATCGAAATTAATCAATTTTACATGGTCTGAAGCGGTCAGTGAAAGTATGATGACACCTGCACCTGGGTATTTAGGACCTCCTCAGGACACAACGATGCCTCACCAGTCAAAATTTCTCAGACAGTGCTTATGGTACACAATGAACTCAGCCTTCTGAAGCGCCCCAACTACACAGGAAGGTCAAGGACAGTAAGGGCAGTGAGCTTCATTTTATGAAGCTAGCCGCTTGAACATAGCACTTATCCCCACTTCGGCGTAAATAATGAACCGACTCCACTTGAGCCACCCGATAGTCGGTGCAACGATATTGCGGCGTTTATTCAAAATGGGCCAGTGCTTGTAATGAAGCCTTATCACCGACAGCGGTCGTATAAGTTCCCAGGTGATATGAAAGAAGCTCGGAAAATTGTTCTCGACGATATATCTGAATTAGAATGGTAACAAGATAGGTCTGAGCGTGAGAAACATAATTTCCTTAGTGTAAAATGACTAAGCTGGTTGAGATATTCAAACGTTTACGATGTTATATCGGGCATCTTCTATCTACTTGTCATTTTTAAGTGGATGTTTTTTAGTTTAGCTAAAAAATTGTAAGAATGATTAGACTCTGGCCATACCAAACTTGATTTTATTCAACATAACCTAATTTCTATAGGATGTACTGCAAATATTTGGATATTAGGATGTCAGCAGAAATTTTGATTTTCTATATTTCTAATGAATGGAAGAAGATGGGAAATACAACGACAGCATTTTGGTGATTCTCATTAAAAGCAATAGACTCCTCGGGTCGGCAGGGAGATGTAGATCTTCGTCGGTGTCAGGCTTACCTCCAAGTAACCTCAATAAACGGCGCTAGTATGAACCCCCGCCGCTGGGCTGCTTCACTGTGCTTTGCCAATGCGTCATGAAAGAACTCATTTCGTGCTGAGTATCAGGGGTGTGGACTTATATCTCTCTGGGCGTTCCGAGCAGCGCCGAATGAAACGTCAAGGTAATCTTAAAATATACTTTAGATTATATAATTTTCCGTCTGTCGGGCTATTAATCATTTTGTTTAAATTGATAGGCCTATGGAAGGTTTAAAACAGGGATGATATTATGATACCTCTTCTGATAGGGTAGTTATTGAAATTTCCTGAAATTTGAGGACCCCCAATGGTTTTAGAATATCGACACTCCTGCAGAGTGCAACACATGTCGGCACTTTTTGTCAATTTTAGCAACACACTGTTGATTACAGCGATCCTTACTGTCCGGATGTACATCTCACCACTCCCAAACGCTCCCGCAGGAGTCGGGATCTATGTTTTTCACGATATTTCTGACCACCATCGCATCATGCACGCCAAATTTGCGACAGTCAAGAGTTCAAGAGTTGCAAAGTTCGAAAATCGATGAAAGCTTGAATATTCACTGTCCCTTGCCCTAAACTTCGAAGGCTTGAAAAAGCGTAACGAGATGAAATTGTGGAAGAGAGAGAGAAAGAGAGGGGGAGGGGAGAGAGAGGGCGATAGACAGACAGAGAGACGCGAAAAATGAGAAGAACAAAGCACAGGGAACTGGAGAACGACGCTGAGTCCAGCAGCCTTGCCACATGCACATCAGTACTGCAACAGCGTCTGGGGCCGCAACGAGCATCTGAGGCCGCAACGCCTGGGGTGACCAGAGCGAGATGGTCGGCGCCGCGGGCGTCAGGCTGGCGTGCCGATAGTGCCCAGGTGATGAGCCGGTGAACGGCAGTAGCACACGGCGCGAGGGAGCTCGGCAGTTCCACCGGTGGAGTCGCGAGAGCGGCCGCTGCCTGCACGCCAGCATCGATCCCGATTCTGCTGGCTGCGGCCGTCGACGGTCCGGGACTGGGGCCGAGACGGGCCGGCGGCTGCCTGCCTGCCCGCCCGCAGAGCAGTACCGACTGCTGCACCGGCAGGGCGGCGTGGTGTGAGAGTGTGGCGACTGCCGGCTCCAGCCGTGCCGCAGGCCAGCTCCGTTGATGGGGCTCTCAGCGGAAGACACTGACCGTTGTCGCACTGGGCTGTGACGGTTGCCGGACTGAGCTGTAACGGTCGCTGTGACGTCAGTGACGGTTGTAGTGACGTCAGTGTGACGGTTGCAGTGACGGCAGTGACGATTGTAGTGACGTCATTGACGGTTGTAGTAACGTCAGTGTGACGGCTGGAGTGACGTCAGTGACGGTTGTAGTGACGTCAGTGACGGTTGTAGTAGCGTCAGTGTACGGTTGGAGTGACGTCAGTGACGGGTTTTATCTGAGTTGTGACGGTCGTGGTGATGCCAGTGACGGTTGTAGTGACGTCAGTGATGGTGGCGGTGACATGAGATCGCTGGCAGCCTCGGACGGTGACTACTGTTCGGCTTGGGTGCAGTTGCAGTGAGTGCAAAGGACCATGCTGGAGTTTGCATAAAACGATAAGGCTGTGTCTAAGATCCTGTGGCTAAGCAGGTAAAGATCGTTTTTACCTCAGGGCCCAGTAACTGTTTTGCGTCGATCATCGGTGGTGGCTGATGTGTTCAGTCGGCTTCATTTGTCACAAGAGTTTTAGCCGACACCCAAAGACAATTCTTCTATCTTGTCTTGAATTTGCGATCGGCGGTATTCATTCCTCGTTGTGCTGCTTACCAAGATACCAAAGTCACAAAAGGCACCTACTTCTTCTTCAGATACTCATCAGTGCCTTCAATTCGCCATTAATTTTCCCGAGGGCACAGGAATAGCGTGATAATAAAATGCATATTGTGTAGCTTGCTGGTGCAAACACGCAGCGTAAAAAACTGACACTGAATCCTATCTTTCAAACCTGCAGTTCTACAGACACACCATTTATTCTGTTATATGCTCCAGAACAGCAGCACCATTCAAAAAACCTGATCCCAACACTTGTGTTGTAACCTTGGCACTGGGGCCTCAAACTTGATCCTGGAGCGAGGCGCCGGTGTGCCTCAGCACCCCAGCCTGCTCAGTGATGCTCTCCCCGAAGCGCCAACCGTCACACCTGATGTCACAGGACTGACGAAGTTGTTTGCCATCGCGGCCCTGCCTCGCTCCCGGGGGTAAGATCGCCGGAGCCTGAGCGACGCCTCAGTTAGCCACCATCCGACCGCGCCGACGCGGCGAAAAGTCGGCCGGACTTTGTCAGCAGACTCCGTCGAAGCGCTGACTGGACGGAACCAGTGACGTTGCTGACTGAACCAAACCAGTGACGTCGAAACGACGGAAACGCCGCGCGAAAACCGACGGAAACGGTAGGTTTTAGAAGCCTGTGGTTGCCACTTGCGGCTATTCAGGACCCGTCTGAATGTTAATGCTACCGAAATAGTTTCCACCTAGGTGGCATATATTAGAGCTCAATTTAATGTTGGTTTTCACTGGACTCAGTGTTGTACCATCCTTTCGGATGACTTGAAGAGATCCAGAAAACTTGAATTGAGCAATGCTTAAATGACATCCGGAAGTCTTTTAATTGTATATCGTAAGAAAGGGAAAGGGGGCTAAATGATAGTAATGCAAATACTTTTTTAGGCCATAGGGTCATTTGTGGGTAGAATATCTGCTTGTGTCAAGAGTCCGACCGAAACATCGTAAAGCACGGGAAAGTTGTATGAATTTATTTATATTCATTTTGAAGCAGATGTTACCGTGATTTCTCGGCGTGACATGTTTTGCGCAGGGCTGACCATATGGGTTTTGGCCATAGGCGGATCCAGGATCGCCGCTCCGAGAGGGGGAAGGCATGGTGATGATGATGTTCCGGCCGTCGAATAAGGATATCCATATGGGGGGCGCCTCGTTAAAGTCGCCCCAATCGGCGAACGAAGATTCGGTGATTCCGGTTTGGATGACAGCCGATTTGTGGCGAGGACTCGCGCCGTTGCGCCGTCCCCGCCGTCCAGGTCCCTCCTGGCCCCCTCTCGGGACCGGAGGTGGCTGTCTTCGAGACCGAAGACAGCCACCTCCGGCATGGTTGGTAGGACGCCGTCCAAGCCATGGGGCGCCACGTTTTGGTCTAAAAAGCCTTTCTCGATTATCATCAGGTGCTTAACATCTTAATTACTAATTGCGTTGCTGAACATTGGTCTCATCGACTAGCATCCTCGTTGCAATGCTTAACACTCCATCTAAGACATGTTACGGAACAATTTTTTTATTTTTTATCTACCATTTGTTTTGCTGTAACTTAATTGCATTGCTTAGTACCGCAGCTACGGCATCTAGCAGATTTATATTGTTTATTACAAGAAGTAGTTGCACTCTCTGAATCTGCAGATGACGTTGATATACCTAGTTTAAATTTAATTCCCATGTTCTTGCTATCTCTTTTAAACAATGTTCGGTTTAGCTTTCCTGATATTTGTCTTCACTGAACATATTTGGTCCCTAGTTTTCCAATTCTAAGAAAAAAACAGCAGATGAAGCAACAAAGTTGATTTGATGCAAATTTCAACGTTTTCCCGCTAAACCATCCGAAATAAAAACACGTTGTTTTATAAAACACAAACAGTTTACTCGGCCTCACCATGCAAATTTCTATTGCTGCATAGCTGGGCTAATTCTATAATACTTATCGGATAGGTGGTCCTGCTCGTATCACCAAATAGTTGTTCCATTGACTTTATGATGGCTGTTCAACGCTTTTGGGCTGAACTCTCATTGGATTTCTCGCATAGTTTCTGGACTATTTTCGAACAAACCCTATTCCATCGCAACAGCCAGCCATTGTTTTATATCGCGAGTTAAGTCACCCTGTCTGATTTTGTCTTATTCAGCGTTAGTGTCAGTGTTTCCGCTTAATGCCATTGAAAAGGACGCAACTAACAGTGAGGTTTGGAAAACTCAGAATATTAAAGGTTATCTGTGACAGGTAAAGGATTCCCTTTGGGTATTGCATTACCTCGAAGTTCGAATAACGGCATGGTGTTTCAAGTTTCAGTTGCCCATCAAATGTAAAGTCATAAAAAGTACACAGCTTGAGAAATTATCCATAATTCAGAACGCAAGACGAGCAGAATGAAAAAAGTAAGGTTTTTGCTGATACTCTTAACTACTATGCCACACATCTCAGGTGACAAACTCAAGAATCATTGATCGCTGAGCTCCAAATTGAGGAGATCTAGTGAACATCATTTTGATAATAAGGCCTGGTGAGGTTAACATTTGCCCCGGCACCGCCTGGGCTCTTGTTGTACACACCACCGCATGGGGTCCGATCGGA
Source organism: Lepas anatifera (assembly GCA_034440635.1). Taxonomy (NCBI): domain Eukaryota; kingdom Metazoa; phylum Arthropoda; class Thecostraca; family Lepadidae; genus Lepas; species Lepas anatifera. The sequence continues at coordinate 1,662,985 of JAOTON010000607.1, read as the reverse complement.
CCCCTCCCCTACGATCTCGGGGACCGGAAATGATACGGAACAAAATTGAAACGGCGCTGGAAGCACCTTACCGTCTTCTATAGAGCTGAGTCTGAGCCGCATCCGTTGACCCGTGATGTCACAGTGGGTCAAAATGTGTTACATTTAAAGGCACTCAGAAAATCTCCTACTGCTCGTAAACCATTAAACCTGGAACAGAACAAAAGGCACCAATGTGCCCGTCATGATCGAAGAATTTAAATGGCGTGTGGCATAACTTTGTAGTGACAAATTATGACTTTTACCTTCACTAATGACCTATTAAGGTCATGTTGCACATCATCTAAATTATTGGCCCGTGCTCATTACTATTATGCCAAATTTATGTATGTATGTTATGTTGTTTAAAAGTTATAAACACAAGAAATTCTGAAAACCGTGTTGTTAGATGACCTCTGGTGACCTTGGCACTGACCTGACCTCCAAATTAATGAAAGCGTGCCGATTTTTTCAAGAGTTTTCTAATTATATTTAGAAACTTGATCTAGCTCTTCCGGAAGCCGAGTCACAACGTGGTTTTGTGAGCCTCGTTTTAGAAGACCAAAATCGCCTTACATAGGCTTAGAGATGACGTCATAACTCCTGACCTGACCTAATGTCAATTTTTGGTCATAAGTTGTCAAATGGCTCACCCTACGACGGGCCTGCAAAGCGACGCGTATCTCATTTAAATCTGCTTGGAATTATTCACAAACAACCGAAAAGGGGTCTGATGGAAACCCTCAGGCGGTGCAAGGTTAATACGCGCACCTGAGGAGGAGGGATCGGAGACCCCCCCACCAATATTTTTTAAGGTGACCAGAGAAGAACGCGTAGCCGAAAAAATACTACTTTGTCACATTTGAGAGACTTAACGGCAGGTTCATTGGTTCAAATGCTTTTGAAAATGAAACAAAAACTGTTTGACTAAAAGGTTTTCAAAGTCAGACCTATATTTTGAGATCCCATAATCACACCGGCCCGCGAGCCCGCTTGCATTGGGGACCGATAGGTGACGTAATAACGCTATATAAACGAGATGAGATATCAATGTCACCTCAAATGAACGTCAAGGTCAAAGTCGAAGGTCAAAGCTAAAGATCATACATTTTAAAGGCCGTTGGCCCCAGTGTTTCTGCTCAAATGGCGTCACCCAGTATGACATATATTATATCATAACTTCTTATCTAAGGTAACAAAGTATAAAGATCATGGGTCAAGGTAAAGCCTCATTTACCGCCCAACGATTGCTAAAGTGCTAGAGAGTAATTGCTAGAAAAGAGAGTAAAGTGCTAGAGAGTCAAGTGCTACAGAGTAACTTACTCTGTAGAATTACTCCGTAATTATACAGAGTAAATTATAGGATACATACCATATTGTAACGTCATAGGTCAATGACCTTGAGTGACCTTAACCTCAAACCTGTCAGGGAAGATTGTTTGGGACCTTCCCTATATGAGTTTTGTCCCCTTTTAATATGTTCCCGACTTTTTGCCGAATAATTACGGGATTTCCCAATAATTCCTCAACACGATCAGCATTTGAATGTATCAGTATTTGAACCTTAGCTGACCTGGAAGACAACCTGGGTCGATAAAATTTAGCTCTAATGTAGATTACCATATGTAGATTACCCCTTGCTCTAAACTTGTATCCACTTCAACCCAGTCTGGGTTGATCATAACCCAGACACCAATACTAACACGACACCGGTAAAACTCCTTAACCTAAGCCATCAACCGATCAACAACACACTTTCTAATGTTTTGGAAAAGGGACCCAACTTTGTTTTTACACGACGCAGTAGACAGACACTGAAAAAAGTCGAGGCACGTTTAGAGCGAGGGGCATTTGCTATAAGATGGAAGGAAGAAGACGAGCACTCTGCACAAAACAGACAAGCCACCATATCCACCCACACAACCTCCACCTGCCGATTCACACTCACAGCCAACACCACACCAACCACCCCTGCCCACACTCAACCCACAGGGCACACGAGAAACAAAACTAGTACCCAGGTTCAGTGACACACCTACATGCCAAGCACCAAAAGCAGGAATAGTTACAGAGCACGCACTGCATACTTTCAAGCAGAAAGTGATGAGCCTTTACACGCACCATAAGAGCAAAACACCACCTAACCACGCCACAAATGACATCCAGAAGGTCAAACTATTGAAAAAAGGTAAAGCAATAGTGATAAAGCGCTCAGATAAATGTAAAGGCTCAGCAATAATGAATAAGGAAGATTGCATTCAGAAAGCACAGGCGATTGTAGGAGACTATCAGCGTATTAGCACTAACCCCACGAAAAAGCTTGAAAAAAACTACTGCAAGCATGATAAAAACCACAATGAAAGACAAACTCCCGGATAAGGTTATACAATCCATCAATCCCACAGAGTCGAGGACAGCCGAGCTATACGGCTTACCCAAAACTCATAAGCCTAACAACCCACTCCGACCCATCGCATCGGCCTGTGGGGATCCCTTGGACAAGTTTTCATGGGTCCTCGAGCGTATTATCACACAGCTATTAGTGTTTGTCCCGGCTCACCTTACAAACACCTATGACTATTTGGACAGAATCAAGTTAAAGTTTCAATACAACTTCCCAGCCGGTACAATAGCCTCCACTATGGATGTTAATCATCTATATGGTAACATACCCGCGGCAGAGGCCATCAGCTCGTCGATTGAAATGATTCGTACCCACGCGACTAAAACCATCTTATTTGGTCTTACTATTCCTGACTTAGAATCTCTTTTAAAACATTGTCTTAACAACAATTACGTCAGATTTGGAGGGGAAATACTCAAACAAACTAAGGGCATAGCAATGGGCAGCCGTATAGCACCCCCATTGACAATCCTTTTATGAACACCATCCAATCCCTGATCCTATCAGCCAGTGAATTGTAACCTATCATTTACTCAAGGTATATAGATGATATCTTTGGAATATGGACACATGGCTCAGAGACCCTAACGAAATATTTCACTTTCATCAATGATTTTCACCCGGCTCTCAAGTTCAGCATAGATAGGTCAGACCACTCTCAACATCAACAGATTCCATTTCTAGACACCCTCCTGACCGTACATCCCTCTGGAAAGTACACCACAGAACTCTATATAAAACCCATGGCCGCACCGATAATTCTACGTTTCACTTCCGCTCATCCTATGCAGACTAAAAGATCAGTTATACACTCACAGTCACTTAGAGCCATCCGGCTGGGGTCAGACCTACCTGCAAAAAAAACCCTGGCCAAGAAAAAATCATGAAACTATTTATTTTGAACGTATACCCAGCCAAACTCATCAAAAACATACAAAATTCTGCCAAATATAAGCCACGTCAACCACTTGCCAAGAACAAGAACAGGAATACAACTTACATCTCTCTCCCATACATTGATGAGCAGCTCACTCACAAGATCACCACCGCAGCCAAATCCACAGACCTAGACATTATGATAGCCTGGAAGAGCGGCGAAACACTCTCAAACATCCTCATAAGATCATCACTAAACCCACCACCATGCCCTAAAGGACACAGTAAATCATGCAGCACATGCGACGCCGGGTTACGGGGGAGGTGCCATATCAAAAATACAGTATACCTTATCACATGCCTACTTTGCAACATGTTTTATATAGTGGAAAAAACTCGCTAAATTCGTACTCGCTTCATGGAACATTTAGGACACGCTAGGAGAAAAGAAAAGGGTAAGTTTCTAGGAGATCACACCATATTACATCACCCCACTACGCGCATCACAGACAAAGACTTCTCAATAAAAATTATTCATGTTTGTAAAGACTCGGCAAATGCAAAATTAAGGAATCAATAGAAATCCGAAACCGTAGACCACACATTAATAAGCAATTCTCCTCGTGGCGCCTTCTACAACCAGAACCCTACACATACACTTATACCACTTAAGACCAAACCAACACGCATAAACACTCACTACACCACCACGCATCCATCGCTGAAAATTGTTTTACTCACTGTTACATCCATAGATTTATTGCAGACTATCCTGATATGTGTGTGTAGTTTCGGTAGCATGTAGTTTTTAGATGCCATTGCTTAAGTAACAAATATGTAGTTAGGTCATTACACTGTGTCCTTCGCAAGATGTTAAAGATTGTTTTCACGTGTACCTACATGCTTTTCGCCCAAAACTCAAATTGAATCTAAAAATCATTGCTATCAAAAACTTTCAAATTCAATTTTTTTCTGAAGAAGACACGTCGTCGAAATATTAATATACTCTTTGGCGTTTTCAATTACATTATATTATGAGTGATTGCCGGTTAATTCTATATAGCATAAAAATGCAGAGGACATTATATGGGAGTTTCCCTTCATGTCCGATGTCGGTGTATTTGTGATGTTTTCTCACATTCTGCCCATTGTAGGACCCACACTTGACGATGTTTACCTAATTTGACCTTGAAGATATTGAACTAGGTCAATGGAAGTTGATTATAACATAGATCACTATAGCCCCACAAAACCCCAAAGAAATATTCTCTTAACTCACTTGGTTTGTGAGATTTCCCGTGATGGTGGGGTATTTAAGGATCCCTCACCATTGTGTGGTGATACAAACCCCCGAATAATCTATGAAAAATATGTCCGTGTCTAGAATTGGGTTTATTCTCCCGCATTTCGATGACTTCCATGACGCATGCTGCTTTGGGACAGTCCGACTATTTGAAACAACTGACTTCGTATGCGCTAGTGACCCTAGAGACCAGTGGCAAAAAACATGGAGAAAGCCGGAGGGGCTCAAGCCCACCCCCAAATGTGAGAGTACCTATAATAAATGCATAGCCAGACCAGACAATGATAGAGGAGGCTCGAGCACCCTAGCCCCTCTCCCGAAATCAGGTTCTGGAGCCGCTACTGCTGAAGACTGTGTATTTTGTGGCTCAGCTTTATCGTTTTACTTTACCGATGTCATAAACATAGCAATCTGCTTTCAAGCTATAATTGTGCTGTCACTAAAAAACCTTCATCCTAACACATACCTATATCGATGAGCGATGCTCTTCACTTCACATGCACTATCGTAGTCGAAAATACAAAAACATATATATCCCAAGTAAAGTACTCTAAAGTTTTTTTCAGAACTTCACGACAGGGCAGAGAGGCGTGGGTGATTTAATCAAAAGTGAAATTGATCAAGTTGGATAGGAAGCATCAACTTCACCGTTCAATATTCATGCTGCCGCTCCTGAGGTTTTAAATAGTCGGGGGATACCACTGTTTAGGCTACTTGTTCCAGCTTAGAATATAGTATTCTAATCATTTCTGTTTATAATTTTTATGTCACTGACATGAAAAGTACACTTAAGATTAACTCTTACTTCTTAATATCAACAAAGAGAGCAAAGTGTGAGCAAAGTGAGGGGCCAGTAAATCTTCAACTTCCTTCTGACAAAAACTCTCAATTCTAGTACTTGATTAATGTGTACACTGATGGACTGTCCTCTCAGCTACCCAAAAGCAAGTTTGGCTGTCACTATCTAGGCTGTTAAATCACCTATATGATGGTATGGTTCTTTTGTCTCCAACACCGTATGGGCTACAAACAATGCTTAAAATATGTGAGGTGTATGCCAATGATCATGATGTATTATTTAACATGAAAAAATCGGTATATTGGCTTTTATCACTATGATTTTTAAAAAATATGGTACTGGCCGATTTCACTCCATGTAATAATATTCTAGCGTATGTGGATTTATATAAGTATCTCATTTTTCATCAAATGAACGCACATGTCCAATCTCATGATAGCGAGGTACAATATCAGTATCGACAGTTACGCTGCCGTGCTAATTCACTTTTTCGAAAATTCTCAATGTGTTCATATACAGAGCTCAATAATCTCGCCAACTCACCCACGCTCGTGGGTAGCCAAATGAGGTTCAAAGACTAGAACTTAGGTAGCTAATCACGGAGAATTGACCGAGATCAAGATTTGCACTTACCAGCACAAAACAAGTATTTCCACGATCTTACCGCCACGTAAAAAGAACTATCCATAGCATGGCAATACTACCCTGACTGATTTTAGATACCATTATAACTATTAGTGCAGACGATACAAATTGGTGACAAATAATTTATCCTTACTCACTCGTATTATTTCACAGCTAAGTTAGAGATGGGTAGGTAACCACATCGGCCACAAAATTGACCCTTGTAAAGCCATGAGAGAAAGGTACTCTAAATTGCGATGACATGAGAACGGTAATATTCATTCTTATATATGCATTTGACCATTTATTTTGAATAAAAAGAGGAAACTTTGAAGTCTATATCAGGATTCATAGTGAAACTACTACGCATAAGATAGTAACCCCAGTGGCGGATCTAGCCGGTCGGTTTGGGAGGGCAAACCAAAGTCGAAGAGCAAAAAAAGCCATGCAGTGAAAAATTGCCAAAATATCATCTATCGGAAAATGAGGTATTAGAGGCAAAAGCAAAAAAACGTCACAGGGTGAAAATGTGGGCTCAAGATACTTTTTCCTATCCAAGCCCAATATTTACACTGCACTTAACTGGTTGTGTTTGAAGTTGAGAGTTGAAGTACCAAAATCTTGCTTATAAACTAAAAAGCAGCCGGGAAAAAGGAGGTCGATCGCTTTGGGGAGGGCAAAAACATAGTTTTGCCCCGAGCTTGCCGAGCTTATGATGACATGAGAACGGTAATATTCATTCTCTTATATGAATTCAACCATTTATTTTGAACAAAAAAAAACTTTAAAGTGTATATCAGGATTCATAGTGAAATTACTTCGCATAAGATAGTAACTCCACTGCTTATGTTGTACTTGAGGACTCGTTTCACGGAATTAGAGATGGTCTGATCGCCAGTCCGGCAACGAAAATTACGATACCACCAGGTCACCACTGGGGTAACCACAAACTTTTGCGTTTCTGGCGCGCGAGTAGCGAGAAGAAAACTGTCAGAAATACGTGTTGGTGTTGAAGCTGCTGAGTGGGTGTGGGCTTGGTGCGGGAATCCGGAGATGATGTCGAGGTGGTTGGTATGATATGAGGCTGTAGATTTTGAACTAAATCAGAATAGGTTTTGTTACCAGTGGTAAACCCACTACCAATTATTACATATTATGCCGCAGCCAGAGTAACATAGGACAAAGTAAATTCTGCCAGATCTTAAAAGCCCAGGAGAGTTGTGTGGTTTTGAGAGTGTCAATTACAGCACACATTTCAATCAAGTGCATGCGAGACACCCAAACCGTAGACCTGCGGAGATGAGAGTTACAAGTTCTGGCTTTCCACCTAGAAAAATATGCTGTTTAGTGCCCATGAAGTCAGGTAAAGTGCAGGTAGCTTTCTTTGGTGCCTACCTAACTCAATTTTATCTAACCAGCTTTAACAAAATTGTGATGGTTCCACAAAAGTTTCAATTAAGCATGTGAATGTGGTGATGCTCATTGATCTGGTTCAATCTTTATAGGATTTGTTGGATGATGGTTGTAATATTAGGAGTTAGTTTTTCTTTGGCTGAGTACGTATATTTGGTTGCAGTTATTGGAGATATTTAAATTATATGTATTCTTTAAAGAAAGTAAGTTAAATGTATCCTTCAAGAAGCTTAAGTCTCAGTATGCTGACTGCTACAGTCAAATGGTGGTTGTCTGCTATCTTAGCAATGATGATCTGCCGCACATTAACGCAGAAACCCTTCGGAAAGCACAAGGGGCCTTATAGATTATAATTCTTATGCCTTATGCCAGGGTAAACAGGTACTCTGGGGCTATTATGAAGGTCTGCGAGGTAGTACAGTAGCCCACTAAAATAGCCGTGCAGGTTCCTGAATTAGCGCAATCGAAGTGCAGCTCCAGAACATGAGCTCCTCAAATTAGAGCATGGCCATGAAAGCCTCCTAAAATAGCTCAGCAGGCCAGAGATAGGAAAAAGCCCGATCGTGCTAAGATTGTCACGACACAGCGCTTCAATAAAGCATGGTATCACGATATGGGACCTAGGCTGTGAATAGTATGTGGTGATGATGCTTGTTCCGGCCGTCGGCGTTGCCATATGGGGGGGCGCCCCTGCAGGCGCCCCAACCGCCGCAGGAAAAAAACCCGGCCCGCCAAGCACGGCGCTGCTCCATTGGCGGCTCCGGTATTGGGGACGGTCGTTTGGTGGCCGAGGCGACGACGCGTCGCACGCCGCCGCCTCCTCTGCCCTCCAGGTCCCACCTGGCCCAACACGTGGGGCCGGAGGCGACCGCCGTCAGGACCTCTTCAGGTGGTGTCGCTTACCACCAAAGAGATGGTACTTGAGCTCCAAATGTCACGTGTCACGTCCAACTTGTGGTGTCATCCAATTTTAAAATTAGAGATAAATATAATGTGCCACTGAAGTGGTGGTGCATGGCTCCAAACGTGACGTTTTCCATCCAACTTTTGAACGGGGGATTTCTTGGCTTTTTCTATCTATGCACCCTCAAAGCTATATTTGTATGTAGCTCTGTGTATGCACCGCTCAAGGCCCTTAACGTATAAGGTACGGTCATCCGGCGATTCGGCCGGATCATGACGTAAGCATGTGACGTCATAATTGCTCACATGCCGCTTTAGTCACACGTTTTGTATGGATTCTCGTCGAAAGTTTTTGATTCCCACAACATTTAAGATCACACATACCGTAATATCTGCGTTGCCGATCTTCGTGATATCCTGTCGCAGGATACAGAGTTCTCTTCTTGATCAACGTATTTATAGGACAAACAAATCGCTAATTCAGATTTTTGATTCGGTTAAATACGGAGCACTCATTTCAGTGACCCGGCCAGCTGGCCATCAGCTCAAGGCCCTAGAATCAAAGGACCTACATCAGCTGGCCAAGTCATAGTATGTGGTGGAAGTGACTCTCATCAGACCCCGCGAGTCCTTCTATTCTGAGAAAGTTTCCTATCTCCGGGTAAAAAGTGGATTGCGTCGGAGAAAATAGCTAATTTTGTCTGCTATCTGAAGGAAGCCCTCAACAGTTGACTGTGCCCAGGTCAGTAAATAGATAGAAAATGTTTTCCAGATTGCAAAGAAAACGTCCACGGCAGTCTACAGAGACTACCGAAGCTGTAAATGACGAGCCGTTTGTAATACATGAAAAATGAGGCCCCAGTTACGGCACAGCAGACCCAATTATGAGCTGCTGTGTTACCCTGTGACCCTACTTGAGCTGCTGTGGGTGGCTCTAAATGTGGTATGGGTCATTCCAGGACAAATTGATCACGTGAGCTCAGCATCAGCTCCCAGATTTCCACCATATTTGATGTTCATGATACACATGAATCGACTCGCAATAAGGAGCTGAACAAAATGGGGTCAAAACGAAACCTCTAACACCATTCCGTGCGAGGTACGAGGACCACAGACCACATTGTAGATAATCCTTAGAGTTCACAGGTAAAAACTGTCAAGTCGATTTCAGGGACTGACATGAGTTAATACAGTGTTGAGTGTGTGGAATTAGCCCAAACTGTATCTAGGGAAGCAAAGTAAATCCGTTTAATGAAAGCCAGTCTTACCGTGGGTTTTAATCTTCGCCCCACCGTAGGCCATCGATGCCCCCCTAAGGTTTCTTCGGGATAGCAGAAAAACAACGAGGCACAGCACCACGGTTGAGGGCTCTATCTCTCACGCCATCATTTTTCCATCATCCCTGAAATTTTTACCCTAGGTCACACAAGGTCAGGTCACCAGGTGAGGTCAACCAAGGTCATCTCACTTTAACTTTTTAGCTTTACTATAGCTGCATTTCTAAGCCGATCAATTTGAAACTATTTACACTTCATGACTCCTCCAGGGTCTAAAAAATTTATATCCGGGATTTTTAGATTTCGTGACCTGAGGTCAAGTCACAAGGTGTCCTCTCCCAGTGAAAAACCATGGAGAAAAGCTGTCTTATGATCGAAAAGATACAAAAATTATTGAAAATGCGCAGATGGCTCAGAAAAGCGTTCTTTGACACCCTTTCACGGATCCCAGAGGTGAGATTTTCCTTTGACCTACCTGAGGTCATCACAGGTCACCAGGGTCAAAAACAGTATTTTGACGATAACTTTTGACCTAAGCAAGCTAGAGCACTGAAACAAGCGGCATCGTGTATGTCTCGTCACTGGCTTTCATGTGATATACGACAAGGTTCATTTCTGACCTTTCGTGACCTCAGATCATATTAGGTCACGAGGTGACCTCTGGAGGTTAAAACACTGGTAGGTGGTCATTATGTTCCACATAACGGAAGGTCTGGAATTTTCCTATCAAATGTACTTTACCAGATTGCAATAGCTCTAACGGCATGAGAGCTATGCCCAGTTTGCTTAAGCATTACATATTTTAGTGGAAATAGCCTATCGTGACCTAACTTGACCTCTGGAGGTCAAATATTTACCTGAGCGCTTACACATATTAGTAAATTCATACTGAATTAACAGAAGCTTTCAAATGCACTTTACAGATTTGCGCTAACCCCCATATTTTGGGAGTAAAGGGGGCAATCGGCTGCTCCCCAGTGTAGGGCGAAGGTGGCGACGGACCCCAGGTGGGGCGCGGCTTAAACCATTTTTTACTTTCAAGTACTCCTTTTTCTTACGATTGGTAAAAACATACCTCACCCTCAAATATACATTGCCGTTCGGCACTTATATTTAGCTACCTCGCTTCTTCGTTTGTGATTTGCGATACATACCAACAGGCATACGTGTCCGATCACAGGGAGTATTGGCACAGGTGTGAAGGAGGCTCTCTAACTGGGCCAAATGGGACATGGAGGGTGGTTTTTCGACGTGGTGATTAAACCCATGGTTTACCATGTCATTCTAATCTGGAGACTAGCAATGGAGCCACGGGGCCACCCGGTCCTTTGAGTTGCCTGTTCAGTGCGTCATCAAAACTCGATCAGAAATACAAATCCATATATAGACTATATGCAATTGAAGACTATGCATGTAAACTTTTGCCCTGTTACTCAAGCTCCGGCGATGAAACATCACACAAAATCGAGCACAATCTCTTCCTGACCGCACGAGACATCGTTCGCAGGATTCTGCGTTCCCCGGGCACTTACGATCAACAGGGGCGGAGCGAACGACGTTTCTCAATAACAGCCACAGCCAGCTAAGTGCAGCCATCAGTTGCTGATATCGTCTGATAAAGCCACGGCAAAGTGGCCGTAACAATGCCGCTGGCAGTGCGAGATCGACGGGACCCAGATCGGAGGGGTGGAACCCAGTATCTGAGACGCCCCCGCCTCTCCCCTCCCCACTCCCAGTCGCCATCTCCGCCGCAGCTCGGCCGGTCTTCAACTTTGCTGCAAACAACGTGTTTTGAACACAACTTGGGTGCCACGGTGATGGCTGGGTGCTTTTTGGGTCAATATCAACATTTTGGCGTACTATGCTGAAGACCGATGTAGGGGACAATGTGATCGTCTGGCTTTTTGATACTTGGAATATTCAAGAAAACCGTTAAGAACTGAGAGCGGAGAAGAGAGGGATGGAGAGAAGGAAGCAAGAGTGTGCGAGAGGAACTGAGGTGGGAGGAAAAGGAGAGATAATATGAAACAGAGGCGGCAATAGAGAGAGAGAGAGAGAGAGAGAGAGAAATAGAGAGAGAGAGAAGGGGGAGACAAAGGCAGAGAGAAAGGTTAACACTTAAGCAAGGAATTTTGTATAGCAAAATGGTATATGCCAGCTGGAAAGTCAGACACATGATCAAATTATATCAAGAAGTAATGAAGAAACGTTGCATGAGCAGAAAACAGGGCAGTGTCTAATGACAGCAGAAAGCTGGCGTCCATTATCGGGGAGCGGCGCGTGTGCCAACGTCAACATCGTCGCAGACGACGGAGTCACGGGGACACCTGTCAGCGGCGGTGGCCGTCGGCGCCGACGTCGCGTCGCCACCGACGCGACGGGGGAGGCCTGCTATTGCGGCAGACATCCTGCGAGCGAGGGGCGACGGATGCCGACGGTGTCTGACGATAACAGGCTGATAACGAGAAAGGGAACGTAGGGCTGGCGTGCGGCGAAGGCCTTTGTCATGTTGATGATTCTCTTTGAAGGCTTGTTTGAAAGTGATTTGTTTTTCGAGTGGGGAACAAAATGAAACTAGAAAAGGAAAAGAGGAATTGTGGAAAATGAATAATAATATTAATAATTTACAATGCAAGATCGGTAAATTAAAACAATAAAGCATTCCACCTTTAATTTGATCTGACGCTCTGAATTATCTGTTGATTTTGTGCATTGAGACTCCCTCACTTTAACCACAGGCAGTGATAATAGGCTTGGTTGCCCCTGTCTCAAAACGTCTTCATCAATGCACACTTAACACAAATTTACTCCCAACACACATACACTCACAGAATGCAGAAAGGAGAAAAATGAGCCGTACGTCGACAGCAGTCAGTTGAGCTTTTGACCAGCCAATGTGTTGGTGCTATTGCGGTGACAGAACGGTGTGGGGAGCCTTTGCCGTAAGCGTCCACCGCTTGTCCGCAGCTCACTACTGATCCACCCGGCGCTGGACAACCAGCCACAGATGCAAAAGAATTGCCTCGCTTACAGCAAAACTTTTGGAATTCTCCGGTCATTTCAAATTCACTGTTAACGTCCAGGCCAGTATCTGAAAGTACATACATAAAACTGTGGTAAATGGGAGAGTATTTGGATATTCCCGTCCAAAGTTTTTACGCAAGGATACAAAACGGTTCAGTGCCTTTAGCGCTATAAAAAGGGTGCTTGAAGACGCAGCTAAGGGGGCTCAGTCTTGTGTCCACAGAAGCACTGTGGCGCAGATATGTACATATATTTGAAATATGAGAGCACAATTCAGAAGCACTTTATCGAAATCGGGTTTGAATTCTGTTACAATTTTCAGAACTGAATTCGAAACGCTTTGGGGTTAGCGTCCGTGTGAGGTACTGATATTGTTCTTGTTATGCTAAGGAGTCTAGCATGATTATAGCTTTGGACAGACTGCCACAGTCCCTTTAGGTTTTGGAATAAGCCAGTTTTAAAGAATGTTTTTCTGATGAGTGCATGAGTAACCGTTTGCGAGTTTCTTAGATGTATGCCGGTGTAGGCGCATCGTGAGGTGCCGTATGAAATACTTACCGCATGAAGTACTTGTGTATCTGATGAAAATTTGTGGCGGGGAAAGGGCGGCTCTGTGGATACCGTTATTGTGTCCTGATCCACTGACTTTGGGTTCAAGCCCCGGCAGAGCCTCTGAATAAGTTGATCCTATCTCTCATATCCCTTTCAACTGGGTGAGGGTTGGCGATGCCTATAATCTTGGCAACTGGTGCGTCAATAAACCTCAATAATTATTCATTTCGATGTTTGTGGGGTCTGGCAACAATGCTAACCACGATATATTTGGGGGAAGGGTGAAGAGGGTGTTTAAAAGACATCAGTACTGAAGCAGGAGAAGTGTATTGCGTCAGCCACAAAAACAGTCGCTGAAAAAGTCAAGTATCAGTGTGATGCGCCGCATCAACCCGTATTTTACTAGTCAATTTATAGAAATGTTGATAGTAAGAAAATTTTTCATTCGCCATTTACTTACACACGACATATCCATTTCCAGAAGCATTGAGATCATGAGGTGGGTTCCTGAAAAAGATATAAAGCATAGAAAATGTATGCAATCTTTTCAAGCCCACAGCAACCCTCGTAACGTGTATTGCAGAGTTTGTGTAGCATGCGTTAGTTGCTCAGTACTTATGTAACTTCAGTGTGTACATTCGACGCAAGATGTCATGGGCTTAGAAAGATGTGGGTCAGAGAGGCTTGCAGTTTTTCTGAACAATCTTATTTAAGCTATGTAGTTTTGCAAGCAAGTAAAATTAGGAGTTTTAAATAAAAACTTACGATTTTATTGTGGGTAGCTCCTTGCCAGCAAAAACTTGAAGATTTACTGCCCCTCAAATTGTCAGCCCATTTATGCGTGACACACCTTCAACGTTACAATGTATGTTTGCAACTTAAATCAGGCAGATTTGTCTGGGCTTTCGGCTGTTGAATCCCATTCATATTTCCAAATTTAGTTTACACTTACTCCACAAAAATGTCAATGTTTAATTATTTAATCACTCATGCAACTAACCGTTGTTTCTTTGATTCATACCTGAATCCCAAGTGGTTTGGGAAAAACTAAGACCTAAGTCTGCGTTGCGGGAAGCTTCTCTGAGGCGTTAGCCTGGATGAACCTGCCAATATATGGGGACACATTTCCTGTAAGCATACATACTTGGTCTTCGAGGATGGGCTGAGTTGATTCTAGGTAGAGTTCAGTGGACTTATACTTGGTGTTACGCTACTTTATTGACATACTTAGCTTGGCAACGTCCGACCATATCAGACGACTAGACTCGAGCACGGGTTAGAAGCCACTGGGGCTGATGCCTTGGTGTCACGATGCCTTTTGAACCACTGTGTGCGTGCATTAAGGTGTGGAGAAGACGTACGAGCACGTGCATTTGCAGGCTTGCAGCTTTATTGTTGTGTTTCGCCGTCCGATGGCGTAAAATACGAAGCTCATAAGCTAATCCAGGGAGGGGGCAACGGGGCACGTGCCCTCCACCGATCAACCCTCGGCGCCCCTGAAATGGTCGCGGCGCCCCCTGAAAGGTCGATGGCGCTCCCCTGAAATGTCGTTTCCCACCCCCCCCCAGGATGCGAAAATCGGCGTCCACCGATAGCATTTTACGTCCATCTGATAGGTTTTGCCGGTCAAAAGTGGCGCCCCCAGGACCGGATGGCGCCCCCCCGATCGGTAATCCTGGATCCGCCTATGATGAAGCTTGCTTGCTGTGTCCGCAGTGGCGCATCCTGGCAAGACAAAACTGAGATTCAGTTCAAGCCACATCCGAAAACACACGAATCGAGGACCGTATTCAGATCCTCAACTGCACAAACCATTCAATCTATCCAATACTTTCCTCCATTGTCTCCGGGATCCATAGGTGCGGATACCCGATCCTCCATGGGCGCAAGAGATCTGCTCGGAGATTCATGCTGAGTCCATTGGCGGATTGCATTGAACTAAGCGGAGAGTTTGGGAAACGGATAGATGGAAATGGGGGAAAACGGAAATGTATTTGAATTTTGTGGATTTGGCTTATTTTTTATATGGATTAGACTTTGATAGACAGTCATTGTTTGCGAACGGATTGGCCTGAATTTAGGCGGGGGGATAGAACTTCGGGTATAAACTGCATTAGATCCCCACACTTTACTCGCATTATAAAGAAAGCTCCACAAATTCTCCGCAGAACTGTTAATTTGCGGGAAGCCGTTAAACGTCAATAATTTGTCTCAAGATTGTGGCCGAGAGCATCCGCCGCCCGAAACCGCCTCGTCCGTCGTGGTTCTAAGTGGCCAATAAGCTCGGGTCGCATCCATCTGCTGTCACTTTGCGTCGCAGACCAAGTTTATTGAGAGCTGTGAAATTTATCACGTGACAGCTAGGGGTACAATTCACGAGTCGGTATTGTGCAGCCCAAGGCAAAGTTTTACAGTCAGGTAACACAGAATACACTTCTAATATGATGAGAGATGGAGCGTCAACATTTTGCTTGTTTTGTTCCGCCAAGAATGGTCTAACTATATATTTTCCAGCACATGTCTCCAGTGCCATGTTATTTGCAGATAAGTTGTATTAGCATCGCGACATATTAGTAATAGGGTTTTTTACAATACAAATGAATAATTCGGTTCAGTGTTTTTGTTGCTGTTTCGTAAGGAACTAGGACCATTTTTATTCTTAGTCCGGAGTATGCGTGTAGTAAAGAGTGTACAATACATACATATCTAGTAGAGAGTGTATTTATTAGAGAGTCAGCCTATTTTAGAATGTACTGAATAATTTTTAGTATAAATCATATAATATGCCTACACACGCCCATTGTCTCGTTGGACATAAGTCATGAAATTGAAGTGAGACGTGGATGATGCGTAAAGAAACTCCTGTTTCCTAAGCAAGGAACGGCGATTGGAAAATTTCAGCCATTGTGGCCTGGGGCTGTTTGGTGTCTGCTACTTAGGTTAATAAGAACAAAATAATTTACCACAATCTATGCATTTTGTCTTCATAATGCTCATTGTATGGCAGGCTTTTCTGGTGACGTAGCAGTTTTGTTGACAATTTCCAGGTTGGGATAGCATAGACTAACTTACTGGCGGTGCTTCAAAACAGGATTTTTGGCACTGCCAAATCACCTTTAAATGACTCAGTAGAGTTTGTACTTGTACTAACTCTAGTCGATCCAAACCAGACATTGGCAGCGAGTATAGAATAAGGCCTCTGTGGAAATTTAGCAAGGCTGTTGCACTTCATTGCTCCTTGATACCGCTCAGGGTTGAGGCAAAGAATGCTGTTTGTTGTTGTCAGACAGCGTCGTCTGTGTAAGCACGGGCTACGCCAGAGAAGTGGTCATGGACGTGTACCCGCCTTAACAGTGGGAGTAGTTTCCCCTCCATTTTCGTGGAGGTTCGTGCTGCAGCAATAGTAGTGGGGCCCTTGCAGCAGTATGCTGATGGGGGCCCCAAGCAAGCCCATATTTGCTGGCTTTCAGATCTTGAGAGAGAGGGGGAAACCAAGACGGCAGTTCTCTGTCCAAGCAGACCACGATATGTGGCGGTTGCATAGCCAGTTCCTGTACTTGCCAGAGCACTTTCGCCCGGAAGTATCCGCCCACTGGGGTATCATCATCGCTCCGTTTGGCCTAGCTTTCAGGAGAGCCACCACGAATGCTTGTGCTTATGTATAGTTGGGAATGAGGGAAGTGGGTGGCTCGAGAGAATTTGCTTCCAGCCTGTCTGAGCCCGTCACTCACTTCACGGTAAGATTAAAGGAGTTAAGAGAACAAAGATAATAATAATTTTGAAGACTTATCAACGCACCAACTGCCAGGGTGATAGGGCATCGTCAACTCTTTCCGCACTGGAATGTTTTCCCGGGAGCCAGATTTCTCCTTGTGTAGGGAGTCCGCTGACCTTGGACTCGGGTCGGCCGCGTGGAAAGCGAGCGTGCTAATCACTACACCACCGCGCCCCAAAGGAGCCAAATGTGTTATCTAGTAGTTGATAATATTGCTTTCAACATTTTTTAGAAATAGTACCAAGAAGAAACGCATCAAATCACAGAACAGCAGTGCATGTATATCAATGCAGCTTGGTAGATGCTTGGAGGTTAATATCGCGCCACACATCTGTTTGATTCATCTTTTTGTGCATCATTTGGCATTCACTATTTGAAAAATACGTTCGCTCAGGTGTGCAGCGCAACTGTGCAAGGCAACACGTGACATGCGTGCCTTCTTCACATCGGGTTTGCACAACTTTCGGAAGCGGCGGCAAACCAAAACAACTCCGCACTTGCTGTAGTACCGAACTGTAGCATTTCCTGATCATTGGTTTCCTCCATGTGGGTTGTACAAAGGTAGCCAGAGCACAGCGTAGAGCGACATAGATTAAGCAGAGACATAGAACAGCTAAAATAGATATGATATGTTTAACAAAACCCGTGATATTGTCAATTTGCTGGCAAATGGGACGGCCAAAAGGCAATAATCTGAACAAGGCAAATTAATCTGTGCATTTATTAACCCGCGTCCCAACGGGTGTCCAGCAGCACCTTCGCCCCACCGGGGCTATCGATCGCCCCCTCTAACTCCAAAAATATGGGCGTTAGCGCAAGTCTGCAAAGTGCATTATAAAGCTCGCGTTAATTCAGTAAGAAATTACCTCGCATGTTTAAGGGCTCAGGTCAATTGTTTGACCTCAAGAGGTCAAGTTAGGTCAAGACAGGCTATTTTCATTCAAATATGCAATGCTTAAGCAAACTGGGCATAACTCTTATGCCATTAGAGCTATTGAGATCTGGTAAAATACATTTGATAGGAAAATGCCAGAACTTTTTTCGCTATGTGAAACGTAATGACCTCCCGCAAGTGGTTTGACCTCCAGAGGTCACCTCGTGACTTAATATGACCTGAGGTCACGAAAGGTCAGAAGTGACATTGCCGTATATCAAACAAAAGCCAGTAACAAAACAAAGACGATGATGTTTGATTTAGCGCTCTAGCTTAATTAGGTCAAACTTATTGTCAAAATACTATTTTTAACCCCTGGTGACCTTGGGTGACCTCGGAGAGATCAAAGGGCAAATATGGCCCCTGGGATCCGTGAAAGGGTGTCCAAGAACGCTTTTCTGAGCAAGTCGTGCATTTGCAATCGTTTTTGTGACTTTTAGATCATAAGACAGCTTTTCTCCATGCTTTTACAATGGGAGAGGTCACCTCGTGTCCTGACCTCAGGTCACGAAATCGAAAAATCCCGGATATACATCTTGTAGACCCTGAAGGGGTCATAAAGTGTAGGAAGTTTTAAATCAATCGACTTAGGAATGTAGTTTTTATAGAGCTCAAAATTTGAAGGGAGGTGACCTTGGCTGACCTCGCCTGGTGACCTGAGCTTTGGTAATCCAGGGTAAACAATTTCAGGGATGATGAGAAAATAATGGGGTGAGAGGTAGAGCCCTCAACTGTGGTGCTGCGCTTCGTCGTTTTCCTGCTAACCCGGAAAAACCTTAGAGGGGGCATCGATGGCCCCCGGTGGGGCGAGGGTTAAGTCAAGAAGTCAAGTCAAGTCCAAAGCATGTATTATTGAAATTTGTCATAATGTTGTCACAGGTGAGTGTAATTGGTGTATATGCTGCTTCCAGCATAACGTGGCTCACATTTTTCAAGTATACCTTTATTTTACATAGAAAAAATACTATAAATTAGTTTTTTAACAGGCTTGGTACGAATGTATATGTTGCACATTAACAGGACTAAACCTGTTCAAGTTTTTTGTTAAATACATTATATGAACACAACCATTTTTAAACTGTATTCGTCTAAGCTTTTTGGCTTATTCAGTGTCACATTTATCCTTACGCAATGTTTTCGTCTCACGTTTTCCTGTCTCACTTTGATGAAGATATTCTTAGACTTAGTGTTTTTTTCTCGCGTTATACGCCTGCATATGTATTGCGTAGTTAGTTTTAAGATTGAATGCATTTCTAATGAAAATTTTACGCGCAAATTGTGCTAACCTAAATCTTGCGATTTATTTTCATTAGGACACAAACCGTGTCAAGATCCAGAGTCGGGTGGTCCGCTCCTTGGTCCGCTACTCCGCTACTTGCGGACTCTCCACATCCTGAGCCGACCTATGCAAGGCGCGTAGTTACAAGGCTGGCCGCTAGGGTGACGCGTGCCGTATGTAACGTTGCGATGAGCCTTGCCTTTCTTAGTATTTATCCCGTGACCTGCACTGCGGTTTAACTTAGACAAATCAGATTGTTGCAGCAGATAGAAAGGAAATCCCTCCCGGTTTAAATTGAGAGATTTAAGGCGTTTGTTTTTCATACTTAAAGCCAGGGGCGTAGGAACGGTTTGAAAAGTGGGGGGCCAACCTTAGAGGGGGCCCACCTCAAGGGGGGCCCCAGTCCACGGGGGCCAATAATTATAAAAAAATTAGTTAGCTCGTTTGGTGTCAATAAGGCACGCATGCACACAAGGATGTCAATATATGGAAAATTGAGAAATTAAATTTTGCCCTATGATTTCGGTTTGTACCTATTTGATACCAAATCATAGTAAAACGCAAAAAAAACATTTTTTGTTTTTTTACCAAGACCCATTTCAAATACGAAATACATTTTAAAGCTTTTTTGGAGGATTTCAATCATTTTTTACCGCGAGCGCGTTTTTTATATTTACAGATGTTTAGGCCCTTTTTGTTTTTTTATTTTTTAATTTAAATACGCTTATGAACAAAGGGCATCCTCCTACCTTCAGCATTAAATCAGGTATCTCCTTAGACATCACGCAAGACCATAAGCAAGCTTGTAACGTTTGCATGGTGTCCAAGGATACTTAGCCATTGGGCAAAAAATGGGACAATTTTGTTACTGGAACAAATTGGCGCGGCTAAGTACACATCACATCTACAAAACTTTTCATCACATTTAAAAAATTAGGAACTGTTTAGAAAACTACAGACAATGCTTTGATACCAAATAGCCTTACTTCGCTATGCGTAATCAACTTGTATTTTCTTATTCAATGACGAAAATGGGAACATTTATTTATGTTATTACAGATCTCTTCTTGCCATCATTAGAGATTGATTTAGGTGAAGCCTGATCACAATAAATACGCCTAGCTATATTTCGATGCCTAAAAAGCAGAGTTCCAGCATGACTGCAAGTGCAATGTAGGTACTTGATGGCCAGCTTTGTGATGCCGAGGAGGTGTGGGCATGGTGTTATAGTGGTTAGCAGCCTTGCTTTCCACGCGACCAACTCGGGTTTAAGGCACGGTAGATTCCTTCTGCAAGGAGCGATTTGACTCCCAAGAAACCCCTCCAACAGGGAAAGAGTTGGCGACGCTATATAACCCTGGCATCGAAAGACGTCGCGCCTTTCGATGGCTCAGGGACGACTGTTGCTCGGCATTTGGTGCGGGGTCTGTGTCCGATTCATATTTTGAGTTGGGATTGGGATGGAGTTTGATTGGGCCCAGTTCTCGGGACTCATTTGGAAACACTCGGGTAGTAGGTGCCTTGGGTTTTTTACGAAGCGCTCCTCCTCCAGGGGCTTGCAGGCAGCGTACCACCGAACTTGAACGTTCCCTGACAAGCTATCGAGCCCGTTTGGGTTTCTTGTTCTATATTACAGTTGCTGATAGTTGTATATTCGTTGCGGGGGCCCACCTCAAAGGGGGGCAGTATCTCCCCTGACACCCGGTTCCTATGCCTATGCCACCCAGGGACCGCTAAATTATCTCGGAGGGCCCCAAGGTCCAGACCATGGCTCAGGAACCCAGATCAGTCAGCTCAAGGGCCTAGACCAGTGCATTAGCCTCGGGACCAGCTTTTCAAGGGACCCTACATAAGCACAGGACCCCTAGAAGCTCATCACAGGGGACTTCCAGATTCGCACAGGGTGCCAGATTAGCTTAGGGGCCCGGTTCAGCTCGGAGGTCCCCAGGTCGACTTATGTAGGGTCTCAAAACAGCTAAAGGGACTTGTTCAAGCTCACGGAGCCCAGCTTAGCTCAATGATGCTAGAACAGTTCAGGGCCCCCATACCAGATCAGAGGCCCCAGTTAAGCACAGCGGTACCCAGATTAGCTCAGGGCCCCAGCTAGACTTAGGGGTACCAGGGTGGCTGATATAGAGTCTCAGAACACAGTGGCGTAGCCAGGATTCAGCCAAGGAGGGGTCCGACTACCGTCGGGGGGCCCCAGGCCGGGGGTCCCCTTAGTAACCAAGCCCATCTCCTATATCTTTTGTATAGTATTTTAACATTATAACATTCACAGGAGGGAAATTGTGTTGTGCCTTTTTAAGCATTCATTCTTATTTTGTTTATAGCTTGGTTTTTTCGATCCGACCAAGTGTTGGTAAACTAAGGTCACCAAATATTAAGGATGACCCATACCTTATATGGTAACGTGGCTATAAAGCAGCTTTGAGCCATATTTCGGGAAGTTCAATGTTGATGCGCGCATGATGTTAAGCCTGAGTCTACCTTAATTCACTCGGGTAATCAAACATGAAGTTATTGGAGGTCAGTCGTTTTGAGTACGAAGAAATTATCTTCTTCGGGAAATGATTAGCAATTATATCCCGGTGTCGAATCCATGGACTCTTAATCAGGAAATTTCCAAAGAAACGAAAAAAACCAATAAAGATACAAGGGATATGGTAGTGTGTCCCGAACGTTACATAACCTCTATTCCGTCGACAGATCCTGTTGAGATCCAGTTACTTTCTTACCCTTGCTATCTTGTAAACGAGCAAATTACCAAGACAAAAGGCGCCCAAGATATCTATCGCCTTGGCTCACTCTGTTATTGTTATTTTCAACCTTTCATACCTATTTTTCTTTTTGGGATTATGATCATCAATTTCTGTCATTACCCTTGTTTGTCTGTTTTCCTACGAAAATATTGGAAAGTTGTTTATTTCAGAATATTTAGGAATGTAGTTATTGGTGTTAAGCTAATATATTAAAAATTGACTAAAGTGCCCAAATCCCTGTTCGATTTGCTCTTATGGTAAAATTAGATTAATTTTTGCCTTTCCTTCGATAATGGTGCCTGATCGGCATGTTTCAATTTGTGCTTTTTTAGTACGCAATAGGGGTAGGTACATTTTTCCGAGGCATATGATTTTGAATTTTTTTATTTGAGCTCTGGGGCCACCTAAGACCAACACTTGGCGGCGCTCACAAAGCTAATTTTCGGCCGCTCTCCCGATTAGATCTCAGTGGGTCTCGGAGACCGATTCACGGCGCCTCTTGATCAAAACTGGGGGCCCCTGAGAATCTCTCGGGGCTCCTGAGATTAGTTATCGGCAGCACCTCTGAGACTAATTTTTGGGCCCCCAGATTTGCTCTGGAGGGGGGCTGAGACTGAGTATCGTGGTCATCCAGATTAGCTATTGGGGTCCCCTGAGGCTGTCTTTAGGGTGGGGGGAGGGGGGGCTGGGAATGACTTCCGACAGCCCTCTGAGACTTACTCTAGAGCGCCCCTGAGACAAACACCCGGGGAGGGGGGGTGGAATCACCTCTGAGACTGAGTCTTTGGCGTTCCTGACTCCTGACTGACTCGGAGGCTACAGATTGGCTCTCGCGGGCCTAAGGCTAACTCCGGGCCCGTGAGACCAAAACTCGGGAGCACCTCTGGAAATTACTCTCAGAACCCCGAGATTAACTCTCGGATGTCTCTGAGACAGACAACCGGGAGCCCTCTGAGACTAACTTTTGGGTGCTCCCTGAGATTGACTCTCGGGGCCGCTTATACCAAAACTCGGGGGGGCATAGCCTGAGGCTAAATCTCGAGGCTCCCAAAATTACCCCTCTGGGGCCCCCTGAAACCAGCACTCTGCGGATCAAATTAGACTAACTCTCGGAACCCCGGATTAGCTCTCGGGGCCACCTGAAACTAAATATTGACTCCTGAGAGAGAAGCCCGTGAGACTATGAGGGCCCCCTGAGACCGACTCTTGGGGTGCTCTGAGACTGACTCTTGGGGTTCTCTGAGACAGACTCTCAGGGGTGACCCCGAGACCGAATCTCGGGGTCCCCTAAGACAGACTCTTGGGGTCCCCTTGACCGACTCTTGGGGTTCTCTGAGACTGACTCTCAGGGGCCCCCTGAAATAGACTATGTTGCAGGGCCCTGAGAACCACTCTCTGGGAGGCCCCTGAGACTAGTTCGGCCCCCTCCCCTGAGACAGACTCCGGGGCCCCTGATACCGAATTTTGGGGCCCCTGAGACCAATCCTCTGGGGCCCCTAAAATCTACTTTCGGGGGGCCTTGAGACCGACTCTCAGGGCGGGGGCCGTGAGGCCGACTCGGGACGCCCTGAGAACGAATCTTCAGGGGCCCCTGAGACTGACTCTGGGGGCCCCGTGATCAGAGAATCCTTTGCAGTGGTTCAGATTGGCCCAAGGGGTGGGGGTCTGCGGACGCCTAGGGCCCCCTTGGCTACACCACTGCATCCAAACTTTCGGGGGCCCTCTGAAATCACCATTTGGAGGCCCCTAAAATAATTGCTCCCTCTAGACCAACACTCCGGAGCCCCTTGATGCTGATGCCCGGGGGGTCCTAAGACTAAGCTTGGGGTCCCACTTAGATCAGGCTCAGGGGCACCCTTAGACCCATGCCCGCGCTTTTCTCGGGAGTAACTCGACACCGATGTTCCGGGGCCCTCAAGATCAATATTTTGAGCCCCCCCCAAAAACCAATGCTCGGTGCTCTGGAGCCCCTCGATGCCGATGCTCGGGGGTCCTGAACCCAGGCCTGGGGGCCCCTGGGACCAAACTCTGAGTCTCATGAGGTCAATGCTCGTGCCTCACTCATGAGTCCCTCGATATCAATAGTCGGGGGCACCCCGAGGGGGGCCCTGAACCCCTGAGACCAAGCTCGGGGCCCCTGAGACCAAGCTCGAGGGGACCCTGAGACCAAGCTTGGATGCTCCCTGAGACCAAGCTCGAGGGCCCCTGACACCAAGCTCGGGGTTTCCCTGAGACCAAGCTCGAGACCCCGTGAGACCAAGATCGAACGGCCCATGAGACCAAACATCGAGAGGCCCATGAGACCAAGCTTGGCCCCCTAAGACCAAGCTCGGTTGTCCCCTGAGACCAAGCTCGGGGGCCCCTGAGATCAGGCTCATGGGTCCTCGAGATCAATATTCGGTATTCCAGAGCCCTCGATACCAATGATCGGGGTCCCCTGAAACCAAGCTCGGAAGGCCCGCGAGACCAAGCTCGGAGCCCCTGAGTCCAAGTTCAGGGGTCGCCTGAGACCACGCTCGTAGGGCCCTGAGACCAAGCTCTGGGGCACCCTGAGACCAAAATCGAAAGGCCCGTGAGACCAACATCAAAAGGTCCGTGATTCCGAACTCAGGGGCCCCCGAGATCAATGTTCGGTACTCTGGAACCCTCGATACCGATGATCAGGGGCCCCTGAGACCAAGCTCGGGGGTCCCCTGAGACCAAGCTAGGGCGTTCCCCGAGACCAAGCTCGGAGGGCCCCTGACACCGAGCTCGGAGGGCCCATGACACCGAGCTCGGGGCCCCTGAGACAAAGCTCGGGGGCGCTGAGACCAAGCTCGGTGGCCCCCTGAGACCAAGATCAGGACCCCCGAGACCAATGCTCGTGTTTTCCAGTGCACACGGTCAGCCTTATGCATCAGATGCCCTCGGATGCCTCCCTGAGACCAAGCTCGAGGGCCCCTGACACTAAGCTCAGGAGAGGGGGCCTGAGACCAAGCTTGGGGACATCCCTGAGACCAAGATCGGGGTTATCTGAGACCAAGCTCGGAGGGCTCCCTGACACCAAACTCGGGGGCCCCTGAGACCAAGCTCGGAGGCCCTGAGACCAGACTCGAAGGGCCCCCTGAGACCAAGCTCGGGAGCTCCCTGAGACCAAGCTCGGGGGTCCCCTGAGACCAAGCTCAGGGGTCCTGAGACCAAGCTCAGGGTTATCTGAGGCCAAGCTCGGAGGGCTCCCTGACACCAAGCTCGGGGGCCCCTGAGACCAAGCTCGGGGGCCCTGATTCCAAGCTCGAAGGGCCCTCTGAGAATAAGCTCGGGAGCTCCCTGAGACCAAGCTCGGAGGGCCCCCAGACACCAAGCTCGGGGCTCTGAGACCAAGCTCGGGGGCCCCTGAGAGCAAAATCGAAAGGCCCGTGAGACCAAGATCGAAAGGCCCGTGAGACCGAGCTCGGGTGGAGGGGCCCTGAGACCAAGCTCGGAGGCCCTGAGGCCAAGCTCGGGACCCTCTGAGACTGAGCACAGGGGTCCCCCAAGATCAATATTCGGTACTCTGGAGCCCTCGATACTGATTATCGGGGGCCTCCTGAGACCAAGCTCGGCAGCCCCCCAAGACCAAGCTCAGGGGCCCCCCGAAATCAATTTTTGTGTTTTTAGTGTATAAGGCCAGCCCAAGGGGGTCCGCGGACCCCTGAGACCCCCTCCCCTGGCTACACCACTGTCAGAACATCTCAAAGGGCCCATTCAAGCTCTCGGCCTCCCGGTCAGTGGCAGTAAAGCCTTATAGGAGTCCCAGACCATCTCAGGGGCCCTCAGTTTAACACAGAGGCCCAAATTAGCTCTGATGACCAGATAAACTTAAGGGTCCGGATCATCCAGGGGGCCCTTGTCGGCATATTTGGGGCTTCAGAACAGTTCAGGGTTTCAATTAAAGCTTATAACCAAATTTCAGAGCAGGGGCCCTATTCCTGTGCAGGGGCCTCAGATAAGTTTAGGGTCTTCTGTGCATCACAGGGGATCCAGATTAGCTCAAGGGGCAATATTAACTTTACGGTCCCAGCTCAGCTCAGGGGCCCCCCAGGTCGGTGGATATAGGTTCTGGGCAACTCACGGGGCCCTGTTTAAGGTTACGGCTCCTAGCTCAGTTTAGGGATCCTAGAACAGTTCATGCTGCCCAAACCATCTCAGGGGCCCCCAGTTCAGCTCAAAGAGCCCAGATTAGCTCGTATGGCATCAGAGGCTAGTTCAGGGGCCCCGAGAACCTTAGGGGACCTTAAAATCAACTCATAGGACCTCAACTTAGTTTAAGGGCACAGGTAAGTTTAACGGGGTTCTGGGGCAAGCTATCGGGACAGTTTGAGTTTCTTGCGTGATATTACAGTTGTTGATATTCTTATCTCCGTTGCGGGGGCCCATCCAAGAAAAGTGGGGGCCAGTGGCCCCCTGGCCCCCCGGTTCCTACGCCTATGCTTAAAGCTGTCCGGAGATGGAATGCAGAGAGCTTTGGTTGAAATAAAACGTGCCAACAGTGGCTTCCCGACGCGTCCTGCAGAATTGCTATCTCAGCTCAAAACCCACTATAAAGGTGGGACACCCAAAATTATAAAGGCTGGACAAAATGATTAAGAAATGGATATTGAGAGACAATTCATCAGAAAACAACAGGAGAGCAAATTAATGTTTGTTTGTGCTTTCTAGCATTTCATACAATTAAACCGGCAATTTGTATGTAACATAGAGATAAGCGGTCGTTTTCCTCGAAACGTGCCTAGAAAGAACAATAAAAGTTAATTTTGGGCAGCTTTCTACATCGTCTTATAATAAATAAGTAGCAATAGCGGAGAAGTAGCGATAGCGGCGAAGCGGAGTAGCAGGTAGCGTTTTGTTATTTTTAAAAGTAGCGCTAGTAGCCACTGGAAGATCCAGAACTTTATTTCGGGCGAGGTGGCTAGTGAGCTCGAGCTTTCTCTGCAATTACCTCTGAACAGCCTTCGACTGTGCATTTACTATAGACACTGAAATTTCCGGGCGAGGGGAAGACTTGACACCTAGCTCCCTTACGTATCCGCCACTGCTTGTAACGGTAGCAGTTTCAACTAGTCAAGGTAGCGGAAGTAGCGGTAGCAGTTTCAACTAGCCAAGGTAGCAGAAGTAGCGGCAGCGGTTTCAGCTAGCCAAGGAAGCGGAAGTAGCGGTAGCAGTTTCAACTAGCCAAGGTAGCGGAGGTAGCGGTAGCAGTTTCAACTAGCCAAGGTAGCGGAAGTAGCGGTAGCAGTTTCAACTAGCCAAGGTAGCAGAAGAAGCGGTAGCAGTTTCAGCTAGTCAAGGTAGCGGAAGTACAGGTGGTGGCTCAGAAAATTTGGTAGCGACGTCAACCCCTGATAGAATCTGTCTATAGCTGTTATTTTGACTCCTCGAGCATTCTATGTGTTTGCATTATATCGGTATCTGTGCAGAGCTGAGCCGTGATCATATGTTTTAGTACAAAACAAAAATACCTTTAACACCCGCACTGGAGAGGGGTCTGGCACTAACGCACACTGGAGGGGGAGGCTGGTAGGCCCCCTAAGGTCTCGGAAACAAAGAGGCCTAGAAAAACGCCGGCTGGGTGTGGGTGGGGGCTATGGTGATATACATCATGGCCAAATTTTATTGACCTAGGTCAATATCCTTAGGGTCAAACGAGGTAATAAAGGTCAAATATTGGTCATGCTGGGACCTATTGGGAATGATGGGAAATGACGGGAATAAACTAAAGGCAGACCAGGGTCATAGAGAGGAAAGTGGCAAATATATTTTCTTCATTTTTGGGCTCAAGGTCATTCAAGGTCATTGACATATGACATCACAATATGGTATACTACCTATAATGTACACTATAACTAATACTAGAACAACTGTTTGACAAGAAATGAGGGTTCACCTTTACCAATGACCTTTGACCTTGACTTCCGTCCTTGACCTTAACATTGAGTTACCTTAACTACGACGCCATAGCACAATATACGTCACATCGGCTAACGCCATTTGACCGGAAGCACTGAGGTCAATGACTTTGAAAGCGCTGATGTGACCTTGGCCTGTGACCCTTGACCTTTAAATTCATGTAAGGTGACCTTGAAATATCATACCAGTTATATAGTGGTATGACGTCAGCATTCGGCCTCCAGTGCAAGCGAACTGGTCTGACCGCGCGATCGTGGCGAGCTCAAAATGGAGGTCAGGCTTTGAAAACCTATACCTAAGTTAAAATATGTGAGACCGATGTTCCAAATTCTTTCATCGATTAACGCACAGCTAAATTCTTTCAAATGTTGCCAAGTATCTTTTTCTGCTGCAAGTGGTTCTCCAGCCACCTCGGAAAAATAGGTGGGGGAGGGTCCAAGACCCCCTCCAAGTGCGCGTGTTAATACGCGACACGCTCATGAAAACTGGTGTGCCTTACACTATCCTTGGATTGATTGATTTGATTGAATCAATTCGTTTTATGCCAATACCAATAACATGGTTTTGCCAATGCGAGTATCAACGTCTTGATTTTATCGTTTGAAATGAATAGGTCAATTTGTTTGAAAAATATGATTTATTTATTTATTTTACTACCATTGAACTGTTACAATCATTAATATGCAACTGTGTGCAGAAAATTATGACGTAAAGGCAGTTTATTCTTAATGTGTTACCTCTAGAAGCCTTGAGATATCGTCATTGAACGAATAGGTGACACCAGGGCGGCTAGTGGGGAGGGGCTGAGCCGGTGCATGCAATCCGGTGCCTCCGACTACATCCGACACAGTCGTAAAGCACACTTAGTGAGAGGCTGTGAAATATTGATATCGACGGCTGCCTGGAGGCCTTCCGACTGTAATTTGTCACTGTGATGGATGTCCCGGTCCGCATTTCCTGCTCTCAACTGGCAGCAAGGACATGGACACTGTGCGCCTAACATCGGGTTGCAGTATGACCAGATATCTCCACAAAAATAGGCTTATAAACTCGGGTTGCATACCCTGATTGATTGTTAAGTCGTATGATTAAGGTCGCTAGGTTTATATTTAAATTCACATATTTCTCACTCTAAGTCAGCAGTGCGTTTTTTATTTGCAATGATAGGTACCACACAATTTTGCCACCACTCGAAGTAAGGAATAAAAAACGAAACTTTTCAAACGTCACGCAACTCCTGTGCTGAATCGTGGCAGTCTGAGGACATCGCTCAGGTACCGATTTTTTCGTGATGGAAACTATATTTACGAGGCTAAAATAGTGCTAACCTCCGTGGAAAATCCGTCATCTTAGGTGATGCTAAGACATTGTATGCTGATTTGGTAGAGCTATATAGCTACATAGCTCTTTGTTAAACAAATGCTGGCTTATAAAGTCCCTAGCGAATAGTATTGTTTGCCACTACAGTTTATTGTTTTATCGCTGAAATCCATCATCTGCATGTGATGCTGTATTGGCATAAATCACTCTTAATGAAGTTTATTCAAACATTGCTACAGTGTCACCAAGCACGGCTTTTTATGAGGATGCTGCATCTCTACTTGTTACATATTGAGTAGGGTTAGGGTTAGATCCAGAGATGGAAAAGTAACATTTTTTGCATCTAAGTTCAGTTGCTCAGTAGAGTCTGCAGTACAAAACAGGGTGAATCTTCGAGGATAATAGTGAAAATGCAGGATATGGGATGGGACCATGTTGTAGCGGCTTGGAAGATGCTACGCGGTCTACCGGCAGCGATCTTTGGCTTTGGGAAGCGACGCTTCTTGTGGAGGCTAGGACTTGTCCAAAGCGCTCTCAAGATAAATTTGAAGATGCAAACAGGCGGGGGTGCAAAATATAACACGTGAGCCCCTTAAAGTACCCAAGCATGTGATAACTATGTAAAACTAATTGTATCAAGCAGCTTAAAATCAAAAGAATATATCGAAAGATTCCGCCCCGGTAGCTCAGTTGGTAGAGCAATGGGCTCCAACCCGCTGCTCAGGAACATGCAGGGCAGTGAGTGCAGTGCTGGCGCGGAATCGGTTCCCCTGAGACACTCCGGCGCTCAATATTTACCCGACGTAGGTCACCTAGCAACTGACTGGCGAGAGGGTGACCTGGGCGGGGCGGCAGTCCCTGTACTTTGTGGGACGTTAAACTTTGGCTTCTAGATTAACCCTTCATTGTGGGAGTTTCTCGTTCAGGTGGTAGGGTTGGGTCTCCGTGGCAAGTCCCTCAATAACTTTAGGTAGCCTCCGACCACAAAAACTGAACTGGGAACAACTTGGACACAATTAAAAAAGAAAGAAGAGAACACTTTTCATCGAAGTTTTGGTATTTCTGCTGATGAGCTCCCCGTACAGCACCTGATCCGCTACGCCGTGCCCCTCTCCCGACGAAATACGTATACAAGGTATCGATCAGGTGATATGAACATATTTCTACACACAAATGTGAAATTTTGGTGAGGAATTTGTTAGAAGGTATCCTTTGGACAATGCAAACGAAATTGGAGCGTAAACAATCGCTTTAAAAAATTAAGTTGGACAGTAAAAACTGGTGGTTTGAGCCCCAGCTTATCCAATGTGGGTTTGTGCTCTTCTCTACCTCCAAATCGTATCACAGGTACCGTGAGACAAAAATTTAAAAGTGCCCTATGAGTCTCTTTATAGCCACGGCTGCGTGTGCCAGTTATTTGGTGAAATATTGGTCTCATAGGTCTTTCATTTCATTTCAACATCCTACAGGACCTTGACAGGTTTCTCCACTCCATGAGGGCTATTCCGAAACCGTCATCACAAAACAACAGTCACAGTACAACAAAACACGGTATAACACATATGCATAACAATTAAGAATGTAAGGATAATTTCAACTGTGTTGCGCGCCTAACTGGAATTTATTATGACTTGCCTAATGCGAGATTTGAACACATTCGTACTGACAATATTAAGATCATTGGGTACAACGTGCTGGTTGAATTTTGCAGATGCTCGATATATGAACTGACGTTTTCCATGGTTGTTATTCGGGCGATAGAGTGACAGATGCAATGATTGCCGGGTTTCACGGGCTGTAGTTTCGTGGTTGAATAATATGTTGTTTCTTATAGATGAGGGGGTTTTGTTCGTGATGATTTTATGCAGTAAGCATACTTCGAAATAGGTTAACAACTGGGGAATCGTCAGCAATTCTAATTGTCGAAGCACATCGGAGATATGGTCATATTTTCTACGCCCAGATATCACTCTTGCTGCGAAGTTTAACACCTTCTGTAATTCAGAAAGCACACAAGGGCTTGCGCTGCCATACACTTGAACACAGTATCTTATGTGTGACATGACGAGTGAGTCGATCAGACGAAGCAATGCCGAAAGGGGTAGAGCATGTTTT
This sequence comes from Lepas anatifera, assembly GCA_034440635.1. Classification (NCBI taxonomy): domain Eukaryota; kingdom Metazoa; phylum Arthropoda; class Thecostraca; family Lepadidae; genus Lepas; species Lepas anatifera. The sequence continues at coordinate 1,631,682 of JAOTON010000607.1, read as the reverse complement.
GCATGAAGCAGTCCTAGCAGCATTCTTAAGCATCGACCAGTTATATTTTTGACATTATATTTCCACGAGAGGTTACTATCCATTACAACGCCTAGGTTTTAACCTTATCGGTACATTTGAGAGTTTCGCCCATGAATCTGATACTTGGGGACTGGGATAGACTTGCGATTTGTATGCGATCCCCGCAGAGTAAAAGCTCAGTTTTGTCGGCATTAACATTCCATTAATGCAATCATCATTAATGCATTAATGCAATCAATGAAATCATCATTCCATGGTGTTGGAACCAAGTGCACATTGTGCTTAGTATACTTTCCAAACAATTTTGCATAGTTGTTATTCTGTTTCGGGGTCCAGTGATAGCCACCTGTGTGTCGTCTGCATAGCGAACGACTGTGACTCGGAACCCATCAAGTTCAGATGGAATGTGACATGTGAGGTCATTAATAATAATGTTAAACAACAATGGGCCTAGACAAGTACCCTAAAATGTGCCTATAGTTAATCGGAAGGGGTTTAGACATTTTCTCGCCTATTCTGACTCTCTGAGTATGTCCACTGAGATAGCTCCTGAACCATCCCGCCGAAATTTGTAAATGATTGAGTTTAGTTAACAGCGCCTCATGGTCTATAACATCAAAACAGCGACTGAGATCAATCAACGTTAAGAGTTATTTCTGATCGGTCCATGCCTTTTAAAATTTCATCAGTTACTGTCAATAAGGCAGTAGAAGTTGAGTGCTGATCTCTAAACCCATGTTGGTCATCATTGAAAAGGTTTTGATGTTTCAAGTAAGATGTTAGTTGGATGTGAACTAGTTTTTCAACAATTTTGCAAATCACTGGGACAGTTGTGACTGGTCTGAAATTAGAGGCTTCAGATGGATCATTCTTTTTATGTATTGGAATAACTACAACACTCTTCCAACTGGATGGAACCGTTTTATTGGCAAAGCTAAGATTAATTTAAGTAAAAATCGCCCGATTATGTCGAAGCAAAGTTTCAGTATTTTTACCGGTATGTCACCCTCAATACTTGAAGTTTTGTTTGGCAGGGAGAACAAGACTCGTTTCAGTTGGTCTAATGTGCACACCCCTAACCAATACATCACAAAGACCGGTGTAATTCGTAATGCCCCAGCGTTTACGCGTGGTAGGCGCACTTTCAGGGGTTCTCGTCCCGACTGTTGGTATTCAGTGGCCACTCTATCCCTTTTCTTTGTTCCAATTGAGGTAAAATACTCATTCAATTGGTCTGGAGTGAGGTTAAATGGCTGAGTAGGATTCCCCCTTTTTTAGCAATTACAGGCTGTATGGCACGGTAAAGTGCAGACGGGGATGACTCGCTTATCTTCCTGGAAATATTATCCCTGCAATCCTTTCTACACGGTAAAAAAGTTAGCGCCCTGTGAGTGCTAATCCGACGCCGTTTTTTAGCCCCACCTAGGTGCTGAAGGTAGTACCCTAGTTGTGCTATTTCTAGCACGTTAGCTTCCCATAAGCATCATTGATTTCTACTTTGGTGCTTCTCGGAAGCCTTTACCAGCGTAGGGATGCGTTTTCTAGCACCCTAGCTTCCTCAGCACCCTTTGGGTGCGACGCCGTTTTTAAGCTCCCTGTGGGTGCTAGGCACTAGGGAAAGAACCGACGCGCTAACTTGGTGCTAGATGTAGTACCAGTATTCCCAAGCACCCTTTGGGTGCGACGCCGTTTTTAAGCTCCCTGTGGGTGCTAGACACTAGGAAAAGAACCAACGTGCTAACTTGGTGCTAGATGTAGTACCAGTATTCCTAAGCACCCTTTGGGTGCGACGCCGTATTTTAGTTCCGCTTTGGTGCTATGGCCGCATGATATAGCTCATCCACATGCACCGGAATGATCAGTGCATGACCACGACAATTCGGTACATGATTAGAATAGGTATCAGGCGTCAACGGACAGCGGACAGCATACAGAGCTAAAAAACTTTTACCCAACCATTAACAATACCAGGCGCCACATTGACTATCCATGAACAGGCTACCGACACTCATTGTACTGGGCGGGCCATATAAATTTGCACAGCTGGGTTGTTACAACAGCCACTTCTCCTTTTCGTCCATGCATTATGCACTCGAATAGTGTAAACTGAACATGTGCTGCGAAAGGCTAAATCATGATACGGTAAGGCTAAGTGGAAGTAAATTTGGCGACGGCGCTCACCTCTGGCAAAATAACGTAACATACCAAGGATGATGGTTTTATCAGTTTGGCTCAATGGCAACGGTAAAAACTATCCTCTAGCCGGACCCATCTGGTGCACGATGGTCTGTCAGCCTTTCACATGTCCATAGCACTATTTAGGAGCCCCAGATTGGGGGCCTCAATGGGTGTTTTGATAGCCCATCGGTGTGTCTGCCATGTTTTTAATGAGTGTATATGTGTCATATCGTAAATACATGGACAGACTAGGTAGGACAGACAGCTTCGGACAGACTAGGTAAAACATCTTCAATATAGATGGTAGTATTAAGCTGTAGTTAAGTGTTCCTGTTGGTATGCGAGCAAGTCAAGAACATTTCTGGAGAGGTGGATAGGAGAGGTGTCTCAGTGTAGTCAAGTACTGGATTTCCCGTCCACCTTTCGTGTCCGTGAAGTGTTTTCAGATACCACGTTTTTCGATTACGTTGTGCCATCCCGTATTTTAACTCTTTGGATAAGTCAGGAGCGTAAAAACCTAGTTACCATGGTAAGTCTTTATTCAACAGAACGCGAACGAACGCGACAGCAACAGAACGCGACTTACGCTTCGCTAGTGCGTTAAACAGCTTAAGTTAACGTTAATCAGCTTCAGCTAGTGCGTTAAAAAAACCAGGCCGCCGACACATCACAGCTGCCGCACAAAGCGGAGACACCGCTGGGGTGCCTTGGCGCCATCGTCGATGCCCAGGACGTATCGCTGGACATAGAAGAGCAGCGCCGCCATGCTTCTCTTGAACTTGCGGTTCATGATACTGTGGGTGAGTACCAGGGCCGCCACCTTTTCCTCTTCACATTTGAGGCCCTGGAAGAGTGTCACCCCGTCCACCAAAAACATCTTCACCGTCGATGATTGCGTATCCACCAGCCTCGTCGTGCCGGTTGAACAAATCGTCCTCCGACAGCCCCATTTGCTTTAAGAACTGCTTCCAGACGCTTTCTGAAATATACCACTAAACTTGAGTTACCAAGTTACGCACAGGTAAGAAGGGTTAACCCTCGCCCCCGTGGAGGGGGAGCGAGGGTGGTTGAACACCACCCCCAAGGGCTTTTCCGGCGGCGTGACAAAACGGAGGCGCGAAGCTCCGCCGTACTTGGCACAGCTTGTCCTTGATAAATTTCGCACCTTTGCTCACAATTTTAAGTTTGGATCATTTCAGACAGTGGCGGTTACAAAGGGGGCTAGGCTTTCAGGGGCGCCGTGACCATTTCAGGAGGCGCCGAGGGTGATCGAGAGAGGGGCACGTGCCCCCTTTGCCCCCTTCATCCGCCTATGAGTGGGGATGTGCTCCCCATCCGCCCGCTTTCGTCGCCCATGCTTCGGAAAATACTGGATCTCTGTAAGGCTTGTCAGGTCTTAAAAATTTCGCCATTACTTTCCACAAAAAAGAAAAACGACATCTTCTCCCAACTGGGATTAATGTGGTGAAAGAATTTTAAACCTCTGAAATGTTCACTTCCGAGCAGAAGTCAGAGACACCGCTTTCGGGAATCGATTGGTGGTTTTTGTTACTGGTTGATCCAGGGAGGGAACCATAGCCGTAGGAACAAAGGGGCCAGGAGGGCCATGCCCCTCAATATTCAAGATTTATAATAGACTGTAAGGAAATGACTTCATGATATATCATGGCCTCCCCCTTCTCCCAATATTTTGATGTCCCTACGGCTGAAAAGTGTTTCCCTCCCCCAAACATCCTCCGACAAGTAACAAATAGGCGAGAAGCTCATCCCCTGTCAACATTACATATTTTTCATCCAGATGTCATGTTCCACCCTACCTCATCTCTTCCGCTCACCAGAATTTCATCACGGTGCCTCAGTTGTGTCAATTTCTTACTCTGGACTAAAAAAGCAATAAGAGCAATATCAGGACCCATTGGGACACATTTATTTTATTAATCAAAAGTGCAATTCTGCTTTCTCTATCGAGCATATATGGTCCCTGTCTTGCACAAATAATCTAATTAGGGGTCAATTAATAATGGCCTTCAACAAAGCGCAGAAAGGCCATCTCCGAAACAAGAATATGCCTTCATTTATTCAAAAGTTGACGGGCATTGGTCCAAGTGGAGTAAGATTAGAAGAGCAGAGGAACATTCGGAGCGGCTGGGGTTTAAAAATGGTAATTAGATGATATGTTAAATGGTAGGTACTTTGCGGGGAATTTCCCCTGAATTCGGGTCCTGCATCCGCCAGTGATTTTTTTAATCGGGCGGGACCCAAGCATAACCATTTATAATGACAACAATAACATTTTAAGTACGAAGCACAGACCAGCACCTGCAGCGTTCTTTTTTATTGAAACTGGCAACTTTTGTTTTTATTTCACATGAAAAATTGTATGGAACTAGTCTTCGTATTAAAAATTATTGCCACACATGTTGGTAATGTACCTAGACTTATCTCCTTTTCTCGATTATTTCCACAATATGTCCCAGTCCTCTTGAACTTGCCATCTCATCTTCCACCTATGCAGCTTTTTATCCTCTGCTCCTCTTTAACTCTCGCCCTAGTATGGGGGTGTTTGAACACCCCTTCGCGTTTTTCCATGAGTGCGAAGAAACTGCGGCGCAAAGCTCCGCCGTGTTTGGAACACCTTATCCTTGATCTATAGCACAACTTTCCTCAAAGGTTTAAGGTTGGGTCGTCTCAGGTCAGGTCACCAGGCCAGGTCAAGTGACCTCATATCCAAAAATGTTTAGGACTGCATAACTAAGAACAGGGTTGATCGATCAATCTGAAACTTGTATCTCATAATGGGTCCAAGGGGTACTACAAAATATATTCCGGGATTTTCGATATCGGTGACCTGAGGTCAGGTACGGGTCATGATTTTTCCACTGGAAATGCATAGGGAAAACGAAAATTGGTCGAAAATATTCCTGCAGATAGGGCTTAGAGCAGCTTCTTTTCCTTGTAATCGTAGTATCTTCGGCCAATCCCGAGGGTCATGTTGTAAGTTTGGACCTTTGACCTGTGAGAGGTCATCCGGAAGCTTTGCAAAAACCTTATCTAAAATGGTTTAAAATATATTTAGACTTACCTCCAGGGCTCCAGCCGGTCGCACAAGTAGGTGCAGGAGATGCTGGGCCCACCGCTGCAGGCACCGCGCACTAGCCAAATGGGTTGACACCGGAAACACTTCACAAGGAGCGATCTTAGCGCTCACCCTGACCTCACGAGCAAAAATGGCGCCGAGAAGATTGCGCGGCTATCTAAACTGTGCTTCTTCAAGCACAAAGGAAACACATTGGGTGCTACCTTTAGCACCTGTTTCGATTTTGATGCTTCATCGACCCTGCGATAGCACTCTCATAGCATGCAGTTGAGTTAACAGATGTCAGGGTCAGCACCATGTAAGACTCAAGCACCGCCTGGGTTCTTCGGTTTCGCGCCATTTTACTCGCGCCATTTTACAAGTACCCAAAGAATACTTCTTGAAGCACCGTGTGGATGCTATCAGCGGGGACAAGGCACGGTCTTCATTTGGTGCTAGCTAACAACAGTATAATAGCGCGTGGGTGCCAATCCAACACGCAAACCGATAATGCATTCTTGTCCAAGCATTGGTAAGCGACGTATGTGCTAATATGAGCATCCCTTACCTGCTAAGCCTCTTGCAAAAGCACCGTCTAGTATGTCAGGTGCTAATTTTTTTACCGTGTAATCGCTCGTTTAGCAATGAAATTAAGGCTTTTGTAAGCCGGGTCATTGTTTACTCTAGCCTCTTTGCGCCGCCTCATAATAATCAATGTTTCTTCGGTTACAGGGGGAGGATATGGATTGCGGACACGAAAACGTCTCATGGGTGCATGCTAGTCTAAAATGCTGTTCAACGTGGAGGCAAAAGTATCCCATTGCTGTTCACATGAACCCTGTAGCACTGTGTTCCATTCAGTAGCAGCGATATCATTAATGAATGCATTCCTATTAAGGGATCGCCAGGTCCGAGTGGTTTTGTATACTGGTACTGGTTTCGAACGAGGAATTCTAATTTCAATTATCACGCGGTGATGATGGCATGAGTAATCACTTGGCTCTACGGTACATGTTGGCGGTGAATAATTCGTACACAGAGCATCAGACAACAACACTACATCGAGAACAGACTGAGTTTCCCCGCGGTAGAATGTTGGCTGATCTACCACACACTTCAAACCGTACCTCTCGAGCTCTAGGAGACGAGCATGTGCTGAAGGGTATGTAAAATTATCCGCATTGAGGTCGCCTGATATTATAATCCGTTGTGATGGGTCGGATGAGATGATGTTTTGAACTTGTTCTTCAATGTCATTAAAATCAGCTTGAATCTGGGTGTTGTTAATTGATGGCGGTCGATAAAGGCAACCGATCAGTACAGCCTTCTTTCTATCAAGTTTAGCTTTCAGCCTTAGTGCCTCGATATGCGATTGAGAACCGAGTGAAGAGGTGACTGATATCTGCTCTGCGCTCACTTTGTCACTGACGTAGACTGCAACTCCTCCACTTGACTTCTTTCTACCAAGCTTTCTATCAGCTCTAAAGGAGCGGTAGCCTGGAATGGAGATAAGTCGATTTGGAGTTCTTGCTTTAAGATTAGTCTCAGTGAAACACAAGATATCAGGACTTCGATGTTGAACATCGGTCCTTATGTCGGGAAGCTTCGGCAGTAATGATTTGTATGTTGAGCAGTTCTAATCGAATATGACCTTGCGCTGTACCCGATGTTAGCCCACGGTGATCCGGCTCGGATGGTACGGGAGCAGGCCGCTCGCAGTGGCTTGTCGTGGATATGGTCGCAGGTATTCGTTCTGGGATCGTTAGTACTCGCAGACGAAATCGCGGTTTCAGTCGATATTGGTGTTCATTATTAGGTCGGTGATCAGTGATGATTATGATATTATTTTCAATTACAGGTATATTTCGTTGTTTCGGTGTGTTCGTTATTATTTTCGGGGATTTTCCGTTTGATCGTAAAGCAGCATCCAGCTGCGCTGGTACAGGTTCAGGCCGGTCGCAGTGGTATGAGCTCGGTACGGTCGCTGGATTTCGTTTAGGGGTGGCGAGTATTCGAGGTCGATAGTCCGATTTGAGACGGTTTCGGTGTTCATTTGTGGGTCGATGATCGGTGATGACAGTAATGTATTTGTCGTTGAGATTAGGTTCCAGTCGCCTTAATTTATCCAAAGTGTAGGTAATAAATGCACGACACATTTCTTACGCCACGAGGATTATACAATAACATTTTTTGCAGGTATTTACGTTGGGAAGCCTTTAGTGCAGGATCACTCTTCAGGACGTCACGCTTTTTGCAAATGCTCCAGTCAGATGTTAATTCAGAGTTCTGGCTTATCACAAGTAGAAGATCACTTTTCACAACGTCACGTTTTTCAGCAAAAACTTGAGTCGGGCTTGTGCGACGTAAGTGACAAAAGAGGGCAAAACTGGCGCAGTAGAGTCAGAGCAAATCAGTAGCAGTAGATTAGGCGAACCCTGTGTCCTAACCAAGACGCAACGCGTCGCAAGGAGTTGCACGCCGTCGATCTGCCGCAACGACCGGGATTTTCGGTCAGGACACAAAACGTACTGACGCAACGCGTCGCACGGCGTTGCAACGCGTCGCAGCAAAAGTTAAACAATGTCCAACTTTTGACGCCGACGGTCTGCGTCAGAAGCCGATATCCTGTTATTTGTTCTTGTTTTTAGTCATTAAATGTAATACATGTTTTAGAATAATTATTCAAATTGGAATTCATGCTGAAAAATCTATGGAAACTGGACATGATTACCTTTTTCTCCTAAATTATTATTTTAATAGTTCTTGATGCCAGCTAAGTTTTGGTTGTTGGTAAACAACATTCGTCGCAGTTTGAGCTACCAGATTGCTACCAAAGCTGAACATTTCCTCTGTCGGCCAAACCTCCAAAATTACCGCTCTGCAACTGACGCCGACGGTCGCCGACGGTTGGCGACCGTCGGCGACCGTTTGGATAGGGCACCCAGGAAGACGACGTTTCCTTTTGGTGGAGCTGCCGTCGATGGAGTTTTGACTTGGTGAAAATGATCTTCCTGTAAGGCTTCAAACACAACACTAAAATATGTAAATATGCAATCAGTACATAACAACACTACTAGGGAAGACATTCATCACCTCAGCAGCACTGGATATGCGATATTTCCACAAATTAACCACAAGAATCGAGGAGCGATGATGAAAGCGGCCGAAGCCACTCTACCGCACTCGGTAGAGTCTGGGTACTTCTAGTTACTCATGATGGTGAGCTAATGAAAGTGGGTATACCCGATCAGGAGGCGGGACTGCATGACCTCCTGCTGCGTTCGTTCTTCAAGGTCACCTTCATAGTCCGGTCTCTATAATCTTTTCACCGAGTCCGGTGCAAGTCCAGAAAGTTTTCGGATTCAGCTCTGGAAGTTACAGGAAAACGCAAAGGGACTCAGGTGATGGAAGTACTGGATTATGCTGGAAGTTTACTTCATGGATATCCTGTGGCATCAGTTGCGGACTGCTCAGTGGTGCTCATAGGTGGATCCCAGTGGGAGAAGGGGGAATGGAGCACGTGCCCGATCCCCAATTGACCCTTGGTGCCCCATGAAATTGTCACAGCCCCCCCCAGCCAGGAAGGTTGTTGGCGCGCACCTGAAATATCACTTCCATCCCCCGCTAGGATGCGAGTATCGGCGCCTTGCATGGTAATGCTTCCTATCATGGGAAGCAAGTTTATTTGAAGCATGAAATTTGGCCAGCCAGAGCTTACATCTAAGCTTAAACACATATCAAGTTGTATTTTATACTACAATTTTACGATCAATATTGAATTTCATGTACAAATGAGGCTGATTTTGGTACGGCCAAGCTGGTGGACACGGCGTTCCGAGTTAATAACTGCAAATGATCCATAAAAAACAATAAAGTAACAACACAATTCATTTTGGTAATACAGAAGGATGAATTAGCGAAATGAAATAAAAATTATTTTGCGACACGTTATTTGAAGCTTAGTTATATGAAATGACTTGGATGAGGTTTCTGGAAATCTCCGGATGTGGAATATGTCTCGTGAATCGGGATTTTGTACTCAAGTAAGCAGGTAACCGGAAACGGCGTGGGAATTCGATGCCCTCGTACGGTGATACATTCCACGATCAGTTTGCATTTGGAGGTCGTATTCAATATCTGTTTCCGTTGATGAACGTGGATAAGCAAATATTTACTTCGACAGTTTCGCTAGTTACCGTTCCGCTCCAATCCTCAATCCCGCTTAATCACACTGAAACGACTTGAGGCTTTTCCAGTGTATGCACATAAAATAAAAAATTAAATTTTCTCAGTCCCCAGTCAAAGCAAAAGAAGAGGCGAGACTGGTTGATGCCATTGCAAACTGAGACCGTCATACAATCAAGTCAACGTGAGAAAGTAACGTCGAAACATATTGGCATTCACGGCACCAATGTTCTCGAGGGCTCCTCCACTCGGATATAAGGGTCATCAACCCAGAGCAGCGAATCAATTTCTGCTGCCTCATGCGTCTAACGCTGAGATACGATCTATAGATATTTGGCCATGGTTTGATGCTTGTAACGCACAAAATGTCAAGGCCATTCAACCATTTTAAGTCTCACCGTACTAATGAGCAGGAGGTTAATTAGCAGTCCAGTATGATATTTAATGTATCAGCCCACTAGTTAGTAGCATAACTCACTACTCATCCACCTAATTTCTCCGAAGGATTCACAATGGATCAACGGCTTTGTGCGACTACCACCCAATGCAAACTTATATGTGCACCGGTAAAATGTAATTTCACATGTAATGTGGCAGCCCTCGCACGGGGTGTGACCGCGACGGAATGAAGTGCAGGTTTGGTGCAGCTATCCCGTCGGAGAGCATTTCTGGTTGCCTTGGCGTCCCTGGTCATCTATCCGGATGTACTCGTAAAGGACTGGGGAGATAAAAAGGTGGATCCTGGTTGGTCGTCTTTTCGCAGCCAAGGAAAAGTAAAGAGGGAAATGAGGCTCCTCTTTGGCCACCTCCGCTTCTTAGTCCTGTCGTTGGTTGTCGAAAACTACAGAAATAAAACTTATTTCCCCTGTTCGTCTACACTTCCTGGACTTCCCCACTTGTGCAAAGAATCAAATGGATACTTAAGGCTTAGGTTTGTTTCTTTCTGTCTTCTCTGGTCATTTTTCCGGATGCAGAGAGCCTGAGATATACCACATATCCCCTTGTCATCCCTTCTTCTCCCGCTGTCTCTCTGCTTGACAGAGGTGCAGAAAGTATGCTGGCTGTCACAAACTAATGGACGTATGCCTCCTCTGTCAACAGAGCTGGAAATAATAATTGTATACTTGAATACTATTTCCAATATGCTGAATGTCCTCTACCTGTCCCTTACTTTTTGCAGCAGACAAGGTTCTAGCACCAAACCATTACAGCATGAAAGTAGTAAACTGAGTTTTCATTTATAGATCATGTTTTTGTTTTTGGAAGGAAAATTTCCAATTATGGGTCATTTTTCCAGTATTGGGGTCATAACTACTATTGGCAACTCTGATCCAGTTTCCGCCAATGACATGCATTTCCCTTGTGAAGAAGTTTCCTTTTGGAAGGAGTGTTTCCAATTATGGTACTTTTCCACATGGTTAAATGTAGCAATTATCATGAAAATAATCATTATTGGGAACATACCTATCTATTAATGGGAGCGTACTTTACAACAATTGGGAACCCTAACCACAGCTTCCCCCACTAAACTTCTATCTCACATATCAACAAAAGGGAAAAATGTCAATGTCAACATATTATTTGGATCTACCTAAAATGTGTTGGTAAAGTGGACCTTAGGTAGCATTTTTATAAACAATCAAATGCTTAAAATTTGCATCCCACTCACGATCATCACCTGCCTGGTCATTCCTTCTGCAGTAAAAACTCGAGGCAACTAGCCCGCATAGATGTAAAATTATGTCTATTGGCCTAATAGGTACAGAGGTATTGGAATTCACATACCAAAGAAAGATCCAGTGTAGTCAAAATCCGCTTTGACTCCATGCAGTTCAGGTCCTGTGTGTTGCTTACCCCCACTGGTAGTAAGCAACACACCCCCAACCAACGTTTTTCGAAGTCTATTTCTTTCTGAGATTTGCTGTGATTTTCTGAGATAAGAAGGGGTCTACTCGGCCCCCTCCAGTGCACGTTAGTTCCAGGCCCCTCTCAGTGTGGGTGTTAACACTTTGTGGAGGACTGCATTAGCACACATTTGCTATCTGTACAATATTGATATGATAATTTGATCATGAAAACTCACCTGAATCACTGTTGTTGCCAGCCTGTTGATAAACCCAAGTTTAATATGGGAAAGTGCATCAGTCTTGCAATAGCCTACATTCATCTTAGATAAGCCATGGCAGCAATATTTATTCTAGCTAGTTTTAGCCTGCACTTATCTCAAATATACCTAATAAATATGCCCTCAAAATAAGTGGCTTCCGGCCTGTTAAAATTTTTGGCAGGCTCTACATCACATAAACATTTCTAACTTGTCTTGTCGCTGTTGCGCAGTTTAAGTAGAATTACTGCCCAGCTATGTTTATTTTTCACTCACTTAGTACTTTTATTAGTAGCTTTTAGGCGTACTTAATACTAAATTCGAAGAAATAGGGGCCGCTAAATCGAAGAGACTCAAACCGTAAATCTGATTTAACCTGAAAAAATGGACAGAGAAGTACTTGATAAAGTATCTGTGTTATCGTTCATGCCTTAAATATGCCCACAATCGGGTATTTCTCGAAAAATTGACTGTCACATTTCCGGTATCTAGGCGACAACTTTGCAAACTACTAACAATCGGCACCATTGGGCTGCATGTTAAAATCGGCAACTGTGACAGCGGTTTGCGGGTTTTCTGCAGCGGGGGTCCCTCGTTTTAGTAGAAACTGAACACAGTACCAATATTGTATCACTAATGGTACGCTGTGCAATTGAAGAACAGAGCTGCTAAGTTAAAATATTCCCTACACGCTGCATTCTCTATTTCGAAAATATGTGGTTTGATTTTGAGCCATACAGTCAGGATCGCTATTTTGTCACAATTATGCACTTCAATTTTCGTAAATGTGTCACAAACTCCGGTAGCCGAGTTGGCAAGTTTCTGCACCTCTGCTGCTTGAGTTCTGCTACCTGTACCCGTGTTTACCTGCTTCCTGACTACCTATAGTCCCTGCTTCCTGATTGCCCTAGCCACCTGCTTCCTGACTACCTATAGCCACCTGCTTCCTGACTATAGCCAACTGCTTCCTGATTGCTTTTATCTACCTGCTTCCTGACTGCCTATAGCCCCTGCCCCTGACTACCTATAGCCACTGCTTCCTGACTATAGCCACCTGCTTCCTGATTGCCTATAGCCACCTGCTTCCTGACTGCCTATAGCCACCTGCTTCCTGACTGCCATATAGCCACCTGCTTCCTGACTGCCTATAGCCACCTGCTTCCTGACTATAGCCACCTGCTTCCTGATTGCCTATAGCCACCTGCTTCCTGATTACGTATAGCCACCTGCTTCCTGACTATAGCCACCTGCTTCCTGATTGCCTATAGCCGTCTGCTTCCTGACTGTCTATAGCCACCTGCTTCCTGACTATAGCCACCTGCTTCCTGACTATAGCCACCTGCTTCCTGGCTGCCTATAGCCACCTGCTTCCTGACTATAGCCACCTGTTTCCTGATTGCCTATAGCCACCTGCTTCCTGACTGCCTATAGCCACCTGCTTCCTGACTGCCTATATCCACCTGCTTCCTGACTACCTATAGCCACCTGCTTCCTGACTATAGCCACCTGCTTCCTGATTGCCTATAGCCACCTGCTTCCTGACTATAGCCACCTGCTTCCTGACTGTCTATAGCCACCTGCTTCCTGACTGCCATATAGCCACCTGCTTCCTAACTGCCTATAGCCACCTGCTTCCTGACTATAGCCACCTGCTTCCTGATTGCCTATAGCCACCTGCTTCCTGACTGACTATAGCCACCTGCTTCCTGACTGCCTATAGCCACCTGCTTCCTGACTGCCTATAGCCATCTGCTTCCTGATTATAGCCACCTGTTTCCTGATTGCCTATAGCCACCTGCTTCCTGACTATAGCCACCTGCTTCCTGACTGCCTATAGCCACCTGCTTCCTGATTACGTATAGCCACCTGCTTCCTGACTATAGCCACCTGCTTCCTGACTGTCTATAGCCACCTGCTTCCTGACTATAGCCACCTGCTTCCTGACTATAGCCACCTGCTTCCTGGCTGCCTATAGCCACCTGCTTCCTGACTATAGCCACCTGCTTCCTGACTATAGCCACCTGCTTCCTGACTGCCTATAGCCACCTGCTTTCTGACTGCTTATAGCCACCTGCTTCCTAACTACCTATAGTCCCTGCTTCCTGACTATAGCCACCTGCTTCCTGGCTGCCTATCGCCTCCTGCTTCCTGACTGCCTATAGCCACCTGCTTCCTGACTGCCTATAGCCACCTTCTTCCTGAATGCCTATAGCCACCTGCTTCCTGACTATAGCCACCCGCTTCCTGGCTACCTGTAGAAGCAGCGTGATCAACATTCTACAGCTGTGGTTCTTTCTCAATTTTATTTAAAATCCCAAATTAAAATCAGCATGCTCAGCCTGGCTTCTTTGACTTCTATGACTATAATTAATTGCCAGAAATCAGGATACAATAGCTGTTCTGTTTTTATTCTCTGTTGTTTTGGAACTGTTCGTACATTGAACACAAAAATTGTACAGGAGGTCAGTAGCGAACCAAGACCAGGCTGAACTCCAAACAGTTCTTCTCTCCGGTTTGAAACAGGTTGATAATTAGGGGCTCGGGCAAACAGGAGGAAGGCTTATGATCCCACCCTGCATAACCAGTGGCAAGGAACATGAATTCCGCGCCCCGTGCTTGCATGGTCATATTTTCCAGGAATTTAAGTGAAAATTCAGGTGGATGCGTCACTGAATGATTTTCCCCTGTTCGATTTCCGTGTTCCAAGGCGATACAAGATGTTCTGCCATTTTCAGCATTTCCACTGCTGCGTTTGGCTGTAGGTGTGACTTACACAACCTTCTGAAACCCGTATATACCTCGTTTTGTTACACATATTTGCCTCTCTGAAATAAGCTTTCATGTATCTTAGAAAAAAAAGAAGTGCCTGTCTGCTCCAATAAATGAAGACATAGCTTTACAAACAGGCTCAAACACTACCCACCGACACCGAACTATTTTCCATAACAGCACATCATGATTTATAGAGGCCATTTATCAATGGGGTTCGGCATATTTCTTAGCCAACGTTAAATTAGACGTTGGCCAAGACAGCACTTCGCCTGCGGGCAGACAGATTTTGATCGGACAGCCACCGGCACGACCGCAAATGCATCCACCACTGCGTCTTCTCAGCGTGGGCCCGTGTACCCGGATTAAATTCTCCGCCCCTCCCACGCGCGGGCGTGCGTCGAATTCATCCACCGACGCACATCCACCGGGCGCGACATATGTCACGACGCCCGAATCGACGCCACCGGAGAATGAATAATGACCGTGTCAACCTGGTGACGCCGCCTTTGGCGGCAGCAGCGACGGCAGGATCGGACAGTCGCATCTTTAAACGACGCGCTGTGCCGAGCTCTCGCTCATCGATCCCAACTGCAGCTCAACGGGGTCGCACGCGGCCGCCGGGCCCCGTCGCCGTCGACGGTGCGCGCTGAAATGGCTCAACTGGCGGCGGCAGCTGCGACGCGTGCGTTAGAATTGGGACGACAGATATGGCACGAAAAGAATCAAGAAGATTTGGGTTGGTAGTGCGATATGAAAATGGAGACGATTGAACGGAAACCGGAAAGTGTTGAACTGATGGAAAGACATTTGCGCGAGCGCGGTCAACTGCCGGTGATGGTCAACAGGAAATGGAACAGAAAAGAGAGGAGAGTGAAGAAAATAGGAAAAATAGTGTTGGCGTAATGATACCATTAGGTTTAAGATTGAAATAATTCAGATACTTGTGTAAAGTTATATTTTACAAAGTGTCAACCCTCGCATTTACCCCTAACGACACAAAGTCGGCGGTCGGCGGCGCTACGGTTCCAGCCGATGGAGTGAGGGAGGCATAGGCGGATCTAGGAGGGCAAAGAGGGGCACTTAACCCGCCTGATCGACCCTTGACGTCATCTGAAGTAGTCGATGGTGCACTCACGATAGGATTTGGTGCCCACATGATATATTTATCGGTCTAAAAGTGGTGCCCCTTGATCCGAATTGTGCCCTCCCCGGGCCATGTGTCCCCTTCCCATCGGCATTCGGGATCCACCCATAAGAAAGGAGAGTGGTGTTTCACGGTACTTCGAATTTCTGCGGTTACATGACACCGACCAAAGTCACTGCAAATCGCAAGACCCAAAACCCTCGATGACCATAGTTCTGAGCCAAAGGCATCTGGAATGCATGTGTCCCCCTAACCCTCTTAGCACAGTTTTTTTAATCGCTGAGTGAAGAAGCTGGTTGGTACAGGAAATGCCATTTGAACTACGGGAAGCTGGGCAGTCTCTTAATTTTGGTCGGAATATTTTACCATTTCAACCAAAAGGTGCACGTTGCCTCTTTTATTTGGGGAACTAAAAGGGAATTTTCTACTATTACGATGGGTCTTAAACAATTATATCAGTTTTATAGAGAATGTCGAGAAACCGCTACTGGCATATTTGATTCTACTTAAATCTCCCCCACCAGTGGGCCATCGATGGCCCCCCTACGGTTTTTGGGATAGCAGAAAAACACCGAGGTGCAGCACCGCGGTTAAGGTCTCTTTCTCTCACCCTATCATTTTCCACCATCCCTGAAATTTCTTAACCCGAATCACACAAGGTCAGGTCACCAGGCGATGTCATACAAGGTCACCTCATTTCAAACTTTAAGCTCTACCATAGCTGCATTTTAAAGTCGACTGATTTGAAACTTCCTACACCCCATCACCTCTCCAGGGTCTACAAAATTTATATCCGGGATTGTTCGATTTCTTGACCTGAGGTCAGGTCATGAGGTGACCTCTCCCATTGCGAAAGCATGGGGAAAAGCTGTCTTTGTGATATAAAAGTCACAAAAATGATTGCAAATGCTCAAATTTCTCAGAAAAGCGTTCTTTGACACCCTTTCACGTATCCCAGGGGCTAAATTTACCCTTTGACCTATCTGAGGTCATCACAGGTCACCAGGGGTCAGCAATAATATTTTAACGATAACATCTGATCTAATCAATCTAGAGCGCTGAAATAACCGCCATCGTATATGTCTTGCCACTGGCATCATGTGATATATGACCTGGTGACTTTTTGAACGCTCGTGACCCCGAGTCATATTAGGTGACGAGGTGACCTCTGGAGGTCAAACCACTGGTGGGAGGTCATTATAAGCCACGTAACAGAAAAATATCTGGAATTTTCATATCAAATATACTCTACCAGACCGTAATAGCTCTAACGGCATGAGAGTCATGCCCAGTTTGCTTAAGCATTGCATATTTTAGTTCAAATAGCCTATTGTGACCTAACTTGACCTCTGGAGGTCAAACCATTGACCTGAGTGCTCAAACATATGAAGTAATTTCTTACGAAATTCACACGAGCTTTCTAATGCACTTCGCAGATTTGCGCTAACACCCATATTTTCAGAGTTAGAAGGGGGCCATCGATGCCTCCGGTGGGGCGAAGGTGACCCCGGAACCCCGGTGGGGCGCGGGTTAAAGCTCCATGTATCAGATTTTCTCAAAATTCACAGTTTAAAATAAAGGGCACAAAAGCTCTAATTCAAACCATGAAGGAATCCCTTTTCATCTGGTTGCAACAATTTGACTGGTGTAAATCCGAAGGCCCTCCCGCTTATTCAAAATTATTGCTAGCAAGTGAGCCATTCTTCTATATGCCTGTTCTACTTTGTATTTAACGGCTTAATATGTCGGAAAACTCTAAGAGAATACGATATATTTGTTTGCTTACGAAAATGGCCGAAAATAGTCTTTGGTTCTTTCTTACCCTTGGTTTCAAATTTAGGAGAACAATTACGATTGAATTCTGAATATCGACTGGATCCCGATGTCTATGTTATGCCCGTGATTATGGACATTATTTTGCATACGCCGGAAACATACTTTTTCATGGCACCATAAACTGTAAGAAAAAACAATTTGATCTGAGAAGCTAAAGGAGTGAGTATCTGGTTCTAAATCTCCAGACTTATTTTGACTATAAATAGTCCTTTTTGAAATCCTGACAAAGTAGCAGATGCCCTCTAGGTCAACAGTAGGGCGAAATGTAGGATTATTTGGGCTTTAGCCAGAGACAGATCCAAGGGGGTGCAAAGAGGGCGATCGCCCCTCCCAGTGGCGGATCTAGCCGGTCGATTTTTGGAGGGGCAAACCAAACTCAAAAAGCAAAAAAACGCCACGCCGTGAAAATTGTTCTACAATGATATGATTTGACGGTAAAATTTGGGACATTTGAATTTGAGGCGAAGAGCAAAAAAACATCACGGGGTGAAAAATATTGGCTCAAGACACTGTTTTCATATCCAAGACCCAACATTTACATTGAATTTAACAGGTTCTGTTTTATGTTCAGAGTTCAAGCACCTAAATCTTGTTTATAAACTAAAAAGGAGTCGGGGCATAAAGGAGGTCGATCGCTTTGGGGGAGGGAAACATAGTTTTACCCCCCGAGCTTTTCCGTTTGGGGGCGGCAAATGCCTTTTCCCCCTGGATCCGCCACTGCCCCCTTCCCCTTAGGACCTAAGGAAAGTCCGCTGCTGATTTCGGGCGCCGAAGGCGTCTGGACATTTTTGACACGAACAGTGGATGTTTGACCAAAACGCAATTGAAAAGCCATTTGAAGCTGGCCTTTTCCACTGTGAGCCACCCCTGATTTTAAACCAGTTTCCCCACAGCATACCATTGGGCACCCCACTTGAACATGGACCGCCCCCATAGATTTGTAGCCGCCCTCTGATTTGTGGTTTGGTGTCTACATTTCAGGACTGACCGGCTTTTTTTAGCCCTGGGGAACCCCACTGCAACATAGACCAGCCCTATCTACTTTCGGCCGCCCTATTCGGCATGATTGTTCGCCCCTTCTCACTATTAACCTACCGTTTGCAGACCTAGGGCTTCTCGATTCAACGTGGGCCGCCCTCAATCACTTCTGGCTGCCATTCACTTTGTGGTCGGCATAAATATCTGCATGTCCGCCCTTTACCTTTGCTTCCAATGTGAACAGCCAAGCTCCAGCGAAAGTACGAAAAGTGTCCACGGCCAGTGTCGCATCTTACGCGATGGTTTGGAGTGGATGGGGACAGCTGGAATTGATATCATAACTAAAGATAGTCATATATTTTTTTATAGAAAATTGCTGAAATTCCTGGGTTGGGGAAACAAATGTCATTTGGGTCCCCGTCCCGTGCATCTGTTCGTAAGCGAGACACGAAAAAGTTGGTTAACAACGTAACCTATTTATCTATAAATTGGTATTTATTTTTGAGGGCAGGCTCATTCTTCTTCTTTTTAATAGTTATTAAAAAAAGTGCAGCACGCCGCAAAGGCTGGGAATCACCCTACTAAACAAAAACGACTAAAACCCCTCGGGCGCTCCCAACCAACAGGTCCCCCCGGCGTTACCCACAATTACCACGCTAACACGCATACCCCGGAGCGCCGCCGTACTTGGCTTACCTTTTCCCTCATCATTTTTACAATTTCTGTGAAAATTTTAAGGTTAGGTCATCTCAGGTCAGGTCACCAGTACAGGTCAAGTGACCTGGCCTCAAAAAAAAAGTTTAAGATAGCATAAGTCGGAGCAGGGTGAACTTATCCAGTTGAAACTCATATCACATAATGGGCCCACCGAGTTCTCTAAAATACGTTCCGGTATTTTTGATAGCGGTGACGTAAGATCAGTTACGAGGCATGACCTCTCCATTGGAAATACATGGGAAAATGGTTTTTACTGTACAACTCAGTAACGAAGAGTGATAGAGCGTTTATTTTAGCTTCATTATACTCGCCTTGGCTTTGCGATTCTAATGGTATGCATTTTATATAATTTGACTCTGACCTGACCTCAGGTCAGGTAAAATTCTTGATTTGACCTAGCAAGGTCAAATTATATATCATTCGATTCGGCTTGCTGCGGGGATTCATGTAGTTCAAGTCGTTTTGCTCTATCTTTATTTGTTCAGATGTAATGGCCAAAAAACTTAATTTACATGTTATCCCTATTACAGCATGTTTTGACCTCTGGTGACCTTAAATGTGACCTGACAAAAAAATGATTCAAATATTTTCGATGGAGAAGTGGATGGGAAACCCAACGCCGTTACCGTTTTTCGCTACCTACCGTGGTTTTCGAGATCTTATGGGGGCGGGTACCCGCCCCCTCGTCAAAGCGAAGGTGGCTCAGACCCCCGTCAATGCGCGTGTTAAGAGATTTCCGACGAGAAAAAATCCTATGAAAAAATTTCAAGCTCACGGAAAGGTCAGAAAATTCTTTTTAACACTCTTAAAGCCATAATTATGCTACCTTTCAGACATGTTTGCACCTGTACCGGTCCACCAGTCACCCGAGGGACTCAGCGGCGATGCTTTGGTGATCGGGAGATGAAATCTATAGGCTGGTTCCAGCTCCTCACACATCACGAAACACTGGGATCTGACAGTCAATCTTGCGCCACCATTGAGGAGCACCGTTCTTCCAATGAGTGCTCTTACTGACTTCTTTTTCCATTGAGCCAGCGATTCTGACTCAATGTCGCCACAACAAAGAACTGAGAATAGTGGATAACAGGCTTCTCTGAAAAGTCTCCTCTTGAGAACCTTAAAAAAATCAGGTAGCTAAATTCTTCAAAGACAGTTACTGCGGTGCAAGGAAAGCCGTGGGGTTTTATGACGCACTAACTGCTGAGGTAATATGACCTCACCAACTCTCACCCTGTTGGAAGGGTGTACTAGGGATCAATAATTCCTGATTTAGTTTTCCCGCTGAGGATTAAAGGGAATGTGGCACCCTGGTCGAATCCTGGAATTTATTGTAATTAGGGGTACTTTTAGCCGAACATCATGGAATCCTCCATGATTTCTCTGAAAAAATGTACAATGAGCTCAATATTTTGATTTTTAAAATGCGCCTTTTGGGGAAACATAATTATCTGCCTGTGGATGCTGTCATGATCTGGCAACCACTGCCATATTTCATTAGCTTCAAGCGCTTCGATTGGCTAATACTCACCGTGACGTCAGCATATGTCGTCACACCAAAAGCCATGGCAACTGTGGCCTGCTGCTTAGGTACATGAAGGGGTAAATTTCATGTAGTTTTTAGCTTTTCCCCACGGAAATTTTGAGTTTTCAGACAAATGATATATAGAGTACCGGGTTTTCCAGCATGCTTTACAACTTGACTATCTCAGTTAAAATCACGTTATAAAGGTGCCACATTCCCTTTAAGGTGAAACTGTCGATGGACAAGTGCACTGAGATAATATCTCAGTGCACTTTTCCATTGATAGTTTATGTATTGTATATTTATATGATATGTATATGATATGATATGATATTATATGTATATGATAGTTTATGTATTAAATATTATGTATTGCAAAATTGTAAAATAAAGAGCATGCTTCTGAGAAAACTGGAAGGTGCTTGAGGAATTAATGGAGGTGGAAGCTAACCGACCAGCATAATTGAGGATCTCGTGAATGCTTTGCGTTGCGTGAATGAAAATGAAACACAGACGAAAGCTAAGCTAGATGCATATATTTGTGAGATGTTGTTCATGGTGCCACTCGGTCATGGTTTGGCTGAGGGCAACGCTTAGCAATGGAAATGACTGTTTTTAAGATGATTAAGAGAAAAGAGAGAGAGAGAGAGAGAGAGAAAGAGAGAGAGAGAGAGAGAAAGACTAGATCTGCCACTAGCTTAGCCACTCTGGTAGCTTAGTTGGTAGAGTGTTGGGCTTCGTTCCGCTGATCAGAAGCATGCGGTGGTAGTGCGTATGCAGGCTTGGGATTGGTTCCCCTAAGACACTCTGGCACTCAGCATTTCTCCGCCCTAGGTTGCTTGGCAACTGACTGGTGAGAGGGTGACCTGAGCGTTTCGGCCGTTCCTGTGCTTTGTGGGGCGTTATAATTTGGCTTCTATATTAACCCTTCAATGTGGGAGTTTCTCGTTCGGTTTAAAGTCCATTGATGACTTTAGTGAGGCTCCGACTCTAAAAACCGAACGTTTGGACGTGATTTCTTGTGAATATGCCGAGGGCGTAAATGTGCTGTGATGGTTTGTATCCCCGACACCTCTTGAACCCTTGCCAGGAGCGTTGCCACGGGGGGTAGGATGGTGTAGTGATTAGCACACTCGCTCTCCAGGCGGCCGACCAGAGTTCAAGGCTCGGCGGATTCCCTGAACAAGGAGAAATTTGACTCCTGAGAATTCTTTCAACTAAAAACGAGTTCGTGACACCATATGACATTTGTTGCGTTAACAAACCCCAAAACTAATATTTGATGTTGCCACGAATTTTTCACTGGGAAATGGACTCCGATCAGGCAATGACCGTGATTGAGCCAAATGCGATGATAAAGGTCACGTGACCGTGTCGAATTGCATGCGGTAACCGACTGTGCCCTTTCAAAAATGTGCCAGTTAAAAACTCATCGCATACCGTTGAAACTACCCGAGAGGGCCCCCTACCACATAATGTGCATATATGTGTGTGTTCCGGCCTGCGACGACCTACCACGTGCTTCTTAGAGCGTGTATTAATTGTGGCATGTAAATTGGACACAGTTATAGCCTATCTATTAGAGTTTGTTTGGTTCAGTCATGTCAGGTGAACACATAAGCAGCTCTAGCCGGTGGATGGTAATCTTCTGAGGGTCCGTGATAATTTTAGGGGCCGCTGAGGGTCGATTTGGTGGGGGGCTTTAAGCACCCCTTTGCCCCTTTCCCTGGTTCCGCTCATGGCGTGTAGTACGGAGACCATCTACCTGACGCTGTGACCTGTCGGCAAGCTGATACAGGCTCAAACTCAAACTTTGATCAAATTCAGATGCCCAAGCCAGTTTAACTCTGCTAAGTTCCTCCGAGTATCTTTTCAATGCAAATTAGGTTTTTTCATACTTCACAGCTAGCCATGACGGATTTAAAACAAGAAATATATGGCTGCAGTACCAACAGATGGGATTTAGAAATACTTCCACAGAGTGTATGCAGATAAGAGTTAACATTTCCAGAGGAAAACAATCTGCCAACTTGCTACACTCTTAGTGGCAAAAAAGTAGAGTAATTGTAAGATTTTTTGGCTCAAAATCAGTTTCTTATTTGCATGATACTCTGCTATATCCATCACACAAAAATGTGGCCGCTTGGTCCTGCTTGTCGTGCTTGCCTCAGGATGTAAAAGTGATTTTAAGTCGGTCGACATAGATCTTAATGTTTTAAACGAGTTCAAAGCGTGCGGCAAAGGCTCCACGTGTTGATGCTGAACCTCACGCCTTTTGGTGACACCTATGCGGTTTGACATTCTGCCGGTGTTGCTCAGACACCTTTTCAACCTCTGCGACTGTTGCTACCCAGATCTTCCAGCAATAGAAGATGTAGGTGGGATGACGGGAACAATCCTGTGTGCTGAGGAGCGTCTCCCGGAACTGCACCGGGGAGTCTCCCTGTGCCGCGCGTTCTGAGATAATTGCGCTGAGTACGCTGGCCGGCCCGGCATGGCACCAGGAAGTAGATTATTGCTTGGTATGTGCTCCCTTGTTATGCGTCCAGTGCTGGCTCAGAGGTCATAATAAGAACCATTTTCGCTCCCCCAACGCAGACCAAATAATAACCCGAGATGAGAGGTATACTCCCCATATGAAAATATAGTTGTTGGGTCATGGTTAATAAAAACACTCTAGCCAATTTTGTTTGTTTCCCTGAAATCAATATGACGTACATGATGTCATTGAAAATGGACGAAAATATGAAAACCTGTCACTAAGTGCAGGAGCATGGAGTTTTTGTCACCTTTGGCTCACAATCAAAAGACACATCCAAAGCAAAAACCCACGTCACCTACGAGTGACGTTGATAATCTACATATGCCCTGTACACAACATGAGATTCCCACCTTACCTATAGATTACCACAACCATATCCATCCAAAAATTCTCCCTATTCCTCCTTAGGTCCTAATTGTACCTGGAGTAATGCTCACTTAGATTGGGATGAGGATACCCAAATTCCGATAAATCATTGTATCAAGGTGCCTCGGCACCCATTTCGTGGATTGTGCACTGGTCAGTTCATACACATCGAAAAGGGGGAAAGTGGGGGTAGGTCTCCCACGTCCCATGGAAAAGTTTTCTGACTTCTGCCAAATTGGAAAATAGGAGACTGGAGTTTGTGTAACCAGTAGTGGTGAAGGTAACAATTGCAGCGTGACACCGCCTCGTTTTTTTCTAAATGGGAGAGTTTCCTGCGAGCAAAATGTCAAAAATAAACTGCTCTCCCAACTTGTTGGGTATTCCAAGTTCAGACGCCTCACCTTTGGGGTATTCCAGGACAAAACGACCAAAAATATTTCAATTTGACACCACCATGTCTAGAAAAAAATCTGAAACCTTGTCTCCGAGGTAGTTTTGGGCCAGGAGCCCGCCTGTGAGAATCGTAGGCCCTCCGACCAACGGTGACCGAGTTATAACCCGAGGCATTTTAAATCAGTTCTCAGTTATCAGACAGTTTTTGACCACTGCGGTAGTACAGCCTTATGTTTCACACCTCAAACAAAGTGATTGCTTTTGTAATCGGTTGCTTGCAATCATATGGCATTGCCCTTACGAAATTTTCATCGTACAAGGGTCAGAATTTATGCGAATTAACACGCGCCCACACGAGGGGGCGGGCAACCGGCCACCTCAGGTTATCTACAGCTAGTACAAAAATACCTTCGCGCAGCGCCACGGTACTTCATCTACCTCTAACTCGACATTTTTGCAACTTCTGGCAAAATAATCTAGGTCAACTGGCAGGTGGTAGGTACCGTAAATACCGTAGGTCAGCTGGCAACTGACTGGTGAGGGGGTGACCTGAAGTAGACGGCCGTCGTTATGCCTTGTGGGACGTTCAACTTTGGTTCCTTAATTAATCCTTCATCGTGGAAGCTGCTCGTTTGGGTGGTAGGGTCAGGGTCTCCGTAAAATATCCCTTGATGACTCTAGTGAGACTCTGACCCCTAAAACTGAACTGGCAACAACTTGGACAATATTTATAAAAAGAAAAATAGAAACCATTAAAAGTAATAGAAAGGGATCCATTCTTTCGAGGGAGACGAGGGCAAAGGAACTGATAAGTAATGGACCCTTATAGCCTTAAACGAGAATTTAGAAAGATTTCGCGACTTTATCAATAATTGAAACAAGTATAACTTATCCTATAAACACCACTAACCACAATTACATCGTTCCCGGAGATGGAAAAATAGTATGGATACAAGGTGACCCAGTGCAGCACAGCATACGTTTGAAAGGATTCATAAAATGTAAAAAACGTGTCTGAAAGGCTTTCATTCCCAGGAAGTAATTTAAATCTGCTCATATAGGCGAAAAAATGTCCTGAAATCATAACGCATTCGACTTGGTCACTTGAACAGGTTGCCGCACATAATATTTTTAAAAGGTGATCATTTCATAGCTGACACGGATCCCAGTTCAAACTCCACTTCAAAAGGCTTTTGATTGTTTTTCTTTTAATGATTAGGGGTGGGAAAATGTGAAGCAGTATCGAGAGCCACTTTGTGAAAATAAATTGCAAAATATGACATGTGTTTAGCCCTCTCACAGGCCGGTTGAACTACGTTGAACCAAGAAGTAGTATTTGAAATGAAAAACGAGAACATTCAAAGGATGTTGTACTACTTTTACTACTGTTTCCACGGCTCATTGGAGGTCGTCGGGCACCCACAAATATATATAATTCCACACTCCTGGTGCCTTGTATAATCATTGAAGAAAAAGGAAATACACTGAGATGACTTCAACACTGACACTGACTTTGTCCGGTACAAACATTCACCTGCAATGATGGCCGTCAGATCACTCATTACTTAAGCCAAATAATCTATACCAGTATGTTTGATATTACCTTTGCATTTGACATTCACCATGACTAAATTTGCGACCATTCACGCAGCACCCATAAAAGAAAGTCTATTTGCACAGCACTTCACTGTGTTCAAACATAGGTATACGAAACCCGAACCTCTCTTCCTTTGTTTAAAGAGATTTGATGAACGGTGATAGGTGTCTTATTTACCGCTGGTATTCTTTGAAACCTGTATTCATTTTTCCATAATCGCATCGGCGAACAGAGTTTGGAGCTGTCTGGCAGCATTGGCTATGCTTGATTGTGGACTTAATCGTGCTGAAAAATGTATGCGTAAGAAAAGCATGCGTACCTTTGGCATCACGTATTTGATCTTTCACTGGACTTTTTAAACCATCGTGATATGTTGCCGGTTTCGCAGTGCTCTCGATATAGTCGCAGACGCCCTTGGTGGACGCAGTGAAAACACTTCATTTACATAATTGAATTTTGCTTTGATGTAACTTTTGCACCGGATTGCATTTTTTGAAATCGTGTGCATGGCAGCACCATTTGATGAAGTTAAATATATTTTTGCATTGTGCAGTACAGCTCTCCATCAGGAGATGTACATTCTTCAGTTATTTCTCTCGCTTTCATGCTCCAGGTATAAGTTCTGAAAAAGACACGAGCCATCGCAGTGTTGTGTTTGGAGCATGTTATATCACACAGGCTCCGTGGCCTAATTGTGGATTATCTCTGCTGTTCAGTAAACCATGTATAATGAACAGTGCACTGGGAGCGACGCCGCTAAATAGCCAGTTTTAATCACTACCGACAATGTTGCATACAATCGTTTGGTCGGGTCACCTTTGAGGTTGTTCGAGGTCAAAGTATTCCTTACAGGAACTAAGTGGAAACCTAAATTTTGTGGCATAATAGCTGACAGAGAAGAGCCGTAGAAAATTTTTTGGCACCATTGGAATGCTCTTGTTGAGCCCGATCAGATTATATATTTTATAATCTTGTCTAGTAAAATTTCAAATTTAACCTGCTTTGACCTAGAGCCGGGCTTAGGTCTGTATGGTAAAAAGAATATTAATCAAACTGCAGTGGCAAAGTCAGACACGACAACGTAAAAATAAAACCTCCATCGCAATTCTCGACAATTCTCAATTCTTGCAAGTTATCAAAATTTACCAATCACCCCATGCATTTCTAATGGAAAAATCGTGACCCTGACCTCGTCCCAGGATATCGATATAGAAATCCTGCTACGAAAAATTATCTTGGTCGCCGATCTTACTATGTGATGTGAATCTAAGCACGATAGGCTAAATTTGATCTTACTGATGCACCTCCAAAGTTTTTTCGAGGTTAGGTCTCTTGACCTGGGTCGGCGGTTTGACCTGGTATGACCCAGACCTAGCATTTTTCCAGAAGCTGCAAAAATTTCAAGTTAGAGGTAGATGAAGTACGGTGGCGCTGCGCGAAGGTGATTTTTTACTACCTGTGGAAAACTGAGGAGGCCGGTTGCCCGCCTCTTCGTGTGGGCGCGTGTTAATTATCATAAATTCAGACACTTGCACGATGAAAATTTCGTAAAGACAATGCAATATGATTGCAAGCAACCGATTACAAAAGCAATCGCTTTGTTTGCAGTGTTAAACATAAGGCTGTACTACCGCAGTGGTCAAAAACCGTCTGCATACCTACCCTAGGTGCTAAAAATTTGGAATTTATAGCAAGAACGCATTTTCTTAATTTTTATTATCAAAAGATAGTTCATGAATAAAATTTTTTGAGGTATCTAAAAGGGCAATTTCAGCTGCAAAAAGGTCAAGCTAGGTCAAAAAGAAAAGGTCAAACGAATTAAAAGTCAAACATTTTTACATTTTGAAATTTTCTTTGTTTCAAAATAATGTATACTTTAAGACAAGTTCAATGATATACAAAACCTGTTAATCAGGCAATGCGTTTTTGAGTTATGAAGTATCAAAGACGGGTCTACTAGGTGACCTCCCGAAAATGCCTCGGGCTATAACTCGGTCACCGTTGGTCGAAGGGGCCTAAGATTCCCACAGGCGTGTTCCTGGCCCAAAACTACCCCGGAGACAAAGTTTCAGATTTTTTCTAGACATGGTGCCTTGGTCATTCAAGCCTTGGTCGATCTGTCCTGGAATCCCCCTCCCTTTGCCAGATAGACAGTAGGTTCCTCCTTGGTTAGCGAAGACTTAGCAAGAGTACGTATCTTTACCTGTCTTACCTCTGGTCACCTTGCTGGATATTAAGATAAGAAGACCACCTTCACATACGACAAAACCAACGATGATTATCCGTGAGAGCTCTAGCGATCCCAATGAACCGGACGCGGTGTCCCACCTCCACATAAAGTAATCCATGTGCCGCTCCATCAATGTGCTGCTCCAAGCTAAACAGCCAAGCGCTTGACGAGCTTTAAATCCACAACGTAGGCAGTCATCACCACATTGACGAGCTCAGTGCACATTTTCCATTTTACGTTGTGCTCTTTAACAATTCTTAATGCGCATGCTACTTTATCAGTCACCTTGAACGCCAGCCCCCGCCTGCAAAGGGGGGGCGAATGAATGATTAAGACTATGGGCCCCAGAGTTTCCCGGCTCGATAACCCATACTCTTCCCCTAGAATGGCTAAATGCAGTTTTATGGCTAGTGCTAACGCCAGTCAACATAATGAAAGATACCAATAGCAAAAACTTCACAAATGAAAAAAATCAACGAATGAGAAGTCCCCAGCCCACAATGTTCACTCACAAAAATTCCAGAAATGTTGCAGATAGAGATACATTGGATATTTTCCGGTTCTCGGCTTCTCAACATTTACTTAAGTATGTTGTCCAGATCAGAATTTGTATAACCTCTGTATTGACTAATCAGCACACACAAAGTTTTTTTCAAGCGGATCTGACAAAAACTAATCAGACAGTATTATATCTACCAACAATCTTCAGAGGCTTGAGAGCACCCTTGGTACCAATCAGAGGTCAAGAACATCTCAGGCTGGCTACCCACATATCGTTGATGCGACCAACATGGCTACCTGAAGTAAAATAAACTTTTGCGTGAACTGAGGCTTTAAATTCCTCCCAGTAAATATGTCTTAATGAGTAAAAATTTACTCTCAATAAGTGAAGGTATAAAAGGAATCAAATTTACAGTGATTTGGAGAATAATGAATTACATATAGCATACTCTTAGTACCAAACAGCGAAAGGTTAAGTATATGTGCAGCAATTACAATTTGTGTGCACCGTAATACAAGCATGTGTCAATTAGCTGCTCGTATTAATCAGTCAAAAATGTTATCAAATACCTAATACAAAAAGACATGAAAAAAATAATATGTGCTGTCAGAGTCTAGTACCCTTACACTGAAAAGACCAGAAATCAATTTATCTACGGTGCCAAAATCCACTCTTCTTTCGGCGCATATTTTACACCCGATATCAACGCAAAATACATGAAACAGAATAATAAAAACCCCAACCCGGGGTCGTGAAAATATCAACCAACAAGAAGTACGCCATTTTAGGATTCTTTCAACGGTGCCAAAACCACTCCCTTCCGGCATTATTCCACAACCTATTTTACACCGGTGTAATGCAAAAATGCATGTGTTTTGAGGAATATTCCACACCACTGGAGTAAAAAGATTATCAGACAAACCGGAACAGTGTAAACTAGAATCGGGGAATAAAAATAGATTAAAATGTAAATTCCCAGCGTAGAAAAATCTTCACAAGGTGTAGAATGAACCCGCGTTCAATATTCCATTGCTGCTGAAAAGAAACATGGATTAAAAACGACCCAGTTTATTCTCATTGGGCACTTGAGGGTAGCTTACTCTGATAACAATGATTAGTATACACTGATGAACATACACTCCAACGGAGAGTTTAAATCACTTGTACTTATAATCACTTCCAATCATCTAAATACCTCTAATTAGCACTCTAATCTTGAACCATATTGAATTGACTATCAATCACTACAATAATTTCGTTTGTCTTTGCACAGACATGGCTTAGACTTACAACTTTCGCCATGCCATAGGACTCGCTGGTTTTGCTCCTCCCAACGTTTCCTGTTGTATCATTCATTAACACGCGCATTGACGGGGCGGTACCCGCCCCCCTCGGGTTTTTCGGAGACAGCAGACAAACGGCGGCGCGCAGCGCCGCCGTACTTGGTATACCTTTTTCCTCATCATTTTTGCAACTTCGGACAATTTTAAGGATAGGTCATCTCAGGTCAGGTCACCAGTACAGGTCAAGTGACCCGACCTCAAAAAAGTTTAAGATAGCATAAGTCGGAGCAGGGTGAACTTATCCAATTGAAACTTATATCACATAATAGGCTCACCGAGTTCTCTAAAATTTGTTCAGGTATTTTTGATATCGATGACCTAAGGTCAGGTACGAAGCATGACCTCTCCATTGGTAATACATGGAAATATGGTTTTTACTGAATAACTCAGTAACAGATGGTGATAGAGCGTTTATTTTAGCTTCATTAGACTTGCCTTGGCTTTGCAGTTCTAATGATATGCATTTTATATAATTTGACCCGACCTGACTCAGGTCAGGTCAAATCTTTGATTTGACCTAGCAAGGTTAAATTATATATCATTCGATTCGGCTTGCTGCGAGGATTCATAGAGTTTAAGTCGTTTTGCTCTATCTTTACTTGTTCAGATGTAATGGTCGAAAAACTTAATTTACATGTTATCCCTATGACGGCATGTGAGGGCATGTTTTTGACCTCTGGTGACCTTAAATGTGACCTGACAAAAAATGGTTTAAATATTTTCGATGAAGAAGCGGATGGGCTACCCAACGCCCTTTACCGTTTTTTGCTACCTACCGTGGTTCTCGAGATCTTAGGGGGCGGGTACCCGCCCCCTCATCAATCCGAAGGTGGCTCAAACCCCCGTCAATGCACGTGTTAACACCGGACCATCACCACCCATCACCGAAGATCACTTCTTTGAGGCGCTTCACACTTTTTTAGGGGATCACGAATCCCCCTGAAAGGTCGATGGTGCCCCTTGAAATGTCGTTTTCATACCTTTGTCTTAAAGGGAGATACGCGAAAAAATTATTATTGTGGTTTCTTGTCATTTTTTGGGAGGCCACTCACTTATTATCAAAATAGGTTAACAATTCCGATAAAATGCTGAAACCTTCACCCATCACATACTTCTCGAAAACTATTTAAAGTTGAAAAGTAATGTTTTTGTAATAAAAATATCTGTTTTCCTGTATTTGTATTTGAATTAATTTTACAAAGCCTTAAAAACTACAAATGAATTAGTTTGCCCTAGAAACGCAAACAACATAATTACTCAAATCTTCAGCGGTTTCGTACCTCGGGTCTTGAGTCATTTTCTGCTTCAGCCCCAGGATGACAAATCTTTTGCGTCTGATAGGTCATGTGACCCGGTTTGAGAATTCCTAGGCTTCTGATTGGTTAATTGTGATTTTTTTAAACCCTATATTTCTGTTTCAAAAGAGTTTTGGAATGCTGCTTTTTAAAGTAATTTTTCTGTACTAGTCCAAAGTTCTACATCACTATTTAGGATAGATATAGCCTAATTCTTAGAGAAATTGATAGCCTTAGCCATGTATACGTCATATACACCGATATGAGGTGTACCGGTAGAGCCGTCTAGAAATGTTGACTTTGAGAGCAATTTTAAGGCATTTACAGGCCGAATTCGCAAAAATGAGAATAGGACTTCTGAAACAACTTTTTGTGACCTTTGATATAGCCAATAAAAATTGTTTCGCGTATGTCCCTTTAAGAAACGAGATTTGTTTCCTCACAATGGGATCTGGTGGCTCCTGGCAGGTTTTGGAGCCCACAGGAAGCCGGTTTTCGCCCACAATCGGAGCCCCTGGTCCGGATACAGTTACCCTGTGGGTCTATAGGGCTAACCCCGCCACCCCTCTCCGCTGCTGTCGGAGATGAGGAGACCGGCTCCCCACCTTTGGCTTGTAATATCATTGAAAAGCCTAATCTTAGTGGTCATAAACCCTTTATCACTGGCCCTGCCCTACCCCCCACCCACCGTGGATCTTGCCCCACACTTGAAGCTCTATACACTTGAAACTCTGTAGCCCTTGAAGCGGCTTTATATATATATATATAGCCACAGGCGTTGCTACTGGGGACCTGGGGAAGAACTGGGCCCCCTCTTTGGAGAGAAAGTGAGAAGGATGCCAGATCTTTTGGCCGAAAATAGCATTGAATATGCAGGGTCTAACTGATGTAGGTAGTGTTTTATCACCACCCCCTCCCCACCTCGAACATCTAGGGCGACGCCAATGGCGGGGCGGGGGCCGGCTGCAGCCACAGGCGGCCGGGGTAAAACACAGGGGAATGCTCTGCAATTGCTGAGAATAGGGCTCGGCTTCGGCAGTGGGTCAGGGGTAAATTCCTGAGGGGTCCAGTCGCAGACTCAGAGCCTCTAAATGGACTACAAGGGACCCGGGTACGCTACATTTGGGTGACATTTTGAAGGCAATTTGCTGGGCTGGGGTACAGCCGCAGCCACCGGCCCCTTTGCGGTGGGGGGTAGTGGCTGTGCCGAGGGGCGTTTCTTTTTATTGCTTAAGGTGAGCCCAAGGCGGGGGCGATCGCCTTATCCTCCCCCCCACTTGGATTCGCCCCTGGTGTTGGCATTGGTGAAATGTCGCATTTTTCATCGATAAGTCCGCCATATTGAACTTATGATCTGTATACTGACCTCGATTTATAAGCCACGAGAGAAGAAAAAAGTTGATGACCATGATCTCTCTAGGTAAAAATACGACACAATCATATTTCCATCAAAGTACAAATATGTAGATACAATCAATCCAAGTACATTACAAGGATAGGTTGGACAGCAAGGGGAGAAGTGGGACAACTTGTCACAGTTCTCCCCACCCCGCCATTTTTTCAGAATTGCGATGTCAGCAAAATTAAAACCCCTTTCGTTGTTCGAAGCTGGGAAAGGTCAATGGAAAATGCGACACCAACTTTATTGCACCAAAATAAAGAACTTCTCAGTTGCATATTTAACAGAAAATCCACTCAAGAAAACGTAAAAATTAACTTTTAAGGAACACTCACCTCTCGCTTCCAGCACCCACCGGAAAAGGAAGTTGACGCCCTAGTGATGTGCAGTGGCACGTGTAGTGCGGAAATCAGCTGAAAATTATATTTTTGGCTCACTCGTGGATTCAATAATGGGGTGTCCCCCTTCTCCTGCGTCCCAGTTCTCCCCACTCTCCCCTACCTGTACGAGTCGTGATCAATCCTCTGAATGCGGAACTGCGGTGGGTAGTTCAAGCTCAGAACTGCAGCAGAAAGGAAATGACGCGATTCCACCCACGTAAACCGTAGTAAAAACATACTTCCTGCATCATAGAAACACACCCAAACGAAAATCAGAAGAATAAATACATTCATCTAGGGTAGCTAAATCATTCAAGAACTTGTTTTAATCTATTGGCAGGATTATTTCACCACAGGAGAGTGAAACTATTCTTGGGGCAGTTTGTGAGTTCTATAGAAATACTCTGAGGTGATACATTTACACCTTTGTATTTTCAGTACGAATGAAACTGCACTGTGCTAAAATGAAATAGTGATAAATTTACCACATGCGTGTAATATTGCACCTTTTATTCTAATATTAAGCTGGATGTCGGAATATATTTACCAGGAATTCTAAACAAATTCTTGATTATGGGGTAATTTTAGGAGCAGACAGATTGAAATTCTACGCTTGAGGTGTTGTTTTTTCAGTGTACTTCAACTGCTTGTTATGATCAATCATTGCTAAGATAGCAGACAACCACCATTTGGCTGTAGCAGTCAGCATGTTGAGACTTAAGCAACTTGAAGGATACATTTGGTTTACTTTTTTAAAGAATACATATAATTTAAATGTACTCCAATGCCTGCAACTAAATATAGGTACTCCACCAGAGGAAAAGTACCTCCTAATACCACAGCCATCATCCAGCAAATCCTAGAAAGATTGAAGTAGATCAATGAGCATCACCACATTCACCTACTCAATGGAAACTTTTGTGGAATCATTAAAATTTTGCTAAGCTTGATTTCATAATATTGACTTAGGTAGGCACCAAAGAAAGCTACCTGCAGTTTATCTGACTTAATGGGCACCAAACAGCATATCTATTTCTAAGTGCAAAGCCAGAACTTGCAACTCTCATCTCAGCAGGTCTACGGTTTGGATATCTCGCATGCACTTGATTGGAATGTGTGCTCTAATTGCCACCCTCAAAACCACACAACTCTCCAGGGCTTTTTAGATCCGTCAGACTTCACTTTGTCCTACGTTTCTCTGGCTGCGGCATAATATATAAGAATTGGTAGTGGGTTTACCACTGGCAACAAAACCTCCTATTCCGATTTAGGTCAAAATCTACAGCCTCGTATAATGCCAACCACCTCGACATCATCTCCGCCGAACCGAATTCCCGCACCAAGCCCAGACCCACACAGCAGCTTCAACGACACGCATTTCTAATTGTTTTCTTGTCCCTACTAGCGCGCCATAAACGAAACACTTTGTGGTTACTCAAGTAGCGACCTGGTGGTCCCTAATCGTAATTTTCGTTGCCGGCCTGGCTACCAGACCATCTCTAACTGCGTGAAAGGAGTCCTCAGGTACAAAGTGAGTAGTGGAGTTACTATTTTATGCGGAGTAATTTCACTGTGAATCCTGACATAGACTTTAAATTTTTCTCTTTTTTCAAAATAAATGGTCAAATTTATTTAAAAGAATGAATATCACCGTTCTCATGCCATCGCAATTTAGAGTACCTTTTTCTCATGGCTTTATATGGGTCAATTTCTTTGCCGATGTGGTTCCCTACCCATCTCTAACTTAGCTGTGAAATAACGCAATTGAGTAAGGATAAATTATTTGTCAATAATTTGTATCGTCTGTCCCTAATAGTTATAATGGTACCTAAAATAAGTCGAGGTAGCATTGCCGTGTATTGGATCGTTCTTTTTACGTGGCGGAGCGTAAAAGAGCACCATCGTGAAAATACTTGTTTTGTGCTGGTAAGTGCAAATCTTGATATCTGTGAATTCTCCGTGATTGGCTACCTACGTTCTGTTCCTTGAACCTCATTTGGCTACCCACGAGCGTCGGCGAGTTGGCGGGATTCTTGAGCTCTGGGTACCAATGGTGGTATTCGATCTCCTACAACCTTTCGTGGCAGAGGTCCAATTTTCTCTAGGAGAAACTAGTTTTTATCCAGATATAAGAAGGAATTCTTGAAAGAAAAAGGTTTGTGTAGTTTTTGCAAGAGATAAAATAACTATCTCAACGCACAAAATAATTAGGTTAGGAACCAGATGATTATACCATATTATTTTGAAGCCATTATCTAGACTTCAATGGGTTTCAGTTAAAAAAAACAGCATTCAATCTTCTGGCTCCCCAAGATTTCCCCAAGTTTGTTGGAAAGATCGAGGATTTTCTGACCTCTGCTTGGTGGTGTCCCCAGGTCAGTTGACCTGCCATCAGCATCCATTACACCGGTGTTTAGCAAATAGTGGTAAACATAAAACTACACTCAACAATATACTAAAGAGGTTAATTGCTTACATGATGAGACCAAGATTAGCCTCTGAGCCAGTGGCTCCTGTAGTGAACGGCTCAAAAGTATATGAAGAAAACAACGCCCGAAATGTTGTTTCAAATTATTGGTAGGCCACTTTAGTCATCGGAAAGTGTATAACATAATACAGCGTTGATTGTTGAATGCTGCTGAATAAAGTGAGTGTCGTTTTTTTATCTGGTTGGTAGAGGGATGGACTCCGGCCCGCTGCTCGGAAACATGCAGTGGCAGTGCATATTCAGGCTTGGGATCGGTTCCCCTGAGACGCTCCAGCGTTCTATGTTTACCCGACGTAGGTCGGCTGGCAACTGACTGTTGAGAGGGTGACCTGTGCGGGGCAGCCGTCCCTATACTGTGTGGGACGTTAAACTTTGGCTTCTAGATTGACCCTTCAACGCGGGAGCTGTTCGTTCGGATGGTGGGGTCGGGGTCTCCCTGATAGGTCTATTGATGACTTTACTGAGGCCTCGACTCCAGTAACCTAACTTGCAACAACGTGAACACAATTTATAATACAATATATATCTGCCTGTCTTTCTATCGTGATCGCTTTGATGCATTTACTGTCCCAAATGGTTGAACCACTGTTAAAAATAGGTGCAACTGTACCAAGTGCTTTCGAATGGCATTGAAAAACGTTTCCAGTTATTTGTGTTCCTAGATTAGACAAGGTTTTGTAAAAGCACCTCGTGCACAAAATGATATTAGTGGAGGTGTGTGAGATGCCGTAGATATGATAGGACCTCTCTACTTGACAACATCTACGGGTCTAAAAAATCCACTTCTCTACCAGTCTTCGAATCGGATTACAAAACACGGTCGAAGCGTGTTTTCTGATTCGGTTCGAACTTAACGCTGACGAGGGTTTGCAAAATAGATCCAAAAGCCCCGAGTCCTTTACATTTTTTCCTGTGGAGAAGCCCCACTATATCTACGACAGAACACCTCATGAGCGTAATTTGGACCTAGTTTGACCTCTAGTGGACTTAATATTAACCAGACGAAAAAAATGACCGAATATCTCTGATTTGCTCTTTGGTGGCATTCGATTGCTTTTGTTCGCGCCTTCCCAGCTTTCTTAGTTTTCTAGTTCGAGGGGGTCTTTTTAAAACCTCACGAGGGGAAGGTGGCTCATACCCACTACCGGGAAGAAGGTTAATAATTAAGAGCAGAATACAATGAAGAAGCAACACCGCACCCCAGCATAGGAGCAACTAGTATTACCATCTGCCTACTATGCTCGCAAAGTTATTCGCATAACGTACCCTGCAATAAATAATAGATAACATCGTGCCCGGCTGTTTTTTTCGTTAAAGCTAGTTATCCCTAAATTAAGTAAAATGAAACATTCCTCCTGAATTTTACGTGCCTTGGAGCAATTCCGTGCTGGGTGAATGTGCCATCAATTTGTGACATTTGGTCACCTTGCGAAAAATTTGCATAGAAGCTATCGATGTAATTATTGATAAGCAATAATATGAGTCGCGCTGAAGATGTTGTGATTAAGGCTTAAAGGAAAAGACACAAGGGATAAAACGAAAACGTTTTTAAATACCTGAAATTTCTAACGAACATGGTAGTTGGCACTTCACTCCACGTTCACTCCTGTGTGTTCATTTCAGACCTCTGGTGCGATCGACAGCAGCATGGACATCGGTGGCGGCCAGTCATATCCTGTTTCATGGATGACAGTGCCTCCGCCTCCAACCAGCACCGAGTTCTTCAACATCAGCGCCGACGCAAACGCCACGGAGACGGGAACTCGTAGCTTCTACACAGTCACCCAGACAGTGTTCTTCGTGCTGGTGGCGGGTGTCCTCATCTCCGTCACCGTCGTCGGCAACATCATGGTCATGGTGTCGTTCCACATCGACAAGCAGCTGCAGACCATCAGCAACTACTTTCTCTTCAGCCTGGCAGTGGCAGACTTTGCCATAGGACTGATATCAATGCCGCTGTTCACGGTGTATCAAGTGATGGGACGATGGGTGATGGGCCCAGCCGTCTGTGACACGTGGCTCGCACTAGACTATCTCGCCTCCAACGCGTCGGTGCTCAACCTGCTGATCATCAGCTTCGACCGCTACTTCTCCGTGACGCGGCCGTTGACGTACCGCGCGCGAAGGACCATTCGGCGCGCGGCGGTCATGATCGCGAGTGCGTGGCTGATCTCACTGATCTTGTGGCCGCCTTGGATTTACGCTTGGCCGTACATAGAGGGCAAGCGCACTGTGAAGCCGCACGAGTGTTACATCCAGTTTCTGGAGACGAACCACTACTGGACGTTCGGTACCGCGATCGCGGCCTTCTACCTGCCCGTGTTCATTATGTGCGGCCTGTACTACCGCATCTGGCTGGAGACGGAGCAGAGACAGAGAGATCTGACCAACCTGCAGGCCGGCAAACACAGCAGCAGCAGGCGCTCCAACAGCAGGTCAGTGCCCAAACACAGCATGAGAAGGTGCTCCAACAGTAGGTCAGTGCCAAGACACAGCATTAGGTGTTCCAACAGCAGGTCAGTCCTCAAGAGAAGGTGCTCCAACAGTAGGTCAGTGCCCGGACACAGCATTACATGTTCCAACAGCAAGTCAGTGTAAAAACACAGTAGCAATAGGTGTCCCAACAGCAGGTCAGTGCCCAAACAAAGCGTTAGCAAGTCGGTCAGTGCCCAAATACAGCGCCAGAGAGCGTTCCAACAGCAGGTTAGCGCCCAAACACAGCAGTACCAGGTGCTCCAAAAGCAGATCAGTGCTCAGACATACCAGCAGTAGACGCTACAACGTCAGGTCAGTGACGACACAAGAGTCCCAAGCTCTATAATTGCATTGTCACTGCCCAAGCACAGCGGCAGCAAATGCTCGAACAGCAAGTCGGTGCCGAAACATGTGCCCCAACCCTGCAATTAGGTTGTCAGTGCCCAAACGCAGCGGCCGCCTGTGACGTCAGCCACCGTTTGAGGTTATAATTGCTGAAACATTCTGAGGTAGCGGTAGCCTTTGCTCCACTTGTGGTACATTGGCCTAATTAAGCAGGTTAGTGATCTAATAGAAGGCTTATGAACAGTGCAGCCAACACAGCAGAGGCGTTCTCCGCGGCCGTTAACATGTCCAGCCGCGTGCTCGATACTCCGACGCCGGTCCCTGTGTTGTATTTTACGATTTTGCAAGATGTCACTGCAGTGCATGCTGAATTGGAGGAACTCCCCGGAATCGGTTTTGCATTGGCCAGTGAAAAAGATTTGCATTCATCGGATTACATTTTTATCCTACCTTTTTGAGCTAGTTAGCTGTTCAGGTTTAACATTGCTCTGTTTTAGTGTGTGTGTTTAATGTCTCTCCGGGTGATTAAAAAGCCCTGAGCTCCTAAGGAAGAGCAGACAGTCGCGGAAAACAACTGCATACCAGCTTCAGCAGCTTTTCTAGATATCTGAGAACCCTTTTTGCATTAAAAGGATAGCATCTTCGGAAAAGCTTTGGCAAAGCATTTATTTATTCCAGTGCTGCTATTCCAATCTGGTAAGTCGTAGTCAAAACAAAGCTTGAATGTTTTAAATTACCCTATTTAAACAGACCGATACTAGACTTTGTGTTCGGTAGAGAACATTATTAGGCTTATCACAATTCGGTGCTGCAATGCGTGCCAATTTCGCAGCTCACCGCACCGACGCAATTGTTTCAAAGTCGGTTGTTCATTTCTGGTTTGATGGTTTGAACTACAAAGGCTGAGTCAACACTGCTCTGAAGCTCATTGAGGCTCACACCATACATTCAAAACCGGTGGAGAGCCCGTAGGGTTCTTGCACTTAACTTGACCATACAAAAACCGGTGGAGAACCCGTAGAGTTCTTGCATAACTTGCACCATATCAATAATCGGACAGCAAATTTTAAGACCTGTCAGGGTTCTCAACGAGACTGATAGGGGTTCTCATATCGAGACGTGATGCGCTTCTTTGTGTTCTTCGGTGAAACGTATTTCATTTCTTTCAGGAGAACTCAAACAGTTCTCAGCTGTCTTAAGAATGTTCTGTGAGTACCCTTTCCGGTTTTTAGAGTTTTCTAGAAGAAGCCGTATCCATCTTTCAAGAAGTAATAGATTCTCGAAATTTTCACGCTGCGTCTACTCTGAGAACGACTACCTTTCTTCTTGAAGACGTGCTAAAATTCTTTCATATGGTGCTTAACCCTATTTCCGGCAGGGAGGGCTAATATTGCCCCCCTTCAGGTTTTTCGAGAATATCCCCGAAACGGCTTGCGATAGAACTTTGAAACTTCCTGACTTTTCCTAAAACTAGTACAGGCAGGTTTACTGAAATTTTCAAGATTATATATTTACCAGGGGCGGAGCTATGGCTGGGTTTTTGGGGAGGTTCTATCCACAAACCAAGTATTATCGTAAGCGATGGGTTTCTTTGTAAAAGGAAGCCGTCTCTGCTGATCCTGATACCAGTTATATGGTTTTATTATATCATTTTTTATGTGAGATGATAGTGCATTCACAATTGTCACTATTTGTATTCATCAGGGGCGGTTACAGCAGTTCAAAATGGGGGAATGTTATCAAGAAGGACTAAACGTTAGTAAGTGAGAAGACTGCTTACAGCCGTGCCAGGGCGAATACAATTGGGTATATGAAAATTCAAAATAGTTATAACCCAATTCTAGATTACCAGAGGCGTGTCAAGTCACTACACATTTTCAAAATGTATATTCCCAGCCAGTATTACCGCCGCGACTCAATATCGTTGTATATTGAAAATGTGTTTCCAATCTCCCCCACCCCCCCCACGACGAGTCCTTGATCCGCCTATGTCACCCCCTTTCCCAGAGCTGCCATGGGAGGGTAAAAATTATCAGAAATTAAATTTCAACTAGTCGAGGGACTAATATACTCATGCATACCATTCGCATATTGTTGGTATGTATTTTACCCCACTGTTTTACCTTACTGCATCCGCCCCTGATGAGTTTTTCACTTTTTTCTCATTTATTTATGTTTCAAAGATGCCAAGCAGTATATGACGGCTTCTAATCCGCGTAACAAAAACTTTTTAGGTTGTATATATTGCCCCTCATAGTCCTGGTCCTGGAACTGCCATTGAATTTCGAATTTTTGCGTAACTCGAGTATATGAAAATTTTGGGTCAATTATTTGTAAATCTTAACTAGTTTTGTGAAAATCGTACAACAGAGACAAGGGTTATGGAAAATCTAAAAAATACACAAAAATTGTATATTTTGCACGGCCTTCTCCTAAAAATAAAAATTTTGAAATTTTCTTTTTTCAAAATAAAGTTTAGCAGCAGAGGAATCTATGGCACTTTGAATTTTCAAAATCGGCCGGTTAGATTACGAGATCTTAGGGGGGCCGATATTGCCCCCCTTGTCGGAAATAGGGGTAGCCGGGAGCCTGACGGAAATAGGGTTAAAGGAGGAATGCCGCTAGCTTCACGTAAATTATCCGCTTATTCGTAGCACTTAGCAATTAGGTCTAAGGCCGGATGCCAAGTCACATTTTTGATAAGCTCCACTGTTGTGGTGGAGCTAATCAGAAACATGACCTCGTGTTTGAGTCTCAACCAAATTGTTAAGCACTTAGAAAAAAGCAGATAATTCACACAGAACTGCAGCTGAAAATGGGCATACGTAACCGTGACTTCTCCAAAAGAATGGGATGCCAAAGAAGTGAAACTGGTGTGGTGAGGCATGGAAAATCACGCCAAAGTTAATACAATGCACTGGTATTCAATCAAATATTTATCGACTCTTAAAGATTCACTTGGCGACAAAACAACACAATGCGTTTTCTTTATATTGTAACACAAACGGATCAAAATTGTTATGATGTGGCCTGCAAACAGTGAAGGCACATGACGTCAGTAGGGAGGTCGAACGCCCCTATAAAGGGAGCATAACTAATGATCAGGCCCTTATGTCTGCAGATAAAAGAAGATATCTGTTCACAAACGCACAGGGCTTTGCGTGAGGCCCACTCACGTCCAGCATCTCCTGTAAAAGCTGCTGATCTCTGAGGACTAGGCTGACCTCCTCGAATTTCAGCTTTGACGAACCACCAACCCAGCAGTCCCGAGCAGGCTTTTGATGGCTGCCACTTGTTCTGCCTCTGAAAAAGGAAATGAGTCTGCTCAAAACACGCGAAAAAGGGACCAAAAACACCCAAACTTTGAGTTTTTTTTTTTTTTAATCAAAACATCGTTGCTGCAACCTGTGTCGACATTTTTGCGCATACCATTTAACCACCAAGCCCCCCCCATCCCATCCCCATCCCACCCCCCGTCCCGTGCGACCCCGATGAGTTTGGC
Source organism: Lepas anatifera (assembly GCA_034440635.1). NCBI lineage: Eukaryota > Metazoa > Arthropoda > Thecostraca > Lepadidae > Lepas > Lepas anatifera. The sequence continues at coordinate 1,590,289 of JAOTON010000607.1, read as the reverse complement.
GATCACAAGTTACACTAGATATGTAACAAAAGACAAAATACCCCATCGATCTGTCGGCTTGGGCGATGTTTAGACTCTGCTATACGTTGAACTGCAGATCCCCTGTTATAAATGGTTTCCATCTTGCCTGAAATGTGTTAACTGTTCTGTTTTTCACAGCATTTATCCACTCAAAATCGAATTGTTGTTTCAGAAAAGGTATAAATTGATTAATGGTAACTGGTTCATCCCGGAATCGTCTGTTCGCAATAAACTGTTTCCCATTTAGTATTATCAAATTAACAACATCTAAAGTTGTCAATGAACCAAACAAAATTTGTTGGGCATCTAGGTGTAAGCATTGCCGTTTATTTAACTTGCGGTTGATCCTCGTTTTTAATTCGGTCCAAAATGTCTTAACCTCTTCGCATTGCACAAAGAAATGCTGAAGAGTGTCAATTTCTCCACATTCTTGGCAGAATGGGTCATCTATTACCCTCCGTATGCAAAGAAAACGGCGTGTGGGAAAGAATCGGTGTAGCACTCTATATTGCAAGCTTTGCAATTTTGTAGATTTTGTGGAAGTGAAAGAAAGAGCATGTATTTTTGTCCAACGATCAGCAAAATCAAACCCTTCACTTATCCACTTATTTTGCGCAGCTGGCGTGACTTCTTTCAACCACTTTGTTCGGAAATATTTCGACTTCACAATTTGAATGGGCACTAACTTACATTTTATCTCGATTTGTGGGACAATCATCTTATCATCATTAGATAAGGAGCCTGTCCCAGCCACGGCTCTTCTCCATTCGATCGGAATAGCCCTACACCAACCCATGTATTTCAATGGATTTAAATAAGTGAGGGAGTGTTTGGCCTTAAAATCGTTAGCGGACAATATATTACCATGGCTATCAAAAAATTCATCCAGAAGCTTGATATTACGTTGATATAAATACCGGGAAAAGAAACCACACCCTTCTACCCGTATCGCAGCGTTATGCCATATGATTTGCCTTCTGATCTCTCTGCCATTACTTGGTTCTTGTACTGGAAGTGCTTCCCTTAGCCATTTCAGCATTTCTTTATAAAAGAATGGGACCTGCCTCGAGTTAATCCAGGACTCATCGTAGTTTATGTGAAGGATGTGTTCAAAGCGAATTACCAATCTTTTTTGGAGAATTTTTGATAATGTTGCATCAATATCGCGCAAAAGCCTACCAAACCATGCAGATCTCATGGCCTTATAAATGCAAATTATGTTCGGAGCGTTCAAGCCACCCTTGTCAACATTTTGATACAGTGTATCCCTGGAAACCTTTGGCGGACGTCCGCGCCAGATATATTTCATGATTTTGCTTTGAATTACATTTAATGTTTTTTCACAAATAGGCGTTGCTGCCACTGAGTAAATTAATTTCGATATAACCAAGGATTTAACCGCAGTTATTCTGCCTTTATGGGTTAGATTCCGTTGGGACCATTCGTTAAGTGTAGTGTCAATTTTGGAAATAGTGGGCCCCAAATTGTCACATTTCCGTAAAGCACTAAAGTGTATCCCTAAGATTTTAACTTGTTCACTACAAGGTCGTTCACAAATAGTGCGTCCAAAGTTTTTGCACACGCCAAGCCACATAAATTGGCATTTATCTAAGTTAAGCTTTAGCCCCGAAAACTCACCAAAGTTTTCAAATACGCGCAATGCAATGTTTGCAGAATGCTCGTCATTAATGAAAAGGGTTGTGTCATCAACGTATTGAGATATTTTAATTTCTTGACCGGATATTTGTATACCTTTTATTTGGGACATTGCTCGTATTTTGACGGAAAGTATTTCGACAACCAAACAAAAAATCAAGCCTGAGGCTGGACAACCCTGTTGTAGACCTCGAGTCGGCTTAAACCACTCGGAGGTAAAACCGTTATTGATCACGGCTAACTCGGTATCTCTATGAAGAATCCGTATCCATTCGATTAAATCAGGACCAAAATTGAAACTCTGCAACGCATCATAAATAAACTTATGTTCAACAGTGTTGAATGCGTTCTCGAAATCCAACGCCACTAAAATTCCTTCCAATCGGTCAGTTTCACAATATTCGATTATGTCAGCCACCGTTCGAATGTTCACACCTATAAACCTACCTCTAATCGAGCCAGTCTGGTCAGATGAAACTAACTTGGATATAACACACATCAGTCTATTCGCCAGCACCTTGGCAACTATTTTATAAACTATGTCGAGAAGACAAATGGCTCGCTTATTTCGGAGCGACTTCTGGTCTCCTCGCTTTGGAATTAGTGTTATAACGCCTCTTCTTTGTGTGACAAAAAAGACTCCCCTTTCCTTGACTTGAGCCAAGTAATTAATAACAATTGTTTCTAATTCGCCCCAGAAATGCAAAAAAATTCTTTCGAAAATCCTGAAACTGAAGGTGACTTATTGTTTGACATACCTTGCAACGCCATCTTGCATTCCAGACCTGTAATAGGTGCATCACATAGTGCTCTTTCTTCCTGGCTAAGCTTCGGACATTTTATGGGGTCTAAAAATTCGCTGCTTAGTGACAAATGACCCTGGTTTTTGCCTTTTCTTCCAGAATATATATTTTGGAAGTAGCTTTTACAATATGCTAATATGTTTTGGTTTCCTGTTATCAAGCTACGGTCCGAATCTTCCAAAACATTGATCTGTTTTTGTATGCTTTTATTTTTGTATAGATTCAAAAAGTATCGTGTCGGCCTTTCACCTTCCTCAATCCATTTTGCACCCGAGTAAATCATGGCTTTCCTTCCTTTTTCCAATTCGATTTCCTCAACGATTCCTTTAAGTTCATTATATTGTTCTATTAAGTCGTTGTTAGGCCGCTGACTCATCTCATCCTCGCATTTCCTTAACAAGGTGATGTATCTTTCTTCATTTTCTCGCCTCCGTTTATTATTTTCCTTCTTTTTTCCTAAGCTTATCACTCTAATTTGGCTTGATAATAATTCTAGCTTCAATCCCCAATCTATCAAGTTACTGTAAATGCCTTCTCCCTTCAACACCTTTCCTATTTCAACTTTGGTTGCAGCAACGAAAGATCTATCTTGCAGAAGCTCATTTTGAAAACGAAAAAGACCAGGACCACGACTTGAAGAGAAGATTGATAATTCCGCTGCCACCAAACTATGATCGGACAATATTGAAGGCTTTATATCAATGCTGTGAACTACGTTGCTTGACATTAAGTGCTCACTGGCGATGATGTAGTCTATTCGGGATTGCTGTAATTTTGGGGTGAATCTCCTCCAAGTATATCTCCTCAGTTCCGGGTTTTTGTTTCGCCATAGGTCCACCAAGCCGAAATCTTTCATAAAGTCTGTAAAAACGTTTGCTGCGCTTGAAGCGTGAAATCTGGTACTTGAGGTGTCGCGATGAGATAAATGCAAATTCAAATCACCACAGATAAGTAAGAAATGTTTTTCCTCCTGCGGCATAGCTTTCATTTTGTCTTTCAATCGATGAAAAAATTGGGTTTGTTGTCTGCCTTGACCTTGTGTTGGTGCGTAAACGGCCACCAAATTAACTGTACACTGAGTGAATTCTAGGTTCGCAATTATTAGTCTGCCATCCTCCGAATAATCACTTGTTCTGACTTTACACTGCCCTTGCAATGTTCGAGGCAAGAAAATGGCTACTCCGCATTCTTTTGTGCTATACCCGTGCGAAAACAGGACGTCGGAACCCCACTCAGCTTTCCAATAGGGAGCATCGCACGGCTGAGAATGTGTTTCCTGTAATATAGCTATGTGATTTGGATAATTTGCATGTAAAAAACGAAACAACGCCCGTCTTTTTCGAAGTTAAGCGAATGCCACGCGCATTCAGAGTAAGAACTCTTAGATCAGGCAATGTGCTACGTAGGTGTAGTCAAACTTAAACTGTAGCTCAATATCATAGAAAAACTCAAACGTCTATAGCCTAGCGTACCTTTCTCAATACCACTAATTGACTTTGGTACCATCTATGGAGGCTTGACAAGTCCCAGCATTGAGTACTGATCAAAAGAACGTGAGAATGGTGACTGCCACAGTCCATTCTAGGAAAGTTATCGCCACTAACACAGCGTTGAACTGAAGCTGTATCAGATGGGTGAATTATTGAAAGGTATATGCAGTTCAACAACAGAACCGCAAATTCCAAGCCCAACTCCGACAGGCCAAAATATGACCCATTTCTGCACTCCAAAGTATGCCATAACAATCGAAATTCCCTTATTTTCTCTCCTTTTCCACTCCCTCCACCACGCAACCCCCTCCCAAATCCCTCCTCCCCCTCCAAAAAAAAACAAGTACGCCATCGCACACCGGCACTTCGCTAGGAGGTCGGTGTCCGGCCCCGCGGTCGCGCGCGGAGCCCCGATCTGTGCGCTCTAATCCTAAACCACAGAACACTTCGTATGATTTATACATTATCACTAACGCTTGACATTAAATAACACCCATTAATACATAGGTGCGCGAACACAGTCCGTAACTGTCTCAAACCTCGGCATATCACAAACTGGCTAGTCTTATAGCTTGGCACTGCGTTTATCAAGGTTACCCAGTACCTGTACAACACCGTCGCCACGCCGACCATCGCAGCCGGAGTGGGGCGAGCCGCCGGGCCGCCGCCGTAGACGCCGATAGGTCCGACCCCTTTATGAGCTGGGAATGATGTTACTCGTCCCCGTTCAGACAACGCTCACCGGCCAGACCCGGCAGCGTCGCCACCACTCCCTGCCTGTGTGCGCCAGAATGGGGTGATCACCGCTCTACTCGGGTCTGGAACCACCGCAGCCACGGCAGCGGCACGTCCGTCACTGGCTAGTGGGAGCACTGCCATCAGACGGGAGCGGTGCTGAAGCAGTCGGCTCCTTCCGTCCCTCCACCTCTCTGGCCACCCGAAGACGGGAGCCAGGGCCGCCTCTGGCCGAAGCATGACCTCTGCCGGACGGGGGTCCAGCCGCGGGCCGCCGGTCCGCCGCCCTCCCGCCCTGCTCGACTGAGTGTCCGGACGAGGACCGCTCGACGGGGCCACGCCGGCCGCGATGTTCTGAGCCACCACCGCGCCGGGGCAGAGGAGGAAGCTCACCGCCGATGAGTCGGCGTAAATGTTCTTCATTCTGGATTCTGAAGTTATCTCCTCCTCTAGTCTTCTTACAGTAAACAAATCCTCGCCGGCTGAAGACAGAGGCGATCCTAGATCCGTTCTCGGGCCGCCGAGCGGCGAGGGCAAGCTGAAAGAGTCGCTGCATTTCGGGTACCAAGGACTCCGAGATGTAAAGAGGCGGCCTCACTGAGCCAGACCTATCCTCCTCACCAGCCCTCGTGGCTCCCCCACCACGGCCACGTCGCTGTAACAGATCAAAGCGTCGCTCGTACACTTCGTCGCGCACGCAGCGACGCATGAACTTTACGAACACTTTGTTTTCGTTTTGTAGCTTATGGGCCACTTGGATGTCTGCTGCTGTTATATTCAGTCCAGGAAGGCGTTTGTTCATGGCACTCACGGCGCTCTCCACAACCTCCAACGCTGACGACTTTGAGCCAAAGTCGTCGCAAGTTAGAATCAACGACGAGAGGCGTCGATTCATGTCGATACCATTGATCTGTTGTTTCAGATCCTCGTTGATCCGTCTCTGTTCTGAAACCTCCTGACGCAGACTCTCGATTTCCACGTGCTTCTCTAAGTTTTCAGATTCCAAAATATCCACGCGCTTCTCTATTTGGGCAAATTTTGCCTCGAATGCAGCGATCACACGATTGTTGCCTTCATCAATTAAATGTTTTATCGCCTCCAGAGTCACAGAATGGGGCTCACAGTCGCGCGTTTTAGGACTTTGCACCGCTCGCAGATTTTTGGCCTTCTTTCGCTCAATGTTTTTGGTCATTTCTGCTACGGACAGTTGACGTTGACGTTTACGTCCGGTATCAGTTTCTGAAGCTGCATCCGTGAAAACGGAATCCCTATCCAGCTCGCTTTCGGACTCGGACATGACTCCACTCACCCGATTCAGATGTCGCCTGGTTCACTTTTCACACCCCTGGCGCTGGGATGGTAGCTATCATTCACTGCACCAAGCCATACATCAATCTGTTCATTTCTTTCCCTGCCACACCACTGCACTGGTTGGCTATTAGATGCCTTACACCGATCGAGGCTCCGCGCCGACGCACGCCACGCAGGCTCACACCATGCCCCTCCGGACACGTCCGACCTCGGCCGGGGTCAGGCGCAGACTGACCCAAACTTTGAGTTAATGTGGCAGATCCAAGACTTCATTTGAGGGGGTGGGGGCTTGGAGCCTGCCCCGCCAGCACCTCGGACAGCATCCAGCTATGCATTTACTATTGGGGTTCGGACATTTCTAAGGGGCAGGCCTCTTGGATCCGCCACTGGTCTGTTCTATTTGAGCATTAAGATGCCGGTTCATAAGCTATATTTTACCAACTTTATTTTAAAGATATATCAGAGGAATATGAGGGATGCATAGACCGATCTATGGGACAAAGATACTTTTTAAAGACTTTTGCCACCACTTCGCCCAACCGATTATCGATGCCCCCTGAGATATCAATGACACTTTCTGAAAGGTCAATGGGGCCCCCCATAAATGTCGCTTCCTTCCCGGGAAGCAAGAATAAGCGCTATCGCGATCGGATTTGGCGCCCAACGGATATATTTGTGCCGCCCTGGCATTGGCGTCCCCCAGGTCTGGATGACGCCCTGAACATGTGTCTCTCCCCTGATCGGCAATTCAAGATCTGCCTATGGACGGATGGACAAAACCAACCCTACCCCTCCTTCCCAAACCTCGCCTCTCACAGGAAGACGGTAAAGTAAACCTAACTGCACATCGCCAGTGGATCCCGTGACCCTTCTTCAGAGCGCAAAGCGTTTTTTTTTGTTGTTCAGAAACACTAAGTTTTTGAATTTTTTTCCAGGGCTGGCCCCATCCAAACGTTTTGCCAGGTCTGCCACAAAGTGTCAGTGGTACCACAGTTTTGTACAAAGATGCAAATTTTCCATAGGCCAGTAGCCACATTTAGTTACCATACACGACAGTTGTTACCAATTAACAAAGTGCCGTCACACTTACCTTAACAAAACAGGCTCCAGATGCTCCACTTCTCAACTCCCGGAGCTTCCCACTGCAAATGAACCATCCGCTGTCGCGTCGTTGTGTTGCCATGGCGACGCAGCCCCGCAGCGTCACGCACGCGCACAATCAGCTGAGACCATTCCCGAGAAGTAGTTCGAGAACGCTATCCCTTCTTTGCGTTCTTTACGAAGAAACTAAAATTGATCTATTTGAGTGCCGATGCTCGCCTGTTCTCTTGCATGAGAACGATCCCAATGGGTTCTCATCCGAAAGATACGTGGGGCTTCTTACACTTTCCCGCCAAAATGCAAAGAACTCAATGAGGTATTGGGATAGAACAGGGAGACACCACTGGCTTCTAATGGGAGAAGTTTGTGGCAAAGTTCTCCTGAGCGGTTTTGAGTGTATCAATAATCGGACAGCAAATTTTAAGACCTGTCAGGGTTCTCAAGAAGACTGATAGGGGTTCTCATATCGAGACGTGATGCGCTTCTTTATGTTCTTAGGTAAAACGTATTTCACTTCTTTTAGGAGAACTAAAAAAGTTTTCAGCTATCTTAAGAATATTCTGTGATTACCCTTTTTAGTTTTTAGAGTTTTCTACAAGAAGCCGTATCCATCCTTCAAGAAGTAATAGATTCTAGAAATTTTCACGCTGCGTCTTCTCTGAGAACGACTTCCTTTCTTCTTGAAGACGCACTAAGGTTCTTTCATAAGGCGTTTAAAGGAGGGATGCCGCAAACTTCACGTAAATTATCTGCTTATTCGTGGCCCTTAGCAATTAGGTCTAAGGCCGAACGCCAGGTCACATTTTCAATAAGCTCCTCTGTCGTGGAGCTAATCAAAAACATGACCTCATATTTTAGTCTCAGCCAAATCGTTAAGCGCTTAGAAAAAAGGAAAATTCACGCGGGACTGAAGCTGAAAATGGGCATACTTGATAATGACTTCGCGAAAAGAATGGGATGGGTAAGAAGTGAAACTGGTGTGGTGAGGCATGGAAAATAATGTCCAATTTAATACAACGCGCTGGTGTTCAATCAAAGATTTATACACTCTTAAAGACTCACAGGGCGACAAAACAACACAATTCATATTCTATATGTTGTAGCTCAAGCGGATCAAAATGGTTATGATGTGACCTGCACACAGTGAAGGCACATGAGGTCGGTAGGGGGGTCGTATTCTCAGCCCCTCATGTCTGCAGATGAAAGAAAAGAACTGTTCACAAACGCACATGGCTTTGTGTGTGGCCCACTCACATCTCGGATCTTCTCCCCTAAAAGCTGCTGATCTCCTAGGACTAGGCTGACCTCGATTTTCAGCTTTGACGAACCACCTAGCCCAGCAGTCCCTCCCGAGCAGACTTTTGATGGCTGCCACTTGTTCTGCCTCTGAAAAAGGAAATGAGTCTGCTCAAAACACACGCAAAATGGACAAAAACCACCCAAACTTTTGAGCTAATATGGCAGATCTAGGACTTCATTTGAGGGGGGCTGGGGGCTGGGAGCCTGCCCTGCCAGCACCGCGGACAGCATCCTGCTATGCATTTACTATTGGGGCTCAGACATTTCTAGGGGGCTTGAGGCCCCTTGGATCCGCCACTGGTCTGTTCTATTTGAACATTAGATGCCGGTTCATAAGCTATATTTCATCAGCTTTATTTTCAAGATACCTCGGAGAAATATGTCGGATGCATAGATCGATCGAAGGAGCAAAGGGGGCCTTTTTACCACCCCTTCGCCCAACCGTCTGTCGATACCCCCTGAGAATTCAATGACACCCTCTGAAAGGTCAACGGCACCCCCATAAATGTCGCTTCCTCCCTTCCCGGGAAGCAAGAATAAGCGCTATCACGATCGGATTTGGCGCCCAACGGATAAATTTTTGCCGCCCCAGGCATTGGCGTCCCCAGGTCTGGATGACGCCCTGAACATGTGTCCTTCCCCTGATAGGCAATTCAAGATCTGCCCATGGATGTATGGACAAAACCACCCTCCCCAAAACCCCGCCTCTGACAGGAAGACGGTAAAGTCAACCTAACTGCACATCGCCAGTGGATCCCGTGACCCTTCTCCAAAGCGCAAAATGTTTTTTTTTCAGAAACACTTTGTTTTTTAAATTTTTTCCAGGGCTGGCCCCATCCAAACGTTTTGCCAGGTCTGCCACAAAGGGTCGGTGGTACCACAGTTTGGGGATGAGGTGGCTTAGTGGATAGCACCCTTGTCTTCTAAGCCACCGGTCCCGGGTTCAAGTCCCGGTGGAGCCTCTGAATAAGTCGATCTGATCCCCAAAATCCCTTCCAACAGGGTGAGAGTTGGTGACGCCGTATGACCCTGGCAGTTGGTGCATCGTTGAACCCCAACAATTATTATTATTATTATTAGGTACCACAGTTTTGTACAACGATGCAAATCTTCCACACGCCAGCCGCCACATTTAGTTACCATACACGACAGCTGTTACCAATAAACAAAGTGCCGTCACACTTACCTTAACAAAATAAGCGCCAGATGCTCCACTTCTCAACTCCCGAAGCTTTCCACTGCAAATGGGCCATCCGCTGTGGTGTCGTTGTGTTGCCAATGCGACGCAGTCCCCCAGCGTCACGCACGCGCACAATCAGCTGAGACCATTCCCGAGAAGTAGTTCGAAACCAAGAACCTTCTTTGGGTTCTTTACGAAGAAACTAGAAACGGTGTACTTGGGTGCGGATGCTCGCCTGTTCTCATGCATGAGAACAGTCCCAATGGGTTCTCATCCGAAATATACGTAGGGTTTCTTACACTTCCCTGCTAAAATGCAAAGAACTCAATGAGGCACTGGGGTAGAACAAAGAGACGCCACTGGCTTCTAATGGGAGAAGTTTGTGGTAAAGTTCTCTGAGTGGTTTTGAGTGTGCCATCCTTCGATGCCGTTTCCTGATTTTTTACTGACGGCACTGGTCAAAAACAGCCTGAACGAGACATCAAGTAAATTAGCACATAGAGTATTACACAACAATGATGTCTTAGGGACACTCAGTGCATTTACAATGACAAGTCTTAGATTTTTCGATACTTGTTTGCATGAGCGTGAAGCATTCACTCGTATTTTCTTCGCTGAGCCCTTTATAGCTGATCTGGACGTTTTTCGAGATAACAGCGTTGTGCGTAACTGTTTGACCATTGCAATGCTGCATTCTAGGAAACTCTTCATAGAAGAATATACTGGTGATGTATTACTAAGCCAGCAATACCAGTCCAGGGGCTCAATTACCACTCACTCTTATGGAGTCTATTTCGTTATCTGTATTGCGTATGGTCGTAGCTTATAAGCAAACATGCTTATAAGATTTGAAATTAAAGAATACAAACATCATAGCCTTCTGTCTAGAAATTCGTACAGGAAAAAAGAACACATTTGGATCCCCACTAACTGTTCCGAGTATACAAAGTACTTGGAAATTCAGCTTAATAATTGTTTTTGTTTTTGTGTGGCATGACTCGGAAATGCAGCGAGCAGGACATAAAGAGATACAACTGGAATGCTGATCAACTGCATCATCATTTCAGACCACACCGTCTCTCCTGCGCCTTAACTTAACCACTAGTTGAGGCCATGTCATTTCTCCAGTGCTTCCACTCAATCACCAGTTGACGCACCTGAGCCTCAGCTATGCCACCGACTGATACAAATAATAGGAGTGGTCGATTTCAGAGCGGCCTTATCTTTTGAGACGCACATTGAGCCTGTGCCCGCCTCTCTCTCTCTCTCTCGCTCTCACTCTCGCTCTATGGTGTGAAAACGGTGGTGTTCAGCGCCGCTTTATTTAGTATACCTTTTCCATTATATTTTTGGCAACTAATTTCAGGTCAGCTCACCAGTTCAGGTCAAGAGAACTCACCTCCAAAAGATGTAAGGTAGAACAAATAAAAACAGTTATTCTATTAACCTGAAAATTGATGTCACACCATGGATCCTCCGGAAATTATAAATCCAAACTATGAAATATAAGAGGGAATGAAGTTATAGCGTTTGTTTTGACGTCACTGGATTTTTTATTCTGCAGTTCTAATGATATGTCTTTTGCCTTTGGTCTCGACCTGGACCTAGGCCAGGTAGAACTTTAGATTTGATCTGACAGGTTCATATTATATTTCTTTCAACGCAGGCTGCTAAGAGGATTCCAAAGGTGTAGTTTTGTGGGAAATTTTTTGTCAGATGTTGCGTCTTAGAGCATTCATTTTTATTACAAACCATCATATCCCTATAACGACATTATTTGGCCTCCTGTGACCTTGGATTTAGCCTGACAAAAATATTCGTAGATCACTTTTAGAGCTTAGGTGAGGCTTCCCAGCACCGTTTATCGCTTTTCGCTAACTAGTGAGATTTTCTAAGATCTTAGAGGGGTGGTTACCCTCCCCCTTCCTGTCAATGCGAAGGTGACTCAGGCCCCATCAATGTGTGTGTTTAAAAGAATTTTAGCTTCTCTTTTAAGATAGGTGCAACTGGTTTCACTGTGTCAAAAGTTTCCTGAGTAATATTGAGTTGTGCAGAAAGACCTACATGAAAAAGTGAACCATTTTTGAAGGCATTGTGTGGGAGGAATGACTGTTGTTCGGTACTCCCGAAAAAGGAAGCATTCGACCAGAGGTAACAAATTTGCCACATCGCCAACAAAGTTGGTTGCCCAACTAGAACAGGTCTGTGAAAAATAGGCAAGATTGTGCACACCTCAGCGTGAGAAGTTGACGCTCAGTCTGTCAATACGCCAGTTAAGATTTGAAACCGTACACGTATATTGAAGCAGATAATACACGTACATATACATCATTCAGAACACGGAAAAATGGAATTAACGCTGATCCCTACAAACACTCGTCTCTCTACCTCTAATCAATATCCCTCAGTAGGAATTCGAAGCATAAGATTTAAAAGGACTCAGAGTGTCTGACAAATAATCACTTTTAGGTTCCGAAGCTCAATACTCTTGGTTACACAGTTTTGGTTGAAAATTATGTTGGTAAAACTTGGATACTTTTCCAACCTCTGCAGCCGACACCCAGGAGCGTGACTTTTGCACGAGTGGGATGCAGCTGGAAGCGTTTGTTCATTTTCCTATATGCCCTTCTTAAATATGTCATATGATTTTTTACAAACATGTTAGCGTAAAACAAAGGCAAGCTAGCCTTATTAAGTCATGACAATTCATTCGAAACCCGAGGAGTCATAGTTTAGATGCAAACTAAAGAACCACAGCATCGGTATCAAAACATTCGCATCTGTATCTTCAAGCCGCTGTCTTTCTATGGTTTCTGAGGCTTTATGTTTGGGCCCTGAATTCGCAGATGCCCCCCTCCCTTGCCATGTCACATAATGACAATGGAGAGTTCCATGCAGGCGGGATGGAAGCCATCCTTACCATCCCACCTGAAATCAGTGCAACAGGTAGAAAACTACAAAATAAAATGTTAATCCAAACCTGTTATACTGCATCAAATGCTCTATGATATCTGGTAGTCAGGCAACACATTCAAGCACGGAAATCAATGGCTTACGACCGAATTATATGAGGCGTTGAATGTATGAAAAACTTAACCTCCATGTCAATTCTGTCCAAAATCGTACCTCCTAGTTTCTTGTCAATAATAGATAGTTATTTGCCTATATGTTCTAGTTCCCTGCCCTGTCTATGATGCAGCCATTTCTTTTTACGTAAATGATCCGATGGTTGTTGGCACCAGAGGGTATCCAAATTCAAACCTTCTCAAGTTATTTAGAGTAACTTTAGAGGGAGCCAATAGAGTAAGTTTAGTGTCTCCAATATTTAGTCCATTGATTTTCTTCTAAACAAAATGTTGGGACCCATTCTGGGTTGACTTACTTCTTCTGGATGCTACAGTATTATATAACACAATTTCACGGCTACTTTTACTATGACATACTACTATTTTTACGACTATTTACTGTATCATTATACACTTCGTTGTCTACTTTCTCGTTCTGCTTGCTGGGGATAGTCACTTGCACTTCTGTTAGACCCCTCACGATGCTTACTTTTCGGCAGGGGTAAAAAACGTATCCGGTGGGTCACAATTGAAAATGTCAAACTATAGATGTGTCACCAGCCCAGGTTGCAAAATATGGCACGTTTTGCGTTAGTAGGATACCAATGAATACTCCTGGACCATCCTGGTTGTTGAAAACATTGCGAGTTCCAATTACAGGTGCAAATTTGGGCAATTTGTTCCGTTATTGGTCTGGAGGAAACATTTCGCTAATTTTTGTCACCTTGTCCACCTTGGGGTGTTACCATTTAGAATGGCAAAATGATAGGTTTTCTAGACCCCTGCTTTTCGGAAAACTTCCTTCGATCTTGGGGAAGCAATGGTCCTCGGCGGGAGATATGAGCATGCTTCCCTGACCTCCAGTTGAAGCGCTCCTCTGTGCTGGCAGTCGGACTGAGGAGACCACGCCTGGTTCGAGCTGCGGCACCAGCAGGTCCCGCCTGGAGCCGAGCCCCTCCGCCGAGAACCAAGACCCCACCGGCGGCAGCATGCGCTCCTCCCGACGCTACATACGAGTAAGGGCCTCACATCCGCCCGGTGGACGCTGAACGAGCAGACGCAAGTTTCACTACCGTTATCATTTGCGGTTTGGATACAAATGTTTGTGATTTGGTAATAAATTCACTGGGATCCGTGGAAACCTTTGTGATTTGCTTCCCCGTTGAAGTCACATCGTAAATGTTACGTTAACGGCCTCTGATAACCCTGCATGCTTACAAATGATGACGGTGGTGATATTTTGCGTAAATTGTTGACTTATTTGTCATAAATTAGGGAGACTATCTCACTGATGTGTTTCAAAGAAGATAATGATCCTTAAGAAAGACACAAAGCAAAGACCTCTGGTTGTATCCTTTGATTTTCCAAACATCGCTGTTTGTAGAAGAAAAGGCGGGATACTAGAGCGGATAAGTTTTTCACCCACGTTTTCTCTCTTCCTTCATTCCTTCTATCTTTCATCGGATGACATGTTTCGGTGGGACGGTCACTCTTTGAGTGAGCGTGCTGGCCAAACTTTGCCCTAATGACGGTAACTCCTCCAGGTATGTAAACCATAAGTTTTGAGACAAACAAAAAGTCGTTCAGGGTTTTTTTGTATAATCCATAGTATTGCTCTCTCAACCTAGATGTATAATGAAGAATGGTGATTTCAAATTGCGTTGTAAATGTATCGAACTATCTTTCAAGCATTACTGCTTCCTGCTGCGCAAGAGATCCCAAAGTTCGAACCGACATTTCAGGAGAGTGCCATCGACCATTCAGGGGCGCCGTGACCGTTTCAGGGGGCGCCGAGGGTCGATAGAGGTCACCTACCCCTTCCCTTAGCCCCCTGGATTCGCCTATGATAAATTTTGCTTTGGTTCCTAATGGTAACCTATTTGAGCTAAAACTCATCATTTGCTTTCGTATTCACTATTGGTGCAAATCAAACAGGCTCAATATGGCGCGAAGCATTGTCAGCTCATGCGCCGATTTGACATAATACCAAATTTGGAGACTTTTTATTGCTAAGGTAGGAAATTAAATACAACGAAAATATCAGGCTTGTTAGCCATTTATCAGCAGAAATAAGACCAAATCGCTTATTTTCAGCATGCAGTGTCCCTACAACCACCACAGTCCGGAACTGTACCAAGGTGCCAGAGTCCCTAAGAGACAACCTTCTACTTCACTCTTTGAGAGATGTGTTACCGGTAACCCATTATCAAAGTACAAACTAGTAATATGCATTGCACTTTAGATAAATTAAAACCATAGTTAGACCCTTCATTTCCTGTTGCTGCCTGGTTCTCCGATGGTTATATAATAGCTTATGCAATAGCCAATCGCCATCAGAGTGCTAGTGTTAATTTTGGACTTGGCATTTACCGTGTTGGAAGCTCTGGAGTGCAGAACAGTGGTTATAAACTTCAGGGGAAGTGAATAAGAGCCCAGATAATGACTTCAACCAACGCATTTATTGTGTGATAAGTTAACCATAGCTTATGACGGGAAAGCTGCATATCCGGTCTAATCAGATGTAAATGTATACAATAAGCTATGAACTAGCGTTTCCGTGTTCCTTCATGTTCATCCGGGTTAGCTCTGTTCAATATTTACCATAGCTGAAGTTGACATAGGCTGGTCCTGGGGGAGCGGGGGGCATGTGCTCCCCCACCCTGATCGAACCTCGCCCCCTCAAAATGGCATAGGAGCCCCCCAAAACGTCCTGTGGGCCTCTGAAATTGTGTTCTTCCTTGGATGCGAGAATCAGTGCCCTGGCGATAAAATTTGGCGCTCCTTGATAGATTGCGCCGTTCATAAGTGGAGCTTCTCTGGGCCGAATGGTGTTTTCCTGAACGGGTGCGTCCCCCTCCCCCGGTTTGATTCCTGGATTCGCCTTTGGAAGCTAAGTTCTTATTCATAATTGTAAAATTATAACTATTTTGGCATTAGTTCACGCTGTTATTTTGCTTCGGAAACATAATTTGTTGACACCTCTAAGAAGAAATGATGTATTCTTCTGATGTACATACATGCATACCTTTCAGATATGATGGTATGTATCTTTGAGGTACATCGAACATCGAGAAGTATGTACCTTTCAGGTACATACCTTTCAATGTTGGTTAACATACATACCTTAAAGTTATGTATGTCAACCAACATCCAATGCTTTAGTTTGTGCATACATCCAACAAAATGAAACACAGAGTATTGTGGGAATGAACTAGGACCCTAAGAAGATGATGAAACAGACAAAAGTAAAATCGCTAAAAGACTTGCAGCCTAAAAAGCTAAAGTCCAGAAACTAAGACGTCTAAACCCTAAAAAGCCCAAAAAGGGCTGTGTCAATGTAAAGATAAAGAAGAAGGCGTGGGATAAGGTAAGTGCAACGTTTCGGTCTTAGATCGTCGTCAGGCGAGGTGTCTAAAAACAAAACGTTGCATTTACGTCATCCCCTGCTTTTTTCTTTACCTTTACCTTGACATAGCCCTTTTGGGCCTTTTTAGGTTTTAGACGTCTTAGTTCCTGGACTTTGGCTTTTTAGGCTGTAAGTCTTTAGCGATTCTACTGTCATCTGTTTCATCATCTTTCTAGGGTCCTAGGTCATTCCTACAACACTCTGCGGTTTATGGCGCCCTATCTCCAGCAGGCCTTCTGAGAACTTAAAACGAAACACCTCATCATTAACCGAACAACAGTGATCAGAAATAGCTGTATCCATCGCAGTAGGGTATCGTCCACGACATTGGCATAGGCCCAACAGAGTCACTGCTCAAGTGGTTCCGCGATTACCTTCTGTGTCACGTTTTCTGGTAGTCTGTATCCATGCGTCGAAGAGGGCAGTAAATCCCTATACAGTGTCTCCCCGAGGAAATCACAGCGCCGGTGCCTGACAATTTCCCGCGTCTGGGACACGTACGGGAGGAGACATCTCCCGAAAATCCAGATTGATAGATAGGACAGGCATGCTTGCTTATGCAGCAATACTGGGCAAACATTCGGGGTTATCACTGAAACATACATGTTCCAATGGTGACTACGAAAACGACCCAAACATTCTCTCTCGGAACGAAGCGCTGTTTTGTTTGTGAATTCCAGCCATTGTTTTCGTATCATAAAATATGTTAAAATACAGTTTCTGGGTTCGACTTATTTAAACAAATAAGACTGAGTTCCCAAGTATCTTTCCTGAGATAAACTCCATTCTCAATATCAGGAAAATAACGTATAGTAGCGTCTAGAACAAAGACATGCTTAGCGTATTGAGCGTGTAGCAGGTCTCAGCCTTCTCTTTGCGGGTGTGTACATTCGTCCAGCATCGCGATAGAAAGACAGGCGTGAAGTAATACTGAGAGGCATTTGTCACTTGTGTTATGCAAATTTCACAGGGAGTTGTAGATCCAACCAAATACCAACCAAGGAGCTAAAGTGCAGTGATCCCATCAAAAGTGTAAACAGTGCTCAGATATAACCTGAAGTGTAACACTGTTGACTTATCAAACACCGGTGAAGTCTCATGAAAATAGCAAAAAGGGTCATTTTCGACCTCGAAATATGCATTTTTAACGATACTCCCGGCCGAAAAGTGGGAGGGCCGGCCCCTCCACTTGTCACGAGTGGGGGGGGTAGCCGCCAGCCCCCCCCATGACGACGCCCGTGGATTTAAGCTGTTTAGCAATAATCTCTAATTGATCGGATGAACAAGGCTTCATGTGGTAGATCACGCGGGCAACAGGTGTCTCCGTTGTCCCGGCACTTCGCCGGTTAAACGCGAAGCAGGAGGGCAGCCCCGAGCTGTGACGGGGTGCAGAGACACCGCCCGACAGCGGCAACAGCCTGTGTGGCCGTGCCAATATTGTCCCGGTGCTCGTACCTCGGTCGATGGACCTTGCGTCTCACATATCCGGCCATCATTGGCCCGATCCCCATACCACGGACATGTGTGCTCAATGGGCACACGGGCATTGTCCATCCGTGGTGGGCTTTCGGTAAAGGGTTCTGTCCCACAATGAAAATATAGAGGTGCATTTTTTTCAAATAAGCGCGTAAAAATCCTAGTCAATGAAATAAAATGTAATCAATTATACACATAATGGACTAGAAGATGGCCTGGACGTCAACAGTTAATTTTATGAGACGCATAAGAGAATGGATGGAAAACGGGGAAAGCTCACCATTTTATTCTCTTGACCGTACAGATTAAGGGCGTTTCAGATTAGACAAACAATAAGAAATTGAAAGACAAAAATATCAAGGAGAGAAAAAAACATTTCAACTGTAACAAGGGCATCACAAAGTATCAGAAGCAGAGTCGTGTAATCAATTGCAATCAGAAATGAATTGTGAATTTAGAAATCACAAGATTAGAAAACAATGATGTTCGTGAAAGTAATAAATCTATTTCTGTTTCTACCACCCCCCTCCCCTCTCATACATGTTCCCTCTTGTTGACAGGGCAGTGGCAGCTGGCGGCGCCTCAGCGCCTGGTGCGGCGGGGAGCGCCCTCGGCCCCACTCGGCCCTCTCGGGAACTCTCCCTTCAGCCAGAGCGGCCACCAACGGCGGAGCAGCTCTTCACCTTGAGCTGAGGCCGACACGGAGCACCACGCACACCATACCGTACTCCACACCGACGTATATGTGTACATACGGCCGGCACACCATCCCGTCGCCTCTACCCATTCTCAGTGGCCTCAGGAGGCACGTGAGCGCGGCGACGCTGGCGCCCGGATCCCGAGCGATATCCGCCGAGTCCGTCTACACGATCGTCATCAAGTTCCCGGAAGCGCCCACAGCCAGCGCCGATCCCAGCATCACGATGCTAAGTGGAGACTCAGACTCCGACTCTGGCGAGCATCAGCCTCACTGTCCACTGAGCAGGAGCCCGGCGCTGACCCGGCCTCCTCCTACTGATCATGACGATGACGATGACGACAGCTCTGATGACGCGCTGCCGCAGCCGCCGCCGCCGCCGGCGTCGCGACGACCGTCCCAGCTACCGGATCTGCGGATACCACTGAACGCACGGGTCATACCCAAGCAGAACCCCAAGAAGAAGAAGAAGAGAGAGGAGAAGAAACAGGATAAGAAGGCGGCCAAAACGCTGTCGGCCATCCTGCTTGCCTTTATCATCACGTGGACACCGTACAATGTCCTCGTGCTCATTCGTGTAATGCTGTCGTGTGGCAACTGCATTCCAACTGAACTGTGGAATTTTTCTTACTACCTCTGCTACATCAACTCCACGGTGAATCCACTGTGCTATGCGCTGTGTAATGCCTCCTTCCGACGCACGTACGTCAAAATACTAACTTGTACGTGGCAGAAAAACAAAAGGCATCCAGCCAGCCGCGTGTATTACAACTGATTAGATATTGTCACATTTGAAACGTGAGTGTGTCAGTAATCAAACGGCTCTTCCGCTTTAAGCCCCAAGCTTAAACGGACATCAATCTTTCATCCTCGTGCACCATAGTCGGTGAATTAAACCGTTTACTGAATCGATGTGTGATTTGTATGTATGTTCACGTATTTAAAAGAATCTTTATGTGGTCATTCCATCCAAGTTTCTGCATGCCGATGCATTCCTTCACCTTGTCCGTTTATTTTAAGAACTTGGACATTCTCCCGGGGAACGCCCCATCCCATGCCATCGTCCCTACGAGGGATAAAATACCACGCATTGCTGGTCATATTGTTACCGGCTATCTGCCCTCAATGTCCACAACATACGTCATAATGAACGGAAGGCGTGTGTTAAACACATTTTTCATTAAAAGAGCTTCCAGGATCCCCAGTCATTTTCCCCGCTTTTCTCTCAGGCAATAATAGAGGTGTTCTTGACGAGATCCATCCTCGTTACATTCACCTTGCGACAGCTTTTGGTATGCTGATGAGGTGCGAGTTTATGAAGATGCATTGATCGACCTACTCGTGAACGATGCTACTATGCAGGCTGTGTAGGCTTGCCGTGTTATGTTAGGGTCAGCACCATCTCTCCAGTTTTACTCATCTCCAAGTTATCTGTAGCCCTGATGCCATGTAATGTCTTATGAACAGTTTGCTGGCATTTGTAAGAAGATGTGTTTCCCAGGCGATGCCAGATGTACGCTCTTCTCAAATGTCCCTTATTTGAGGGGATTTAAATAGAAATTGGCATACAATGAGTGAGTAGAACTGGAATTTATTTCAAAAATATTCGAAGGCATGTAAAACAGGGTATAATACTCATAAAGATGAAACACTGGTCCATACATGAAAAACTCTTTTTATCAACGACTCTCTATTTGATGGCTGCCAGTAATCTTAAGAATGTGTGGTGAGATTAGGGATGTCAGTATGCGTATTTTTGGGCATGTTATGTGCTTGCCCAGATATTTATGATCCCCAGCCATCCATTGGCGTCCCTTGAACCGTTCCCGGTGCCCTTGGAGTGCTCCTATTCCTAAAGATACTAAGGATGCCAGCAGGTTATTTTCAGTCAATCGATCAAAGAGTAGTAAATTCATGATATCCCATGTCTTCAAGATAGTTTTCGAGCCCTTAATACGTGTTAAATGATGAAAACATTATCCAAAGTAGAATTCTTAAACTTAACCCTTGTCCTTGTATGAGTCGTTGCCACTTTCGCTCTTACAGGGAAGATGGGTGGATTCTTCCAGCCCGCCTGGTGTTTTGCCCCTTATTGTTTTAGAGTTTTGAGGCAAAAATTTTCGTGCTGCGAATATTCACTCGCGACTGATGTCAACTTTTCTGACCGTAAGCCATCAGGTCATATTCCAATTCAACTCAAATATCGGGTTTGTTCTTTCCTGGCCAGTTTTTTCGCCCAAGCTTCTATCCATACGAATGCCTGAAAAAATAATCATACCTAAGGCAATACTAAGCCATCAAAACAATGAGAAGACATTTCCACTTTGATTTATTTACCACCCAACTAGGCTATCCATCTAGGAAACCCGTGACGTGAGGTGAAATGTCCCACATGGCCTAAAGTCAAAGTTTCCCCAAAAGCCTGGTTTTCTTATATTGCATTCGAAACCCAGCACTGCAAAGCATCTAAGAGTTGTTTTCAAACTCAAAATTGTCTTTTATTATTCGAAACGCTAAAATGAGCAACGCCCCAATCGAGGTGGCTAAAAAGCACCAATGTTAACGAATTTATACAGGAGGTCACAGGAGGCCAGAGAGTCGTATCAAAAGCCGTTAGGGGACAACCTAGTTCATAGTAGGGCTTGCATTCAAGCTAGTCACTAGAGAACGTAGCACAAAACATAAAATATCCCAAATCTGCCTAGCACGTTTTCGGGACCGACGTCATAGCTCGATGCCCTGGCGTATCCCCAACATAAATTTTCTTAAAAGATGTTCAAAAAAATACCCTATGGGCTATGAAAAATCGACGAAAGGCTCAACTCATCTGTTTCCAGGACATGTAAAAAAACCTGTGAGGAGCGGGGGTTGTAGAAACCTTGTAAGAGTAATGGCTAGGAATGTAGTCAAGAGGGATTTCTGGGATAAAAAAGACTGTTTAAATTTGTTCTAGATAGTTTGAGCCATTTCCTTCCCTTTCGAGCCATGGCGTAAACGGAATGCCATTTTTCTGACTGTGTGATTGAGCAAACATACTTTTTGACTATTGCAGTCAGCAAGAACAAGGCTGAGGAATCATGGGAATATAAACAATACTTGGATCCGAGCACGCAGTATGGCAAAAATAACAATACACCATACTGGCCAACGAGCTGAGAACTGCGAAAACATGAAAAACAATGCAATACAATACATGTATGAGCGCTATCCATCTACGTTTCTACTACGAATACTAATTTTTGGGGCTTTTCGACGCACTAGATACCAGGGTCATATGGTTTACCCAAATCTTTTTTTCGGTTGGAAGGGTTTCTTGCGAGCTAGATTACTCCTGTTCAGGGAATCCACCGGGCCTTGAACCCGGGTCGGCCGCGTGGAAAGTGAGCATGCTAACCACTACAACAATATTCCCCTTCTCTCCCCCGTTTCCACCGCGAGTAGCAGCCTTCCAGAGGAAGTGTATAGATAGTTGCAACCAAGACATGTATAGAACGATTAACCCTGTTTTTCATGCATCATTATTTCGTTTTAAGGGCGGACCCAGAGGTGCAGAAAGCATGCTGGCTGTCACAAATTTCATGTGACGTATGTCTGCTCTGTCACACGGAACTGGAAAGTGTATTAGTATGTTTCTATGATATTTCCAAACATAATGTTACGGTCATGGAGAGTGCCTGCTGCAGGTGGCCGTACATTACATACATAAATGCAACAATTTCAATATTTACAAATAGTTTTATACATTCCAAGCCAAGGCAGACCAAAAATAGAAGTGCAACCCACAATTTTTCGCCTTCCTACTATCCCAAAAATCAGCAAAAGGGAAAAGATGTTAAAAAACTTACTGGGTCATAGACATAATGGTGTGTCAATGGGCCAATAGGCACATATGTACCGAAATTATATAGCCATGTTAAGATCCAGCGAGGTCAACACCTTATTCTAGTCCATGCAGTTCAGATTCTTTTAGTGTGCCGCTTACTAGGCTTCACAGACTTTGGGTCAGCAGACTCCACGTTTCGTATCCCCTCCAATCATTTCGAACTTTTTCTGTTGATGTAACGCAGTTTATGTACATTTGCTGCCTCGGCTATTTTTATAATGTTATAGCGTGCCGAATCCTGAATTGAGGGCAAAAGGGGTCGCTAAATTTAACATACTAAAACTTTAATGCGGAGCCCTAACTGAATGCGTCAAGGACGTCGCCAACGGTCGGTAACAGCTGCAGAGCGGTCATTGACAGGGAGCGTAGCCAGGATTTCGCTCAGGGGGGGGGCGGCGCCCCGAAAAGGGCGCGACAGCGCCCAAAGGGCCCTGATGGGTTAAAAGTTCCCTGGTTGTTACAGAATCGTGTCCTCAGGAGGGCCCTTCGGGCCCTCAGGGGGGGCGGCTGTCCCTGCCGCCCCCCCTTGGCTACGCCCCTGGTCATTGACCTGTCTCCGCGAGTTTTTACCGGCAAAGGAAATGTTAAACCTTGGCAGCAATCTGGCAGGTCAAGCTGTGACGAACCGTTGTTGATCAACAATAATAAATCCACTGGCGCCTAGAACTATTGAACGGATGTTTTAGGAGAAATAGGTGATCATATCCAATGCCCATTGATTTTTCAGGCTAAATTTCAATTCGAAATATTGTTCAAAAACACATGTTGACTATTATTGACAACAAATATCACAGAGAAGGCCTTCTGACGCAGACCGTTGGCGTCAGGAGTTGGATAGTTTTCGACTTTTTGCTGTAACGTGCAACGTCTGGCTACGTGCTGCAGCAGAACGTTTAGTGTCCTAATCAAAAATGCAGGTCGCTGCAGCAGATCGACGGCTTGCGAGGCGTTGCAACTGGTTGCGTTTTGTGTAGAGCACCGTATAAATGTGGTTTTCCTGGTGAAATAACGAATAATTGAGCAGAAAAGTACTTAATCAGTTATTTGTACTGCTGGTAATGTCCTATGTATGCTTACAATCATGTTTGTAAACAAATTACTTACCACATTTTGGACTGGAAAATTGTATATTTATTAAATCACTAATGGCACGTCGTGCAATTATTTAAAACGCACTAAATTGAAATACAGGTCGCACTCTTTATACTTTTTACTTTTGAAAACAGATGTTTTGCTTTGGGTCATGGAGTCAAAAGCTCTATTTTGTCACAGCGATACACCTTGGCATGGTGCAAATGTGTCACCTACCCCAGTAACCGGGTTGACTAGTTTCTGCACCTCTGCGCGGAACCATGCTGTCCTCCAGCTGTTAAAATGAGGCTCACCATACCACGTGGACTGGGAGCCATTGGTGTAGAAAAAACACTGTCATTGCCACTGCTCGTTAAAACGTCTTACGTCAATTTCATATTGGGATTAGGTGATACAGAATAGCAATGCAGTTTTTATACATTTTGTTCAAGTTTTTGTAAGTTCCGTTCTTGGAGTCAGAGCCTCACTTAACCCACGCCCCACCGGTTTGTCCGGTGCCACCTTCGCCCCACCGGGGAGGGAGCATCGATGGCCCCCTCTAACTCCGAAAACATGGGGGTTTGCACAAATCTGCAAAATGCATTAGAATGCTCGCGTGAATTGAGTAGGAAATTACCTGTCATGTTTAAGCGCTCAGGTCGATGGTTTGGCCTCCAGAGGTCAAATTAGGTCACGATAGGCTATTTTCACTCAAATATGCAATGCTTAAGAAAAGTGGGTATAACTCCTTTGCCATTAGAGCTATTGAGATCTGGTAAAGTACATTTGATAGGAAAATGCCAGACCGGTTTCCGCTTTGTGAAACGTAATGACTTCCCGCCAGTGGTTTGGTACCTCCAGAGGTCACCTCGTGACCTAATACGACCTGAGGTCATGAAATGTCAGAAAGTGACCTTGCAGTATATCAATTGAAAGCCAGGGACAAAACAGACACGATGGTTCTTGATTCAACGTTCTAGCTTGATTAGGTCAAACGTTATTGTCAAAATACTGTTTTTGACCCCTGGTGACCTTGGATGACCTTGGAGAGGTCAAATGGCAAATATTACCCCTGGGATCCGTGAAATGGTGTCCAAGAACGCTGTTCGGAGCAGTCTGAGCATTTGCAACTATTTTTGTGACTTTTAGATCATAAGACAGCTTTTCCCCATGCTTTTCCTATTGGAAAGGTCGCCTCGTGACCTGACCTCAGGTCACGAAATCGAAAAAAATCCCGGATATACACCTTGTAGACCCCGGAGGGGGCATAAAGTGTAGCAAGTTTCAAATCGATCGACCTAGAAATGTCGCTCTTATAGAGCGCAAAATTTGAAGTGAGGTGACTTTGATTGACCTCGCCTGGTGACCTGACTTTGGATGACCCGGGGTAAAAAATTTCAGAGATGGTGGGAAAATGATGGGGTGAGAGATAGAACCCTCAACCGCGGTGCTGCGTCTCATCATTTTTCTGTTATCCCGAAAAACCTTAGGGGGGCCATCGATGCCCCGGGTGGGGCGAGGGTTAAGTCACCAGTGGACTTGTCACGGACACCCCGACCCCAATCCAAACGAGCAACTCCTCGCGATGAAGGGTTAATTTGGAATCCAAATTTTAGTGTCCCACGAAGTACAAGGACGGCCGCCCCGCTCAGATCACCCTCTCACCAGTCAGTTGCCAGCAATAGTAAAGGGTAATGCAGGTTGCCGTGTTTCCATACAAAACAAAGTAAATCTAAAAGTTGAGCCATATGACAGCTCATTCCACAATAAGAAAATTTATGAAAATATAACCAAAAGACTATACATTTTACCGTTACGGGCTTCAAGCGGCAGTGTATGCTCCACATGTGATTGAGCTGTATTGGGGCAGATACATTCGCAATGTTTCTGGTTGTGTAACGTGGGATCTGAGCTTTTCGGTGGCTTCTCCCCAGCCGAGGTGTGATCTATAGGAAGCGAGAGGTTATTGCGGGCTGGAACTTGTATGATGCTTTGATGACGCCGATTACTAGGTGAATGAAGGTGTTCTACATATGAGGTGATTTATTACAACGTGTCAGTGTTTTCATATGAAATGAAACCGACCAAGGCTTAAATGTGAACAGGTGTGTTTCTGTCAGATGTATGTAGTTAATTGTCATCGGGTTTTAACCAAACTAGTGCCCGCAGAAATTGCAGTTTGAGTGTTGCCTGTTGTGTCATCCGGCGTCCGAGAGAAGGAGCTGTATCTTCCTTCCTACATGAATTTTGCCGAGGGACCAATCCCCGCACTTGTTACATGCAGGTCAACGTCCTGCAAAGAAACAGAGTCAAACTTTCTGAAAAGGCGGAGAAGAGAACACCGCAATAAGCACGCCGATTTTTGTTGTTGTTGAGATAGCTCCATTGTAAAACACAGTCTTCGCTAAATAGAACTGAATCTATTTCTTTCAGATTTTCTGCGATACGTGATGAACTTGGACCATATCATTGATACTGCTGTTACTTGTAAGTAAATGAAAACTCATGCTGGAAACAAACGAAGAGTGTTCATCTGACCGCGCTTCTGCATCTTCACAAGCAGTGTTAGGTGAATGAAACGTCAATGTTTCGTAATGAATGCTGGTTTTCTACGCAAACCGAGAGAACATTTGTAGGCCCCATATTGTATCAATGCCTGGAGAGGTGACTGCACATTGCAAAGTCTAATGATGCATGTCTGCCTCTGAAGATCATTTATGTGTCTGTCTGGGAAAATATTCTGGACTATGGCTGGTTTCGTGTGGTGCTTGCTAGGTAAGTTTACGTTTTTTTACTATCCATCCAGCGGCAGTAGCGCCTCTCGTAAAACTTTGATGTGGACTCTGCGGCTGGCAGCCACTAGCCCGCCCGCTATGATGGCCAGGTCCTTCCCGGATGTTCTGGTCTCGTTGGAAACTCCCGAAAAAGCTCGTTGTTCTGTCAGCGGCCGCTGCTGCGGAGTATTTTCCCCTTCGTCTTGGAACCGCTCGAAAAATACTTTCGATGCCACCATCGTGTTGTTACCAAGTTTTTCGTTGCTTGGATATATGCCATGTTTTGCTGACTGAGCGTCTTAATGAATTGTAAGTGTTGCCCTTCGCTGTGTGTAAATATGTATCTTGCTTTGCGATAAATGTGCGGAGCTCCTGTTCTGGATTGAAGGCTGGAAGACTTTGTGGGATTTTGAACATTTTTCTGGAGAGATGTGTTTAATGATACACTTGGCATTGGAAGTGTGTTTATGATTATAAACTCTACCCAGGACTCGGACAATTTTCCTCACCCAGTTATCAAAAATGAAACAGACATAAAATCCAACAAGCACACCGTAAGGATCCATTCACACTTATCAGAATCTGCACAAGGTTGCAACTTTCCGTATATTTGGTAGAACTTGACCCTCCACCAATAAACCACAAAGCCCCCACCAATCCGAAATTGGGCCCCAAACTGTCACACATTGCCTTCTAGTCAGCCGTGGCCCCTTTAGCCACAGCCAGAGTTCGCTTGTGGCAATCATATGCACTCTCCCACAACCCGGCCCCTTACCATAATCGCGGTCCCCCTGCGGTCCTATTGATCTTCTTATCATAACCGTGGGTCAACTGTTACCGCAGCCAGAAAAGGTAGAACGAAGCTTTCGACCTCATTCTGAGACTTTTGATGAAACAATCAGGTGTCAAGGCAGAAGTATAGTCACGAAAATTTTACTGGGAGGATGGGGAACTGATCGTTGGTGGGGGAGGGTAGGAGGAATTTGAACATTTTGACTGTCTAAAAGCGCTGACGACGATGCACTTCAATAGCACATTTACATAAGATATGCAAGTAAGAGAAAGAATAGGTGAAAAACCTAAACCAAGGGTCAAAGTTTTTGGGTGATTCAACCTGATTTGCAAGTTAGGGGAGAGAGCAGGGGGTCACGTCCCCCATTCCTATCGCTTTCGATGTCCACGTGTCAAGGCAATCACCGATGGGTTAGGTTAATATTGAGGTCATCAGAGATGACAGAAGGCTGCAGATGAGTATAATGACAATTGCACCCTCAAACATCATTGCATCATTATGGGCCCCGTTGTGGGCCACCTTCCACCCCCTACAACATATGTGCTCCACCAATCAAACAAGCTAAGTTGTGCCCCTGCAAAAGAGGCAGTACGCAGGGCGCTTAAGCGGAATGAGGTACCTTTAGAATGACATTTTAACTAATATAACCAATAGTTAAAGCATAGCGTAAAACCATTTGCTTCCATTACGTATTCTCAACCTCACAATTTGCAGA
The DNA here is from genome assembly GCA_034440635.1 of Lepas anatifera. Taxonomy (NCBI): domain Eukaryota; kingdom Metazoa; phylum Arthropoda; class Thecostraca; family Lepadidae; genus Lepas; species Lepas anatifera. The sequence continues at coordinate 1,562,813 of JAOTON010000607.1, read as the reverse complement.
AATAAGATATTGAAGAGCAGACCTCGAAAATAACGTTTGCAGTAGTCGCTACCTGAACCCACCCCCCCACACGCACACACAGCCCAGCACCGGCCTCAGATGCTGCCGACGACCTCCCGTGCAGCCGGACGGCCCGTGTGGGGGGGCAGTGGAGGCGTTAGTTGAGGCGTGAGCTCCTCGTTGATTAGTTTTTTTGGCTTAGAGGGAGTGTCTCACATTTACAATGGGCTTCGAACTGAGACAAAAGTGTTGTAGAGCGTTGGGCGTTTCAATTGTTGGAATATTTTATTTATCCAAGGCCTTGATTCAACCCAAGGATTTCTATGTTAACTTTTCGCATGACCTACAATTCAATATAAAGGGCACTACGTCCGGATTTCAAACCTTAAACAAATATCCTTCCATTTGGCAACGCATGTCACGTGATACATGTTCGCAAATGACATGACTTTTGCAATGTTACATGTCCCGAGCAGCCAGCTCAGCTGATCTGAGTAATTACGCACGATGCTCAGGTTAAGCCATGGTGGTAAGACAAGATGTGGTAATTATTTTTTAGCGATTGCAGGAGGAAAACAAATTTAATTTATTGATGTTCAGACCTGTCAGTGACCATGAGTTATCATTTTTAGAATTTCGACAAGGTGGCATTTTCTCTTTAAGGGAAAGCCAGCCGTAGGGTCACAACGCGCCCGTTGCATGACTGACTGAATGCATGACCAAAACTTAAGGGGGTAGGTATCTGCAGTGGCGGATCAAGCCGATAGGTTTGGGGGCAACCCAAAGTGAAAAAAACAACGCCACGCAGTGCAAGATTTGGCCACAATTTAACTGAACGGTAGGTTTGGAGGGACAAACCCAAGTCAAGAAGTAAAAAGAAAACGGCATGGGATGAAAGATGTGGCCACAATACGCTTGATTTTATCCAAGCTTAATTCGCTCAAAACGATGTCAAATATCAAGAGGATCAAGTTACAGTGTTTACACTAAACCTGACTGGTTATGTTCGAAGTTGAGAGTTGAAGCACCAAAGTCTTGCTTATAAACTAAATAGGACCCGGCGCAAAAGGAGGTCGACAGCTTTGTGGGAGTGCAAAACATATGTTTTGCCCCTCCCCCTGGATGCACCACTGGGTATCTGGATCTTACGTGACATAAATGAAAAGCAGTCTACTCGTTGATTTCCGCAGAAGCAAGATTAGAGCACGATATTTTCCCGTGCGCGGCTCGTTCATACCGGCTCATATATGACAGTGGAATTTATAGCTCTGGGAATTCCGAGGATTGGTGCAATCCTATCAGCCACGCAGCCAATCAGCTTTCAGATAGATAAATGCTGTTGCTTTGTAAAAAGTAAATTCTGGGAGAAAGCTTGAAACCAAGGGGCATCCGCCATGTTCCATGTGACTGATTGGTCACTTCAAAACCCACGAAGATGCCTTATTCACTTTAAAGGTTGAGATAGGTTATGGACATAATAACCAAGCCATCACTAACGTAGTGCTTGCTCTCCACTCACCTGATTATTAAACCACAAATGTATCGGATTTATGTTAAATTTCTTATGGAAAATTTTCGTCAATGACATCTCTCGAACGCCAGATGAGATTGTACGGCAAAGTCCGTAATAATTTCCGAACAAGCTGGCCTATTCAGACCAATAGCCGCATACCAATAAAGTTTAGAAGGGCTATTGCACACCACATTGGGAAAGACAGGCATCAGGGGCACATGGAAACTAGTAGAGCAACCAGATTTTGGCAGTAATTCCTTCAATTTCTGCGTTTTAATGTTCGACAACGATAGGTGGATTGCGGCTCAGAAGTGGGGACTACAAGTTCTGAAACAATATTTATATTTACATCGTTCACTTTTATGCAAAATAACACTGTTCAATAAGGCATGATGTGAGAATATTTACCTAGTGTGAGAATTTATATCAACACAAGCACTTGATGGTTTTGATGCATTTCGACTCATAATACTATTTGTGAAAGTTTCTCACAATTTCAATGAAACCCAAACAAATATTGTGTTTTTATCAATGAACGGTGTAGTGCATTGGCGCGCACTTTGGTCAGGAGCCAGGTAATAAAAGTTGTGCTTTTTCGAACTAACTCAACAGGAAACCGCCTACAGTCTACAGCCTGCCTGTTTGCATCTTATCAGTGTCCAACCTCACCAGATAGCATCCCCATGACGGTGAGTATGATAATTATTTTGGCGTTGCAAATTGTACTCCCAACTTCTCAACATAGTCGGAAATCAAACGCCAATTTGCCGTTAATGCAATTTCTAAGTCCCTCCTATGTTAAGCTACATTATTCATGAAATCATCAAAGCTCAATGTTTTCTTTCCTTTTTCATTGTCAAGGAGTAAGTCAGGCCAAAGTAGACAAACAACGCACTAATATAAACATTATTCTTAATTGGAGACACTTAAACAAAAATGCGTAATTAGAGCTCCCTTGCGTGTTGCCCGATTCACATTTCAGTGCATTCTCTCGGATGAAGCGGCGAGGCATGGCACGGTGACATACCCGCCGAAACCGGTGTCGACTCGCGCGTTCACTCTGAGGCGGTCCAGGTCACGTGGCTCGGATCGCCCCGGGGGCCGGTACACGAGTGGCAGCAACAGGGCAGTCAGATTGGCGAGCTCACTGGAGAGGCAGGATACAGGATCTGTACACGGTGTTGGTGTCAACGATGCGCGAGGTACGTTGATGGGAATAAGGCGCTGGTACACCGAACGCTTTGAAAATGAATGAATCTTACTGTAGATACGTGTAAAATATCTACCCATGCTTGTAAAGAGCTCGTGCTACACAAAGTGAACCTCACGGGAGCTTGAATTTCTTTTTATGAGTCTTTGTGCGCTGTTAATAAGATGGCACGAGTCGTTTTCTAGGATGGTCTATTATTTGAGTTTTGTTTGCTTGTGTATAACCGCTCACATTGTTTCATTTGTAGATTATTTAGGTATTATTTTATTTAACAAAGGGTTTCGTATTTTATTACTAAGGATATTATTTTATATGACTAATCAGCATGCCGTCGGACCTCACAATGTAAAATTCCTTTTGCTTTTGTAAATTTACCGGATGTATGTTGCCACTTCAAGCATTGCAAGACGCAGTCTGGTCGCTTCAACTAAAACAAAGCATGTTGGACTGGCAAACAGGTTTTTCATTCTGGCAATCGAATATGAGACTCATCTTATGTAGTGAGCTAACTGCGGACTTAAAATCGGTTACCTCGAAATTTTCGCTTCATCAGGATCAGGATTTCCCGTGATGAGCTTGGTGTCGACCTGACATGCTGAAAGTTTTGATTTAGAGTGTTTATAAGAGCTTGCAAAATTGGATGGGGTTAAACGATTATCCCTGTCAGGGGCAGGTTCCGCCCCTCATGTTTTCCCGGAATATAAATGAAAAAGTTCTTGATACGCTTTTGAAACTTTTAACTTTTCATAAAACTATATTTGGCAGATCCCCGGGAATTTCGAGGTCATTTCTTGACTGGGGCCGGAGTTACAGCACGGTAATTCGGGAAGATCAGTTTGCAATGCGGGGATCATCGCAAATGGTGAGTTAGTCGTACAACAAAGTCGCCTGTAGCAGTATTGAGAGAAGCTAGAATGTTTGAATATCATTAACAAGACGGCAGAGGTAGTCCATTTACATTTATATATATTTTTTTGACAGAGGTGGCAACAGAAACTAAAAATGGGTCTCTGGTATAACTTGATAGCACTTTTGCAGAGAGAAAAGACTGCTTACAGGACGACCGAGAGGAATAAAAATAACCATACCATACCCCAGCCCTATATTATATGATATTAAGATGCCATAAACTGGGTTAAATATCATAACTAAGGGGGTTCACCAGTAGTGGATCCAGGACAACGTTTTGGGGGGTGGGGTGGGGACTTATAGCCCCGAGTCTCCGCGCCATTACCTCAGACGTCTCTGGCTAGCACTCTGACATTTCGGGAGGGGGAGGCTTGAGCCCCTAGCCCCCCCTCCTTGTATCCGTCATTGAGTTTTACGCATCTGCAAACCTATTGTAGCATACTTCAGGCAATAAATGGATGCATAGTTCAATGTAAGCATACTTTTGAACAATGAAAATATCCTTTTGAACAATAAAAACATCGTTTTGAGCAACGAAAGCACCCTTTTCACAAGTTATTGCGGGCTTGGCTTTTGTGATCGAAGCTTCACTTAAGTATCAAAGGACTTGTCACAGAAACTCTGACCCTACCATCCGGATGAGCAGTTTCCGAGATGATGGATTAATTTAGAACCCAAACGTCAACGTTCCAAAAAGCGCAGGGACGTTCTGGGGCATGCATTTTGGTTCCATAGGCATGCATCCTGGGCATGCAATGGGTTCAAAGACCGAGCAGAGAAAGATTTATCCGCAGGTGGATTAGGGAGAGAGAACTATTCAGAATCCCTTGGGTTTGGCATAGGCGGATAAAGGCTGGACAATATGAAATATATCAACAGCTAAGGAGCATGTGTAGATGTCTTTTAAGCTTTGGCAATATGCATCTTGTCCCACTGTTTTGCTTTCCGGTATCCGCCTCTGTCGATTTTTTTGACGTTATACTTATCTACTCGATGCCAAAGATATCCTGTAGCATCTGAAGTTTCCTAATCTGTGTAGAAAAATACTGATAAATTATGTATGTCTTACCATATAGTTGTAGCCCTGAAACTGCCATTGAATTTTGAATATGCAGTTTTCAATTTACTACAAAATATGATAACTTTGAATCAATCCTCTTTCTATGCGTGTAGGTTTTACGAAAAATCAAACAGCGAGGTCAAGATGTGCAGAGAATGCACAATAGAAAATTACATTTTGCGCTTCCCTCCACAACGTTCATTATTGTCCATTCAAAGTAGAGTTTAGTGGTAGTCAAATTGATCCAAATTTATTTAAAAAATCAGATCGCTAGATTTCGAGATCTTAGGGAGATGGAGGGGCGAGTCCACCTTCCCCCATCCCCTGACAGGAATAGGGTTGGCCAGGACCCTGGCAGGAATAAGGCTAAAGTAGAGCTACTGTCAGGGCGCCGCCACAGAATTTTTACAGGGGAGATGGACTCAGGGCTGGTACTGACCGGGGGAAGTGAATATTGAGCATATTCGGTACCTGACAGCATCAATGACGATGAGCCAAAAAATTTGGGGAGACGTCTCCTCCCCTGGTTGGCCAACAGGGGGAGGGGTGTCCCCGTCCCCCAGCTTTCGGCGCTCATGGCTACTGTAGAGCTAGAGATGGAGTAGAGTGAAGCTCTTCCCCCGCTACAGATTACCAAAGGAGTTTAAAACTGTGAAGAAGTTGTGAGCGGAACGTTATTTCCTGTTATAGAATTTAGACATGTGTGGCAAGGTTAAGAACTCGATATCTTGCTGTATAAGAGGGGTCTTGTGAAAGCGTTCAGTTAAGCGTATCCTGTTTTCTTTTTGCACAATATGTGGTCAAACATAGCCAACGATTTTCAGAAACCCAAACCCCTAGTCAGTGACAAAAAAATCAGAACAGTATCGCTGATGTAATCTCTTCGTCGCTTGCCCTAAATTGCTATCGCGCAGAAATTGCTACTCTTCTGGATCCCCATTATGCCGCAGATAAGGCAGTTCCCGTAAACACTGGTGCGGTAACACATATTGGATAGAACAAGTCAATTAACTATCCGTGCGTCGACCGCTCTGCGGGCTGCAGTGCTTCACATGGGTCGGCCCTTCTGGGAAGCTGCGCGGTGCATTTTCGAGAGAAATGTGCGATGCTGGATTCGTGGTTCAGGCAGTAATGTAGCAGCAATTCGTTGTGTTTTAGAGTTAATGATTCATAAAAGACGTAGCACCGTACGTTGTGCCATCAACATCGACTTTGCCATTTTGTTTTTGCATTTGTTGTGTACCCTGAACGGGCGGCTGTGCTTTTCGCTGTAAAGCCGAGAGCTTGTCATATTATGTGTAAAGGATGCCGAAGAATTTTGCATAAAGATTGTCTTTGAAAATTGTTGACGTTCTACATAATGAATAAGTTGCAAAATAACACCTGACCATTAAAAATGGGTTCCATATTTATCAAGAACATTTTCAAGTACCTGGGTTCAGCGGCCGAGCAGTGACCGCAGCCCAATGATGTAGAGTCTAAAATAGCGTTCTTACCTGTTTTGTGATGTTGCATAGGATGGGCTTCCTGAAATTAAAAGCATCGCTGAGAATGGGTTCTTGCTTTTATTGAATAATCCCAAAATAATCAAGTGCCACAGCTGAAGGCTGTCCATAGCCTAAGATCGTGGTTTTGTGATGCTAGAGTTAATCAATTTTCATTCTTTTTACAAGACCAAAGCTTTAAACATGGTGAAATCATTCGTGTTTTCGGGACATATCATCATGTAATCGCCGAGAGCATAGCCGTGAAAATAGTTTCGAGTAAGGTCAACCGGTCAAGGCCAACAGGCTAATCACCAGAGTACAGCGGTACACCATCATCAGGCTCGGATGCTAAGTGCTCCACGCAGCGAATCCCGATCGGTAAATGTTCCGCGATGGACAATGTGTCGGGGAGGTCAGACGCGGAACTGTCGGCCTGAGCGCAGGGCGGGGCCCGCCACGGGTCATTGCCTGCCAGATGGAGGAGCTCTGTTTAGAGACTGGCATCTCTCGGGCGGCACGCAACACCGGTGGCAGACCGCTCAATATGGCGCCGCAGGCGTTACCCGGCGACACGTGATTGCCTCAGGCGGCCCAGTCAGGTCAGGTGACCTTGCGTGAGCTGCTGTCGCCCGGGCATGGCCGTGCCTGCTGTCAGGAAGGCTGACAGCTCACCCCATGACTTCCTGACAGCTCTTACTTTTGCAATCGTGAGGCTGCTGAAAGGGTTTTAGCTCGGGTTCACTCATACCTGAATTCTGGTTGTGTGTACAAGTCTCTAGAGAGCGGTTTCACAGTAGTCTGTTTGAAATTCTTTGCACCTATCATCATCATGATATTTTTGGATTTGATCTTTTCTAACGGATCGCTCACATTTATTCAATAAACGCCCCTCATAAGAGCTGCTACGTGGAAATGTGGCCATGCAATCGCTCACTAATGTTTTTATGCTGTTGATTCATCTCAGCAAGGAGCTTCAGAGCTCTGCACTTTTGAGCGTAGATAGGCACTGCGCTTTAACCCCAGGCAATGGCAAGGTTTTGGGATACAGAAAAACAGGCCAGCACCGCGGTGAGGCCATCTCCACGCACATTCCCATCATCCCGAAATTTTACCCGGGTCACCCAAGGTCAGGTCACCAGACGAGGTCAACCAAGGTCACCTCACTCACTTAGAGCCAAGAGCTACATTTCAAAGTCGATCGATTTGAAACTTCCACACTCAGACCCCCAGGGTCTACAAGGTTATATCCGGGATTTGATTTCGTGCCCAGGTCAGGTCACGAGGCGACCCCCATTGGAAAACAGGGAAAACTATTCAGATATAAAAGCCACAAAAATATAAAATACCAGACTGCTCAGAACAACGTTTTGGACACCCTTCCCGGATCCCAGGGGTCATATTGCCGACTTTCCAAGGTCATCCAATCACCAGAGGTCAAAAACAGTATTTGACAATACTTACCTAATGACTAGAGAAACAAACACCATCGTTTGTCTTGTCACTGGCTCATTGATATACGGCAACACTTTACCTTCGTGACCTCAGGTCATATTAGGTCACGAGGACCGGCGTCAAACCACGGCGGAAGGTCTTACGTTCCACATACGGAAAAGTACGGCCATTGCTATCAAATGACTACCAGGTCTCAATAACTCAATGGCAAAGAGTTATGCCCAGTTTAATCATTGCATATTGAGTGAAAATAGCCGATCACCTAATTGACCTCAGGTCAAACCATACCACACAAAACATGCAGTAATCTTACGAATTCACGCGAGCTTCATTGCACTTCAGATTTGCGCAACGCCCATATTTCGGGTTAGAGGAGGCCAATGCCCCCCGGTGGGGCGAAGGGGCGACCCCGGTGGGGCCGGGTTAACAGGAAGAATAAGGGCACCACGATCTTAAAATCAAAAAGTGATAGAAAACAAGACAGCAGTACTACTGGGTGGCACTAAATCCCTTTTACCTCAGGAAATCTCCTCAAGTTCTCCACACCATTATCAGCCCGAGAAAAGGTAGCATTTGACTTGACTCAGCGGCCTTTGTCGCAACCTTTGACTGGCAACAGCGGCATAACTGAGGTAGGCTCCGGGGCGATACTGCCAGCATTTGACCAGTATTTCTATGCAAAGCTGTGGGAGGCATCGGAGACAAGGCTTGTCAGCCATGTTTTACTCCCTGAGTTGAATGTCTGGCGGCGCCTCTGCCGGAGACGGAAGCCCAGACACGATACTTCTGCTCTCAAGAGCGACGGTGAACGCGTTTGGTCGCGATGTGATGAAAGTGTCGATCAATACGCCAGGACTGTCACTGCCACCGGACTTAATGCTGAAAATGGCAACTTCTGGTACTTACTCAGATCCATTAAAAGTATTATCCGTTGTTATCATTGAGATATATATCAGGACATAAAGGGAAAACAATCATAGAAAATCAAACCATAGCATAGCACTCATGACACCGGGACGCCAGATCTGGTCAGACCGGGTAACGCCATTTGACCGGAAACACTGGGGTCAATGGCCTTAAAAGTACTGATATGACCTTGACCTGTGACCTTTGACCTTGACCTTCATGTGAGGTGTCCTTGACATATAATCCCGGTTATATTGCGTTATGACGTCACAACTCGGTCTCCAATGTGTGCAAACTGGCCTAACCGAACGATTGTGGCGATCTCTAAATGCAGGTCTGAGTTTGGAAGCCTATAAGTCAAACAATTTTCAATCGATGTTTACATGTTTTCCACCAATCGACGTGCCATTAAATGATGTTAAATTTGGCTGAGTATCAAAGTTCGGCTACGAGCGGTTCACCAGCCACCTGAAGAAATAGGTGGGAGCCTCCGAGCCCCCCTCCTGTGCGCGTGTTAATAATTGCTGTGGCATCTATTCTTGGATATAAATCAAATTAATTGCTCTATTTTCATTTCAATCTAAGTATTTCTCTACTGCTCGAGGTAAACGTTTTCTTTACGACTCGCACCAGAAAATTGTGAACTGAAAAAATAAAACAAGATATCATTAATCACCAGTCCATGCTTTAATTATTTGTATTAATTGTTGTCGATATTTCAAAGTGTAAGCCGGATCCGCTCCATCCGTTACCTCACTCTTGAGGCTGAGCACGGCACCCTGAGTGGTCCCCTCCTATAAATAGTTTTTCAGTGGCGTGTATTTCTATCTCAGTGGGGTGCCCCGGCACCCCAATGACATGCTGGTGGGGATCCCCAATGGTTATTTAGGCATCCATCAACTATAAATATAAGTACAAGCCAAAACAAGTGATTTAGGAATAGGAAAATATAAACATAAACATTTTCACACCTACAAATATATTCTATATCACTCAGCAAGGTCTACTTCTTAGTCAGTAGACGAATTTACACATAACCCTTGTGCCCAGCTCAGCCCAGCCCCGTACTAATGATTTTGGCGAGCTTCTTACTCTGCGAGTGATTATCGTAAGTAAATTAAATTGACACCGTCAGGTAACTGCATCAATTCAATTCAATGTATCAAATTTCAAGCTAGACCATTACAATACCTACCAGCCTCCGCAAGACCTTGCAAAACCCTCTGAGCAGTGACTTTCGAAAGCTTCAATGCTTGAAAAACAAAATATTTTCAGGCGTTTTGCGCGTGAGCTTGGGTAAAGAAGCGTATATTTCTGAAGGGTTGCTTCACTTTGTGTGGTCATGAACGACAAATCTGAATAATTTTTGGATTTCGAAAGTTCAAGCCAAAAAGATTTTCTGATAGAATGAATTTCATGATTGATTAGCTTAACCTGCGCCCGACCGGGGGTCCCGCGCCACCTTCGCCCTACCGGGGGTATCGATGGCCCCTCCTCTAACTAAAAAATAAGAGGGTTAGCGCAAATCTGCAAAGTGTATTAGAAAGCTCGCGCAAATTCAGTAAGAAATTACTGAATATGTTTAAGTGCTCAGGTCAATTGTTTGACCTCCAGAGGTCAAGTTAGGTCACGATAGGCTATTTTCATTAAAATGCAATGCTTAGGAAAACTGGGCATAACTCTTATGCCATTAAAGCTATTGGGGTCTGGTAAAGTGCATTTGATAGGAAAATGCCAGCACCTTTTTTCTATATGTAATTTAGTGATCTCCTGCAGTGGTTTGACGTCCAGAGGTCACCTCGTGACTTAATATGACCTGAGGTCAAGAAAGGTCAGAAAGTGACCTTGTTATATATCAAATGAAAGCCATTGACGATACATGCACGATTATGTTTGATTCATTGCTCTAGCTCAATTAGGTCAAAAGTTATTGTCAAAATACTGTTTTTGGCCGCTGGTGACCTTGGATCACCTCGGAGAGGTCAAATGACAAATATAGCCCCTGGGATCTGTGAACGGGTGTCCAAGAACGCTTTGCTAAGCAAGCTGATCATTTTCAATCGTTTTGTGACTTTTAGATCATAAGACAGCTCTTCCTCATGCTTTTTCTATGGAAGAGGTCACCTCATGATCTAACCTCAGGTCACAAAATCGAAAAATCCCGGATATAAATCATATAGACCCTGGAGGGGTTATGAAGTGTATTAAGGTTCAAATCGATCAACAAAGAAACGTAGCTCTTATAGAGCTTAAAAGTTGAAGTGAGGTGACCTTGGTTGACCTCACCTGGTGACCTGACCTTTGGTGAGCCGGGGTAAACCATTCTAGGGATGGTGGGAAGATGATGGAGAGTGAGATATGGAGCCCTCAACTGCGGTGCTGCTTCTCGTCGTTTTTCTGCTATCCCGAAAAAATCTTAGGGGCCATCGATGGCCCCCAATGCGGTGAGTGTTAAATGAATTTTGCTAGATTTATGTTCCGTCGTTTTTCAATCGCGTTCCATGCTAATTTGCTGCAAATACGGGATAAATTCATGGCAGCTGAACTATTTTGCGGTATCACCATGTTTATGTAAGACAAATGCCATGAACCATCTAAGAAAATATCGACCAAGCTTCATTTCTCGTCTTGAAACATAAATACCCGCTCGGTTATTGGCCAAAAAGGTGTCTTACTGGTATGCAAACTTATCTACTAATTCAGAGGGAGACCTCGCGGCCACTCGGTAATAATGTCTTTGGCTTTTGCTCGACATGCACTTGTGAACACTTACAATACGATTTATATCAGGTTATCCAATGAGTCATAGTCGAGATGTTTCGTATTCAAGTACCAGATACCACAGGTGTGGGCATAGAGAGGCACTCGAGGGCCGTGGCAGCTGACCCTCCCCCGGAGTTACTAAGTTATCCTCCTGTGCCGCAGGCGCAGAGCGTATAGGATATCCCTGGATATAAATGACACCACATGACAAATTAGAAACAACGCTGTAATAAAATCTGAGCCCCTGTGGAGCATGATGCGCTTCATTGACTAAAATTATAGCCACGGTATAATTTTGTCCCTCCAACATGATCAGTTATGAGATTACTCTGTATTCTTTCATATCATAGAACATTTAGAATGTTTTGCAATATATTTGTATCCATATTTGTATCCAGGATTACCGATCGGAGGAGGGTGGGCACCTTCCCGGGGGCACCATAAGGACCAGGGGGGGCGCCTCTTTTGACCGGCAGCAAAACCTATCAGGTTGGTGCCAAATCCTATCGGTGGGCGCCGATTTTCGCACCCTAGGGGAGTGGGAAGCGACATTTCAGGAGGGCGCCATCGACCTTTCAGGGGGCACCGTGACCATTTCAGGAGGTGCCGAGCGTCGGTTGGGGGGCACGCACCCCTTTTCCCCCTGGATCCGTCTATGTTTGCATCATCACAACACTCCATATACACTGAACGAATCTAAACCTGATGATACAAATCATCATAAGACGCTCAAGTATGTCCGCTATTCCTTCCGACTGCGTGGTCTTGTTTCCCGGAGTTGTGTCGGACAGATCCTCTCCCCAGGGCAATACCTGGACACTGTCGGGCTCCTCCAATAGTGCAGTTGAAATAAAACACATACCACATCACCCTACAGGCGAGCAAGTTGAAATGAAACAAATGGAAATGCGAATGGTTAATTGTTAAGCTATTTAAACTTTTTGGGTGGCCAAAAATTTGGTCACAAGGCAGTCATTCAAATGGACCTAGGGGAAGTCCATGCAAGAGTACGCACTTAACTTTCTAAAGGCTTTCACGTTTCTCCTATAAGTCTAACAGCTAAAAATTTTATGTGGTTGTTAAGCCTGAAGAATTGTCTATGAAATGTCTATGAATTGTCTAACTCAATGTCTCTGAAAAGAACTCGCCACGAGGCCATCAAAAATAACAAGTTATGTGCGTACTGTTGCTGGAGTGGGTCAGTAAGAGTCCGCAAGAGATACATACATACATACATACGTGTATTTCATTTGAACAACACATTCATCATCAAGAACAAATGTTTCGATTGGTGCAAAAGCGCATGGCGCTTAAATCAAGGCACCTCTCGACAGGAGTGCCCTAATCTGTGGCACAGTCGGACCGCCCGTCGGCCATGGCCGCTCGCCTCTCATTCCAGCAGGATATAAAGATGCCCTCAGCAGCGTCGGCGTTATCGGGATGAAGTGAAGGGCCTATCGACCCAAAAATCTTTTAGTATTGGATATAAATTTTAAAGTTTCTTTCGCTATTGCTAGGTTAATATTGTGTGCGTTTGTTTCTCCATGAAGCAAAATTTTGATTTTTTGATCGGCTGAAAAATGTGAAAAATCGGCTCCTATTATGAGGGAAATGTTCCGGTGGAGAACGTTTCTCTGTACTGCGTAGTTGGGGCAATGGGAAAGAAAATGTTTTGTGTTTTCGTTTACATGGCCGCAGCTACAGAACGGGGTATCTGATCGAAGGATTTGGTGAGCGTGGCCATTTAATTTTGACATATCGACTCTAAGCTGCGTCAAAAGAGAGTTTGGGATTTTCTTACCATACGTGTAGTATTCTGGAGGCTGTTTCGTAGATATATGTTCAAAAATGTATTTTTTTAAAGGATTTATGCGATTGAAGGTCTCTTATGTGTTCTGGAAGCTCATTGTACAGTTTTATCGTGCTCGGTAAGAAGGAGTTTTTGAAGTTAGACGTTCTAGTCGCTAGCTCCGTTCTTTGGTTTAGGTTGCGTAATTCTCTATGAGTGGTGAGATTCCGATTGTGAGGAAGAACATTTTTTATATATTGGGGGATATCATTATGGAACAGTTTGTGCAAAAACTGAAGTTTATGAATTTTACGTCGATTCTTTAAACTATTCCAACCTAGATCTGATCTTAATTTTTCTGTAGACGTTCTTGGTAATGTCCCAGTAACGAGCCTTGCCGCCCTGTTTTGTAGCCTTTCGAGCCTTAGGCAATCCCCCATTGTTAAAATTCCATCATATATTACATCACAGTAATCGAAATGAGGCATGATCTATGTACTATAGATATGGTTCAGGATTGACCGTGGTAAGTATGGGGCCACTGGATAGAGGGGGCCTAGAGTAGTGTGCACTTTTTGATAATATTGTTTATGTGTGAGTGAAATCTTAAGTCTTTTGAAAAGGTCATACCTAAATGCTTGTGCTCATTAACAATGGGGATAACTTGGCCGTCAAAAAATAGATTTGGAGCTCCTGCATCTTGCCTGTAAGTAAAGGTCTGTTGTATTGTTTTTGACGCATTGAAAGTAATTAACCAATTGTTTCCATACTCTTGAATTTGTACGAGATCGTTCTGGAGAGATCTTTGAACATCTTGAACATTTTCAGAAATGTGCTGAGCAAACAAACAAGTATCGTCGGCAAAAAACAAGATTTCGTTATTTACTTTAGTGGACAGATCGTTTAGGTAGAGGAGTGCAAGTAGGGGCCCTAAAACTGAGCCCTGAGGGCATCCTGCGTTTAGTGACTGTAGGGAAGATGTCGATTCGGTAACAATGACTCTCTGTCGTCTGCCTGTTAGGTATGAACGAAGCCAGTGGATAATGTTAGTCAGTCCGAATTCATGTTCGCATTTGTAGAGAAGTCCTGTGTGCCAGATTTTGTCGAAATAGCGAGAAATATCAAGGTACATAACTGTGATGTATTTTCCTTTGTCTAGTGATTCGTAAAGAGTGTGCGTGAAGTAAAAGAGTTGAAGTTGTGTCCCATGTCCTGGTCTGTACCCGCTTTGTCGTTCAGTAAGGAGATTATTGTCAGTAATGTGTCGATAAATTTTCCTGAAAATAATTTTCTCGAAAACTTTGGACAAGCAGGACAGTAGGCTAATTGGTCGATAATTACTGACATCGGCAGTACTACCTTTATTTTTATAAATTGGTTTAACATTAGCCACCTTCCATGACTCCGGAAATTTACCTGCTTCAAGTGATTTATTAAAAAGCCTTGAGAGGGGATTTGATACTATAACTGCGGTGAGTTTTAGAAGTTTTACAGGTATTCCATCTGGGCCAGTAGATTTATTTTTACTCAAACCATTGAGAGTGTTAAGTACTTCCTGTTCACTTACTGATATATGTTCCAAATTGGGTGCTACAGAGTTTCGGGGTTGGTGGTGAATTGTTTTGCTGTCAGAATCTGGTAAATATGTTTGGGCTGCAAAGTAAGAATTTAGGAGCTCTGCTTTTTCGCTATCATCTGTGACCAGTTGTTCATCAGAGTTTATTTAAGGAGGAATGCTAACCGTTTTTGAACTGCCGATCATTTTTCGAAGCGTTTGGTGATATTAATATTAGATTAATAATTAATAACAAATATTAATAAAAATTTTAAAAAATTAAAAAAACAAAAATTAATAAATAATAATTAAATATTAATATTAGATTAATTAATATTAGATATATTAATATTAGATGAGGCTGGAGTACGCATTGATGCCCCGCTGTGCTTTAGGTGCATAGGCCATGTCGCGAAGTTTTTTTTTGTCGCCAAACTAGGCGATTGTATGATTTTATATCATTCTGAATATACAAGAACTATGCTGCAACGCTTGGTTTTCCAAATATTAATTACGGACTTGGTCTCGAGCGAAAATTAAATTTTCCTATCTCTTAAGCATGCGCACTCTTGCCCAATGGTCTACTGCGCACTCTTGCCGGACATGCTCCCTTGGGAAGAAAGTCTCCATTAACATATTGGCAGGCGTTTTAGCGTGAGCTCCGGTCTTATAGCACACTCCTAGCTCAGCTTTCTTACTGATGACAGACCGTAATACAATACTACTGATAACAGAAGCATGGTCTACAAGTTTACCCAGTTAAGAAATATTACTTCAGGGGTGCCCAGAAGCTTATTTTGCTTTGTACTCCCGCGGAAAGACCAGGAGCACGTTGAATTTTGGCGTGCAGTGCAGGCACTGACCTTGCTTATTTATACCAGGGTGTCCACCATATCAGTGGTTGCTAAGTAACCAAAACAGCTGCTGCGTACCCTTATCTCCTGCGTACTCTTACCCGCCCTTACCCTAACTGTTAAATGCATGTCATGCAAATTCTTGAAACGTGCAATTATTCTCGACAATGTCAGTTTCAACAAGACTTGCAACCAGAAGTGAGTGCTGCTACCAAATTTGTGAAACCGCTGCCGCTACTTCTGCTATATTGGCTAGCTGACACTGAACTTGACCTATGACCTTGACCTTTACATTCAGATATATTGACTAGGAGGTCATAGAATAATAGGCCCCCTCCCCCTCCATTGCGAGTGTTAGGCCCTCACTCCAGAAGGTCTCAGCTGCACTTTCACACCAGGGTTTTCTCGGCCTGTTCTTTACATCTTTACTTGAGCTTTGTTTGTTTTGTTGAAGGTTGAAAATATTCTTAGAAAATACTTGAACGTGCAAAGAGAGTTTTTAACTAAGAATGAAAACTCCAAATGCCTTATATATCTTTATTAAAGTGATATATCAAATAAGTTGTGCAAAACGGCCCCCTGACTCAGAAAATAATTTTAGAGCCAATATGAAATGTCATATAATACCGTCCAGATTTTCCCTTCTAGCTCCTAACTTCCACCAGACATTTCAGGTCTGGAAGCACGCAGACAAGTATGTATCGAATAAAGATTGGTGCTCCAAAGATCTACTTAAGAAAACTGAGCTACAAGCTAGTTTGCTTGATGAGTGGTGTGATTTCCGTTGTAGGTTAGCGTGCGCGCTCGGCCCGGCTCGTAGCATTGTGTGTGTGTGTGTGTGTGTGTGTGTGTGTGTGTGTGTGTGTGTGTGTGTGTGTGTGTGTGTGTGTGTGTGTGTGTGTGTGTGTGTGTGTGCGTGTGCGTGTGCGCGTGTGCGTGTGTGTATCTACAGATTGTCGTGGGTTTGAGCCCACTAAAACGCCGGATTTGGTGCCTTGATCTAGCTCAAGCCTAGCTTACTCACCTTACTTATTACGCCATATGATCTCAGTAGCTGGTGCGTCGTTAATCTCACAGAATATGTGTGACGAGCCAAAAATGGGCCCCATAATATCAAACCTACCGGAATAAATGAAGCAGGCCGCACAGAAACTTGAACAGTCGGTAGTTGGAGAAGTTAGCTTCTTGTTGGCTGACGAGAGTCGGTGCGAGTATTAGGCGCCTCTGTTAGCACGCTCAGATAAATCACCTGCCATCAAGACCATCATAAAGCGAAAACTTGGTCTCTTACCAGCGGATGTTTGCTCATCACCGAAGGTGGTCGCGGAAACCGGGTACTTAGAAATATAGTCTGCGATTCAAATCTGCCTTCCCTAATCCTGCACTATGCTAAGAAATTTACTAACGAGGAATATGGAGGTATGAGGATGGAGTTGAGTCAACAACCGCATTACTGGGCAAGCCAACACCACTGCCCATGAAATGGGGTTATGAAATGTATCCCTAATCCTCCTCCCTTAAGTAGCTCAGAAAATTAGAAGAGTAGGATAAGTATAGCTTAAGGTCTTGTGAGGAGTACCTTGAATTGCAGTGCATTGAAAATTCACCATGTTAGTAAATATATATAAAGTCGAATAGGTAATAAAGTTCACGGTTCGGACATAGGTACTGAAGCCGATTTGAAATAGACTTGGATTGATTGTGTGGAAGAGGCTAAAATATGCTGGTTTGGAATAAAACTAGGCTTGGAACAGTTTGGAAGTAGGACTCTAGAATGCGGCCTTTTATTAGATAGAAATATTGACATTTTGACAATAGGTGTGTGATTAGATACTATAACACCAGTATCAAGTTTGTTTTAGATAGAAACTTCTCCGGCGTTGATACATTTTTTCGTGTTTAATCGTTTTTTCTCGCATTGCTATTCGATCCGCTTTTTTGGTTGATTATTTCTCAAACCAGTCACGAAAAAGTTTATTAACGCCAGAAAAATTGTTATCTTAACCCCCCCTAACACCAACAACGCCAATCGGGCGTATCACAACCAACCGAGGTTCCCCAGGGCGCCCCGGCCCACCCCACAACCGGCGAGCCAGGCGCAGGAGTCGGTGCACACGAGGGACAGACACAAAAACACAAGGCCCAGCCAGCACCAACGCTCCCAAAACGTCCCCAGCGGCAGGCACGCCAGGGCGACAACACAGCAGGCAGAGGGGTCCAGGCACCCGCATCGGTACGCAGGGGATTCCACCCAAACTACATGCCAGGTTCACAGCAGGCAAAGGACAATTCCAAGGGCCACGGAAAAGTTATAGGCAATACCCATCCTTAGTTCCGATTCCATATTTATGAATACCAGGATTAAAAAAAACAAAACAACACCCCCCCCACCAGATGGCATTTCCTTTATTTAGCTATTCGACACCACGTCACACAAAACCGCCGATCCCAAAACACCATTCAGGCCATCTTCATCCAGCCAGGTACACCATGTCAGTACGGCAGGCTACACCGGGGCGATCTTCCGCAGTATCAAGACGAACAGCACGAACAATCAAATACAAATTAATCCCGAAAATTTATATGTCACAATGTGTAACACAAGGCACTCAGTTGTTTTCAATATATCCGACAAGACAAGTGTTTATGCAGATGGCATATCAAACGTCAAAATTTTTCCGCTTTAAATGGTCCCATATAATGTTCGCCGTGGCCATCCCACACAACCGGCCGGCCCCCACCGCCACACACCGGCCCAGGCCGGCACTCCGTCGAGGCGACCCGGCACGGCCAGCCGCGCCCGGGTGGCGGCCGCGGGTCGGGGAAACCAAGGTTGGTAGACAATTAGCACACTTAGAATCAAAACTAACGACAAGGAACAATATAGGTGTCTTTAGACCCGACACACACCCCACACTCAAGTTCCTATCATAAACCAGAGGAGGTTTTTAGCCATGCCGGCAGGGCGCTAACCCCGGGGCCGGCAGAGCGAGGGTTAAACGAAACATGCAGAGATGGTTGCTGCTCTCAATTTTCTTTCCACCACTACCACTGCTTCTGTTGCCCTGGCTAGCTGAAACCACCAGCGCTACTGGCCCACTTTTTTAATCATGAAGTCGTTACCCGTTTCTCCGCTAATCCTCTATCGCTATTTTGTATTATGAAGCGCTACTAAAACGGTATTTAGTTGCTCTTCCTTCTTCTTTTTAAACAAGTTTCAAGTAAAATCACACTGTATATATAAAAACTGCTTGTTAGCGGAAAAGTGGAGTAGAATAGCGGAGCGCCCGGCCCTGGCTACTAGTGACCATGCAGGGAGATGTCGGCAGTCGAGAGGTCGAGAACGAGATACCCAACAGTGCTAGCGCTACCTGGACAGCTCAGTTTCTAGAAAACCCCACAGATGGCAGTGTCGATGCGCTCTCGCCCCTGAACGCAGCGGTGGACAGGAAGTGAGGGCGATAAAAATTTCACAGAGAGAGGAATGCGGTCCGCTGGGTAGCGCTCTGACGTCATAGGACCCGGTGCTGTCCCTGGTATCCTGTCATTAATTCGGAACTGAGAATGGAAAAAAAACAGCGCTGCTCTGGACCGGGCGCGCGGCCGTTCGGCTGCCCGTCCGTTCTTTGTTCGGACTCCGAACACGGTATGGGTGTGTAATTCGTCCCAGGATGGTGCAACATGACAGGGCAGCTTTTATTGTGTAAGGACTCTCACAGTTGCTTCTGACAAACCATATAACGTTACTATATCATTATTTTATTTTGTTTTGCATAAATTCGAAAGTACACAAACACTCAATATGGGGAGATGCTGTGATTTTGACAAGTGTTGATGCATCTCAATGGAGCCATTATAAATATATTGGGATTGTTTTTGTACTTTAAAGTTGGAGGACGCATTTTCAAATGCTCCATATGCATAATTACCCAAAGTAAACATATAGTTAATCGCAATTGCTATACATTTCCAAGGTGTCTATTTTGCATTCTTAGCACGCGCAGTTGAAAGGAGTCTGGCTTCAAAGTGCAGTGGAGGGGTCACACAGTTCCCCCTGAGCTATCAGAAAGCAAGCGTGTTCGAAAAACACCCTTTGGAATGTGCAGGAATAATAGTAATCTACATTAGAGCCAATTTTTATTAACCTAGGTCAATATCTCCAAGATCAAACAAGGTCGTAAAGGTCAAATCTAGGCTGTGCTGTAGACCTATCGAGAAATTACGTGATTATGCGGACAGAAGCTGGGGATATGGGAAGCGGGGTAACACCGCCATGTGGGGAACGCCCATACCCCTAGCGGTGTGGTTACTAGCTGTACACAACGTTTGGCACCATTTCTCAGTCGGAATTTAGCGTTGAATGAGTGTGAGCCCGTTGCAACACGAATTTTGATATGTTTCAGATAATTAGAGGCATATTTTGGAAAAGGATTGTCTTTATAAAAATTTCCCTGTCATTGAACAATGCCGAAAGTTATTCAGTGATCTAACCTAAGTAATTTTTTTTTCAGAGCGTTATGGCTTCTGATCTGACTTCGTCGCACCAGGTCGCCATAACAGTCCTACTTTTCCAGCGGTAGCGGTGATTGTCGTTCACTGTCGATGCGAGTAACACCGCCATGCCGTGGCGGTGTTACCCCAGGGGTGGTGGTGCTACCTTATTGGATTTCGGGGGCTCATTTGCTTTTATAAACATTTGAATGGTTCCAGCTATCATGAAAGCAACTCAGAAATACCGAAATAGCCTAAACCTAAAGCGGGGGTAGTGTTTGCCGTGCGCAAAAATGAAGTGCAGTTCCAATTAGGGTTCTGGATGGGCTGCGCTGTTCTTGACATGACCATCTGCGTTTGGGTGTATGCTGGAAGTAAAACTTGTTTTTAATTTTTTGTCGTTTATTTTTATCGAGAAAGCGTGTTCTGTTTCAGACCATCGAATCACCATGTAAGATCATAATGCCTCTGAAGTAAGCATATAAAAACTGGACGACGTGCGCATGTAGCTCGGAATGTGTGACAAACGCTATAAAAGCAGTTGGCGAGAGAGGATGTCCGTAGAGATATAATATCACTATATAGTGATATGCTATAGTTACAGTAGAGATCTACTATAGCTTTAGTAGATCTCTATAAAGAGGTCAGTAAAAAAACAGCATACGGTATCAGATTCCGAAAGCCACACTGCTAGATCGACTGAAAAACATCGAATGAAGGCAAATGGAAAAACATTGCTCCTCCTAGATTAGGTCCTGGGACAGTCATCCCAGAAAAATTCGAGCAGGACCTAGCAGAAAGGCTGGTCCGCTTTCAAAACTTTTCTATGGCATTCTTACCGTAAAGCTCGCGTCTCTGTTGCGTACGACTTTGCGGAAAGGCAGCAGATCATTCATCCATTCAATCGTGAAACTTGCAGATGCCTGGATGGGGATGAGCCTATAGTAGGATCTCAGATATCTATACCCAGGACTTTGGGAAAGGGCCCAAATATCTGTTGTCCACGCTCAGAGCCCCAATTGCACCAAAATCTCCCATCGATGATGTACTCCCGATCACACAAATTCAACGAAATAAAATCGAAATCATCTCGCCACAGAAAATTATGCTCAATAATGCTGACGAGCTCTCCTGCGAAAAGGGCGACTGAAGAGCCTGAAAAAGAAAGGAAGCCGCGCATACATAAGACCAAGAAAAACTGGGCGGATTTTTGCATGTATTTTGAAGAAGATGTTACAGGCCGGAACGAACTCCGGTTGCAGTGTGAATCGTGCGGTCACAGGACACATGAGGCTTGCAGCGATGGGTCAAGTTCAAAGGGGTTTGTGTGTGTTCCTATATGGAGCGAAAACATTTCGGAACTATATTTCAGAATTTGATTCTGTGTATTTCAGCGCTCTCAACGATCTGCAGTTTTTCACAGTACTTCACTTAATGTTATAGGCGTCATAAGACCCAGCTGTCGGTGCGCCCAAAAACCCCAACAATGATGATCTGCAGTTTTGGTTTTGATTTCTAGTTCGCTAGTGCATGCACATGAATGCTCATTTCCTTAGTTGCCATTATATCACTGGCCTAGGAACTTGCGGGGAGGGGAGCACCGGTGCACGGTACACCCCCCATTTGAACATAAATTTTAACACTAAGTCTATGGCGTTGACTGGAGGGAAATGGGTTGAAAAGATGGTGGCCCCTTAAATTCGGACGTTCCGTCGTCACTGATTATCATACTGTGCTCATGCTTTAGGGATATGTGTGATTTGTGACTTGATTTGTGATATACCTGGAAGTTCAATGGATATGAGCTTAGATGTTAAGCCAGTAACATACGTTATGCGAGCTTTCAAATACGAGTTTTTCCTTTTTTAGTGATAGAAATTTGTATCGCACGAATACAGAAATTCGCGTTTTTAAATATAATTGATAATCGTTCTTGGAACCGTTAGCACTGCTGTAGAGACTAGAAACTTCAAGATAAACACAAATGTATAGATACTTGCATCCACAAACAGCAACACGAACAAATTTAAAACGCCAAAGAAGTGATATGTCAGGTGTTAACGGCGACATAATGGGGGGGTAACAGTAACACCGCCACCCATTGCGGTGTTGCCCTCGCTTTTTTAAGACACTAAGAAATGCACTACTCGCTTTGAAGTCATTTATTTTTTAGTTTAAAGATATAAGTCAAATAAGAAAGGCATTCCTTGGTGCCAAATTAATCTCAAAATGGATCGAAAGTGAAGAAATTGTCCATTCAACACAAAATATGCTTTTGGGAACAGCAAATTCTTATGGTGGCGGGCTTACCCCCACTTCCCCTACACTGAAGGCGGAATAAGGTCATAGACGGAAAGTCCCACACAATGTCCTGCGAAAGTTTGAGGTCGAGGTTATTGAAGGCCTCACCCACCTGTGGCGTAACAATATTACAAACTCCCAATAATGCACTATAGAAGGCTTTGGGCGGGAAATGAAGGCTTTCCCTTAACAAAGACCTTTGACCTCGAGCCGTGACCTTGACCTTGACATTGAGTAACATCAGCTATGAAGTCATAAATAGCGTATGTTTGCGCCATCTGTCGCAAACACTGGAGTTAATGACCTTAAAGCTTGTCTGTAGTATCTAGACCTGTGACCTCTAAACTTGACCTTGACTTTCATATGATGTGACCTTGACTTATAATCCCGATTATAAGGCCTTATTATTTCACAACTTGGTCTACAGAGCAGGTGATCGGGTGCGACGGCGTAATCGCGATGGTCTCACAATTTAAGATCGAATTTGAAAGCCTTTTGAAAGTAAAACAAATATTGACAGCTTTTCAAAAAATTTCAGCAATCGACGCATTCAATAATTGTCTCAAACTAAGCCAAGCAACATTTTCCGATCGCTAACGGTTCTCCGGCCACCTTGATAAAAATAGGTGGGTTGGGCACTTTAGGACCCCCTCCACTGCACGCGTTAAGGGATTACATACGCTAAGGGTAACAAACATGTTAGACAAGATCATGCCATGGCAAGTTTTGACAATGTGAACGTTCTTTACAGCACATAGGAATTATTCCAAGTCAACGTTCACGATCACATTCAGCGTAGAAGCATCCCAGGAACGTTGCGAATTCAATTCGGTAACACTTGCAATAGCTGCGACCTTGACGGTTTTATAAATCTGACAATCTACTACACTCTATTTACTTCTGTTTTTGCTTATAATATTTGTTTGCAAAAATAATGTTTATAAGATTCCAGGTACATACCTATATTTCTTAAACATCACATTTTCGCTTGGGGATTAGCTTACCTGCATTGTGGAGCAAGTGATGGTTTCAGAATGCCAGGCTTCAAACTAAGGTCAAATTAACTCTCAGAAGTCAGAGACCATAGTCCTGTTCTGGAGTCATCGATTCCGGCGTGCTCAGCTACAGGCTAGCATGCAATGTGATATGTATAATGTTTCGGTGCTGCATTTTAACACCTGCTCCGGTGGGCCTCTGAGCCACCTTCGCACTGGTGGAGGGTGTTCAAACACCCCCTTCCTTGAACTCGGATCCTACGCGGGATAGCGAAAAAACACGAAGGGTGTTGGATAACTCATACAAAATCATGAAGAAGCTTCATCAGTCACTTTTTGACTCAGGTCAATATTGAGGTCATGACAGGTCAAAGAAAGTGGCATGTTACAGAAGAGTTTCCGGACTCTAGCGGCTGACAGAGTGGAGTTAGAACCATTTTTAGGCACCATTTGCTTCCTCTCCGGTCAAGGTCACTATCCAGCCTAGCATAGTCAATATGCATATAAATCGACTTGCAATAGTAATTGTATCCAAAAAAACTTTATCATCATTTCCTGCAAAGGTATTGACCCAAGCCTGAAACCTGCTTAAGTAGCCCCAGATGACCTCCCAAAGCTCACAGGTAAAAAATTGCAGCATGGATCTGGGAAAGGGCCCAGGATGCTACGATTTGGAGAATATGAAGGTATTCTCAGCTGTATCTACACAAATACAGCCCAATTCCTGTTTTCCCCATACATTTCCATTGGAGAGGTCATGATCCGTAACTGACCAGTGCTCGGTGGGCCCATCATATGGCATAAATTTCAATCCGATAGATTTGCCCTTTTCTTACTTATGCTACCTTAAATATTTTCGGAGGTGAGGTCACTGGACCTGCACTGGTGACCTGATCTGAGGTGACCGAACCTTAAAATGTATAAGAACGTTGCGGTATTAATCAAGGATAAGGAGTGCCTAGTACAGCGGCGTTTTCTCGTGCCGCTGGAAAAACCTGAGGATGGTGTTCAAACACTCCACACCAGGATGAGTGTTAAAATTAAAGATCGCAGATAAAAGTCAGACGTAGTGAGCTATAATCAAAACTTGATTGCGGTTCAAAGGCTTTTAAAGCTCTAATTCTATGGAGGGGTGCCGGGTGGTGAGGAGAGGGGTAAAGTACATCAGCTTCTAATGACTATATTTACCGTATAACGGTCTGCTAGAAAACTTGCTATAGTAATTGCTGTAATAATAGTATATAGACTAATAATGACCAATAAGTAGAAATACACATTGATAAAATAATAATACCTTAATAGTATAGTAATAGTATAAATAATTAGTATCATAACGCCAGCTATACTAAAAATTTGGCAATAAGCTTTACACAGTTACGAGTAGGAGCTTCCAAACTCAACTCTCATATTTTCCAAGCTATGCTAATACCATCCTCAGTATTCCTGCGGTTCACGGACAGAGTCCGTCAAAAATGTTGTCCTCGCGTGCCTGTCTTACAATGACTCGCGCGCTAAACTTTTTCAAACCCTTACTTTCCCCCAATCACAACTTGATCTGCGTTCATCCGGTACTGGCCTGGATGTGGGCAGTGGGCAAGAGGTGGCTAAGACATTTACATTTTTTAAAAATAAAACAATAAGATTCTCCAAGATGTTTGAAGCGGTAACGGGGCGCCGGCTTGCTCGGTGGTGGTCGCCTGTCAGGTAATGGACGCGTCCGGTGGGCTCCCGCCCACAGAGCTATCGCCATTAGAAAAGTACCATGAAATTAGCTGGTCCATGACTGATTAATATCAAATTTATGTTTTTTACTGTGAGGTTTGTTGATTTATACTTCTTTTGAGTGCAAAGGTGAGTATGAAGGATTTATGTATCTATCAAAACGCTCGTCAGAGCGGCGCCAGGATTTGAGCCCATTGCGGCTTTTGTGCCAATCTCAACGTTATTTCTGATTTGTTACTGTATGTTAATAAATCTAAATGTATATGTATTGCACAAAATACGATATACACCATGCCGTAACGCCACAGATGACCAAGAAACCAAACTTTCAAAACGCAGCGCATGGAACCTGCCCTGGCAAGTCCGATTCCGTCTACTCAGAACATTGGCTAATGTGTTCTCCGTGTCCGCAGCAGATCCCGATAGATCCCAATGGAGAGTGAAGCGACGTGCAGACACCCTGCACGAGGATTGGGTGGATGGGCCGTGACTGCACCGCACGTGACGGCGACTAACCGGATCTTTGTGTGCCGTGACGTCGCTACCGGCGAGCCACGCGATCTCCACAGGATGGGAAGGCTCGTCACTCGCAGAGGCGTGACAAGGAAAATCGGCATGCTTGGTGTAACCGTCTAATTATAATGCTGTGATTTTCAGCATGTCTTGCGTACATTTCTCATGGTATCCGTCTAAAGGTCCTAGAGAAACCGATTTCAGACTTTTCTTGGGAGAAGTGTCTGCATTATGAGAATATTCTTTCCAGGCCAAGGAGGAATTTCAAGATTAAAATCGTTACTCAACTTGACCACTGGCCGCAACACGGCTCCTCTGCATGAGTGCGGGCCCGACCACCTTTTCACCGTACTTCCCTGGATCCGCCCTCTGGTGTTTGCCCAAGACTATTTGCTCCGTTCCACTTCATCGATCAGCAAACTCGTAGAAACTTCTGATGCCACCATACAGCACCACTATTCTACCGGAAGGAGTCACCACAAAGATGTTTCCACAATCACTTTGCGCTCACGTTTCGACGTTTGAGGAAAACCACAGACAACCTGAGTGATTCCTTTTCGTATTCTTCACTCCTCCCAAAGAGCGTCTCGAGTACAGAAAGGAACACAAGCTGCCAATCATTTCATTCGATAAACTTAGGAAACAATATGGATAAACATGTTGCTTGACATCAACATTTTTAAGTTTTCTCCTCGCATATCACACCAAATGCAATTTTGTGCCTTTTTCTTGTCATTTTTCACCCTCTCTGTTTCTCTCGTATGTGATTGAACAAGAACAGAAAGAGAGATGAGGACAGTGAGAGGCAAAAGTAAGCCTACAATCAGACTTGTTGAGTCGCAACTCAGAGTCGGAGTCGACTCTCGAGTCGGCCCAAAGTTTTCCTTGAGTCAGAGTTGAGTCAACTCACTTTCAAATTGGGATTGAGTCTGAGTCGACTCAAGTGTTCGACCAGTTGAGTCGAGTCAGAATCGGAGTCAGCCTCTAAGCTGTGAGTCAGGAGTTGAGTCGACTCAACCCTCTATTTTCTTTACCTATGTGATCACATGGCTGACACTTTAGAAATTTTCATGACTAATTTTGAAAGATTTCTTATTGAAATTTGCTGATAGTAGGTGCAGTATTATTTTCATATTCCCACTACACTCATCCTGGGATCAGTCATTAAGAACAATTAGTTGTGTAAAATATACAGTTTCAAAACCACACACAATTGATAGTTACTTTCCATTTGATCCTAGCAATGACATGCAAAATCATACAGAAAAATGCAATTTGGCACACATTCAGACTTTTTACTTGAGGGTGCACACCAGACAAAGTCCTAAGCTGATAATCATGCAATAATTCACTCTTAGGAAGCGACATCTATATTTTCTGTTTTCTTGCTTTGGTTGACTGGAAACAACAAAAAACTAAATAATATAAGCGCCAGATAGAGGATACCAAAAATCTTGCTTTGCACATAAGCCTTGAAATGGGTCAAAACGGAAACTAAAAGCCTCAATTAGCTGCATTTGCGGATCCAGGATTGCCGATCGGAGGGGCACCTTCCCGGGGGCGCCACTCGGACCAGGGGCGCCACTTATGACCGGAAAAACCTATCAGGTGGGCGCCAAATCCTATCGGTGGGCGCCGACTTTCGTATCCTGGGGGGTGGGAAGCGACATTTCAGGGGGCGCCATCGACCTTTCAGGGGGCGCCGAGGTTCGATCGGGGGCACATGCCCCCTTGCCCCCTGGATCCGCCTATGATTAGCTGTTTTTTCAAAATACTTTCTTGATTGGTCATGGCTTGAGGACATCACCTGGTAGATAATATCAACACTGACGACACACAGCACTGTACCTGCTGTCCTCTGTATACGGAAAGTAAGACTCAGTCCTATCCCTGGCATTCCCTACACATCAAGTCTCTCACAAACCACCACTCTTTAAATTATGTTGATTATTATTTACCTATTTACCGCCCGCCCATTGCACAACATACTACGGCCTATGGGGATGTTCCAGGCCCTCTTGCAAAAATCCGAGAGCTTTTAGTTTCAGATTTTTTTCAGAAAATACCTACTGGCCTTGAAAAGATACCCAAGATAAATAACGTACAGAAAGGTAACAAATGCGCTATTATTGCCTCCTTCTTCGTTATGACAATTATGACTCACGTATTTCAATCCTCGTCCTGGGTAATTTTTGACAAAGCACCTGGCACCAAAAGCTCTCGGATTTTCGCAAGAGGGCCTGGACCAAAGCCTATGACTGCAGCACCCAAGATACCTTTACTTAAAGGTATGTACGTTCAAGAGGGATTTCTTCACGTCCGAGTGACGTCACGTAAACATGGAGGAATTCCTTCACCATTGGGCTGTGTATCAAACTGCTGCTAATGGCACTGCCTGCTTACGAATTTGTGAGAATACACGGTAATTAAGTTTATTCCAAATGCAAAAATTAAGCATTTCGTGTACGATTCTTGGCCTTTTTGCAAAAAGCTTGGACATATAATAATTAAATTTTCCCATTTTATATGCTACGAGGGTTGACGTCACATCCGGTGATCTGCACTTGCTGTTGGAGGGTGCGGCACCCCTGCACCCCACGCGCGCCACTCGTCACAAAACCATCACTGTGCGCCATAATATGTTAGCTTTTCTTTATTTTGTAGCCTGACTGCAGCCTGAGGGTAGAATAATTTTCTTAGTTTTTGTAAATCACGTGACTTTTGAAGTGCTATTTATCGTCCTCTTTTTTGTCATCGGAGGTTAGGCTCGCGTAATGTCTTTAGTGCGCCATCTGCAGTTTTCACTATGGCTCTTTCGGGAGGATGACGCGATAGTTCATTGTTTGTTTTGTTTTTGCTGGAGGTGGTCCACAGGGTCGGTTCGATTCGACTCGGCCTATTATTTATTTCGAAGCTTAGTTTGTTACAGGATTGTTCAGAATGCACTGGGGCAGGAATTGCCACTCAAAATGTTAATTTTCAAACATTTAGTCCTGTTCTTTGTGTTTGAAACCTCGCTTATTGCCTCAATTATGACAAGTCATGAAGGTCATACCTTTAAAATGAAAAGCCCTCTGGCCCTTCATCTCCCTAAAATGTTTGCATTTAGCACCTTTCTTCATTCGTGTGCAGACATAATATATGTCATGAAGTAATGCATTGCAATTGACATTCATGGAAAGAAATTTGCAGTTATCCAATAGTTAATCCCATAAATACATGTACTGGAATGTGTGTACTATGAAAGGAAATGTGCATTTTTGTGCACATACTTGTCCACCATTCTGAGTCGGAGTCGACTCTGACTCAATACTTGTTAAGATGTTCCCTGGCCTCTCCCTCGAATCCGGAAATGTAAAAACACTGAAGATTATATATTCGGGCACAGCCCTTCATCGGAATCGTGGAGTAAATATCAACAATTCTCAGTCCTAGTATAGCCAGACCTCGAATATTCGAGGTCTGGCTATACTAGGACTGAGAATTGTTGATATTTACTCCACGATTCTGATTAAAGGCTGTGCCAATATATAATCTCCAGTGTTTTTACATTTCCGGATTCGAGGGAGAGGCCAGGGAACATCTTAACAACTCATCATCATGCTCCTCGCCGCAGCACTTCAAAACTTATCAACGTCTGACTCAATACTTATTTGATTCAGAGTTGAGTCGACTCACTTTTGGATTTGGGTTGAGTCGAGTCAGCTCACCATTTTCAACACAGTGAGTCGAGTCAGAATCGGAGTCAGGCTTAAGCTGTGAGTCAGAGTTGAGTCGACTAAAAAATTGAGTCATCAACAAGTCTGCCTATAATATTCCCTGAAAAAGAACACAATTTCTCTTCTAGCTCCCACCCCTAGTCGGGTTTCTCTAGCCCTCGACTGGTATTGCTTGGTTCAATTCCGATAGTCTCGGCATTCTTAGTATGGCCGGCCAAAAAGTTGCTACCACCTCTCAACAGGTGTCTTTCTTATCCCAAACGTAACCCGGAGAGGGCTGCAGGGTCAAGGTCAGCACACCGACATGCTGCGTGACTGACCTGGGCTCAAAGTCCGGCGAATTCCCTGAGCAAGGAGTGATCTCATTTCGCAGTAATCGCTTTTAACAGAAGGGTTGGGGGCAGCATATAACTCCAGCAGCTGATGTACGAGTAAGCTCCAAAATTTTATTCTTCAACGTGACTCGGTAGTTGCATACATAACAAATGCGACCATACACATAGGCATGAAGACAGGCAGATAAACAGACGTGCACAGTACGCAATGGACGATACTTCCCTCGCGTTTCTTTGTTCAGAAAACAATGACTAGGTTGGGCTTACAGATTTAATTGATTATGATTTAATTGATTATTTGAGTTTTAAGGGCGCGCCAGCCTGCGAGGTCATATAGCGCCCATATGAATTATCTTCTGTCAAGGCCTTTAATAGCGTCTAGCTGCAGAGTAAAGTAAAGTAAAGCACCATCTGTAGCAAAATAAGTTTTCCAATAAAAAGTGAATATTCCACATCGTCGTTATAGTCATTACTGAGTGGTTACGTAGTCATGGATTTCAACAGGTTAGCCGGGCCGCCAGGCGCCCGGCACGGGGCGCCGGGGCACCACGTCCGGCGCCCACCCCGCACCCTACTCACGCCCAGCTCGCGACCTGTTGAGCTCACAGGTCGCGAGTTTGAGGAGACACGATTGTAAGTGAGTTTAGACCACTAGCCCGGCAGCGGAAGATGCTCCGTACCAGCTCGAAGAGGGTACATTCTTCTCATGCGTAGTCTGCAATTGTGTCGATTGTTGCACATGTCTTCGAGTCCTGTCTCGTCGCGATTTGCTTGATTGGTACCACCACGCGCCCACAAGTCATGTCTCCGCTATTTCTAAGCATAAACAGTAATTGACACTAGTGTGGTCGTCTGCTGGTGTATTTTCAAACACATTGGTATGGAGTGAGGCAGTAAAGCTTTGCATGAGTAGCCGCAGCCGAGCGCTGGCAATATCTGGCGAAATCATGTGAAACCCTGGCAGGAGGTACGTATTGTTCTCTGTGC
The DNA here is from genome assembly GCA_034440635.1 of Lepas anatifera. Classification (NCBI taxonomy): domain Eukaryota; kingdom Metazoa; phylum Arthropoda; class Thecostraca; family Lepadidae; genus Lepas; species Lepas anatifera. The sequence continues at coordinate 1,532,252 of JAOTON010000607.1, read as the reverse complement.
AGCTGCTGGGTCTAAATATTGCAGTTTTGCAGGCTCGGGCGGGGCGGGGGGGGTATGGTGCTGTAAGGAAACAAGTATTTCTGGGTGCAAAAAGTCCCCGTATTGAAGGAAGATTGATCGATGCATGACTTGGGTAACTAGCTTTAGGATTGATGAGTTAAAAATTCCCTAAGTTCACTATGCAGAGCCAGGTCACCACCAGGTCCTATGCATGAGAAAAAGACGTGCTGACCAGATCAAGAGCTGCCGGTGCTGAATGCCAACTCATGTGAGATCCTCAGGACTGTTTGGATACTGAGTGTTTCAAAGAAAAGAAAGCTGAAATACATTTTCATTTAATTGAGTCTTATTACAGCATATCATGAATATCTGACTTATCTTTTTTGGGAGGGGGGTGCTCAAAGACGATATCGCACCTTCGTGGATTCTGACTGAGCCGTCAGTCGCATGCTGCATACAGAAAAAGAAGAGTCTGGTGTCTTGTTTCTGTCAGAACTCATCCTTTGTAGAGAAGCAGCACTTTTCTTTTGGAATCGAAGTACGAGTGTGAAATTATGATGGTTAACAATAAGCCACAAGTTTATTTGGTATATTGCATATCACCTCTCTGAAAAATTGCATTGCACAACAGGCAGTAATCCAAGATCAGTTTGCTTGTCCTGTATTCCAAGCCAAAAGAAAAGCTTTAACTGTCAGTGCATAACTTGGATCAGGAATCGATAGCACGTTTTAGGAAAAATACATCGGTAGGTACACCTTCAGTAATCGTCGGCACAAGGGCGTGGGGCATGTCCAATTTTTCAATGATCCTTGCATCGCTGCAAGCGGCTGCCACCTGGGGCGCGGGGAGAGTGACAAAGCCTCTCTCATATTACGCTAGTGGGTACATCATTGTTTGTCTTTCTCCTCCTTTTTCACCAAGACTGTATTTTTATTAAGAACTTACTAAGTTCCCAGGTTATGCTAAAACATATTATGTTGTTGCAAGCTTCATCTGGAATAGCCCTTCACTTTAGCGGCAAACAATCCGGTAGATAAAGGAAACAAAGAAAAACCGTAGCATGCTAGAAATACACGCCCCAGCAGGAGTTTTCAAGATTATTTGTTGGAGTACCTTCCGTGATAAAACAGGGGGCTGGGAACAGCCGGAGATTGTGACGTAACCGCGCGTGTATTCATTCAGCGATCCATGAAGGTCGCGCATCGGACCTTAGTCATGCGCTTGATCGGCTGGGAGTTTCCCGCGCACTAAGCCTCCTCGGTTGTACTGTGTAGATTTTTAAAGGTTCTGTTTCCACACATTAGCTTTAGAGCAGATCTACTAGGAGCTTTTGCATAACTATAAACATAATATTCCCAGTGTGAGTTTGCATTCAAATTGAGTCATGGACCGGCCCTATCGACCAAATGCGTGGAAGCTGCCTGGAAGCTTTCTATCGTGCATGGAAACCATGGAAATTTGCTAGAACGCCATGAAATTAGGTTGCTCACGTGCGGGATGCTCTTAACATGAAACAAAACGGAAGTTTCCCTTCCACTCACTACGTCAATGTACCGATAACGTATCTCTCTAGGAGTCATAGGTACGATCCGTCAGTTTTTATTCCATTGACGTAGTAGCTTGAATAGAAAAGGCTTACGTTGGCAGACTTTGGGCTAGTTATGAAGTTATTTACACCAATTTTGATGTCTTCTATCACGCATGGGTTTCAGCAGCTGCGTTATCATGTGCAGACCCTGTATATATGAATTAAGCTTTAAAGAGCATTTCGCCTGCTTTGGAAATGTGTGATATACAAAGTTGAAACCATTTAGGTTGTGAAACAGTCTTTCCTAGCTCTTCAGAATTTTGCATGTTTAATTTCTCCTCTTTCTTGCATTCATACCAACACAGGCTTGATCACTAAACTTAACTATTTTTTCCATTTCGCATCAATTCAGTTATTAGCCGACTTGTTACATGCCTGCATTAGGTCTTTATTACCAACTACACATCTGCAAAGTAGGCTGCAGGCCTTTCCTCACCTGAGTGCCAGACCCAGAGTTGTTTACTGAAGGGATCTACTGCCTAAGTCGTGTTCGGCATTCCGAAAAGTGTTTCTGACCATTACAGGCATATCTGGGATTGTATTTTTATGATTTTACGTTTAAAATTAACTCATCAACCTTATGGGAATAAGCATAGAGATCGGTACGACCTCTCCAACCGGCTGAGCGATGGCTGACAATAAGCTGTAAGTACGGTGTTTTTTAAGTACATTCCGAGGCTTAGGGTAGGTATGGCTACTTTTGCTTTCATTCATTGGTGTTACCAGTTGCAAGTCTTTCATGACCCTGTCCTAACGTTGTTCCAAAGCTTTCAGAGGGCGAAGAAATTAGGTGGTCTTCGCTGTGGACGTAATATGTGACCGAAAATGATTTAAAGAATGTACGGTTGGCACGTTAATTTTAATACGCCGGCAGACAATAGCCCCCCCCCTACCCAGATACCGCCATCCCCGTGACAATTCTTACGCAGGTGAATTGTTGAACAAAAATAGCACTAGGTCGGCATCAGGCCCAGCAGTGGTTATTGTGTCCGTTCTTTAATTTAAGGTAAAATGAAGCAAGTGACTGAAATTGTTGTGAAGAGTGTAAATCTAACATTTTTCTCTCTAAAAAAGCAACCGAGCTTCTTCTGGCTGTTTTTTAATTCACTGGCCGTAACGTAAAGCCTGAGATGTGCATTTCTGGTAATGCCCTCGGAATAAAGGGGTATTTTACGGTTTCCATTGTCATAGTTCCTAGGCACATGGCTATTTTGAAGAGAAAAACATTACTGATGAGTTTGAAGCCAATTTTGAAACCCAGGGTAGCCTATTTCCATTTATTGGGCGCGTTGAAAAAAACGCATTTTCCCATTCCGTTCTACGCACCAAAGTTCCCGTCCACGCCTGGATCAACAGCTGACGAAACCCTTGCTGCTGCCATAGCAACCAATGAATTGTTCACTCTCTGTATAAATATGTTTGGGAATAAGTGTAGTATTACTTTTACTGGTCACATTATGAATGATACGTTTTAAAATTGGTGTTTCCCACTAAATTTGAACATCTTTTATTTTCCGATGTTTAATTTTACAATCTACTGTATGTACAGCTAAATTCAGTAACGGCGGAACGTCCAACTTTAAAGGGGGCACAATTGGCTTTTCAAACTATCTCTTTCCAGTCAACACCACAGGTTAAGTGTTAAAAATTTCATATTCAAGGGGGCACCGTGCCCCGGTGCCCCCAGTTCCGCTGCCACTGTAGCTAATGTAGGTTCTAGTTCTACCGTGTATTGGCCACTTAGGTTTAAGCCGTGTACTGACCACATAGGTTTAAGCAATATTACGATTGACAATATATACTTGTAGACATGGGCATTGAAAGCTTGGGGGACGGGGGACGAGACTCCTACTCACGAATCAAAGGGGACGCCCCCCATTTTGGACCTGGACTTATTTTCTTTGCATTTTCGCCTTGTTACCAGCGTGAATCTACATAAATGTGCCATCGTCACTAGTGTTCCCTATGGAGCCGAAATTCTAACAATTTGTCACCCCTGGGTGTCCTATTCGCAGAAGCCTATATGGTGGCAGTGGAAGAAGAAGTTCCCACTGAAAGAAGCCACTTCTGCACGCCCAATACGTAGATGACCTATACGTGGACATCGAGGACACATCAGAATTGCAGAAGCTCAAATAACATTTGCAAGAGGTGTCCGACCTAACCTTCACTGTAGAAGTGGGTGGCGATAAGATTAACTTTTTTGAAGTTTCAGTGGAAGCAACGGGAAGAAAAATAACCACAAATGTCTACCGCAAGCCAACTGATGCAGGGAAATGCCTACACGGTAGAAGTGAGTGCCCTGGCCGATATAAGCCATTAGTAATAACACCCTATTTACATACATGATGGGGCCATCAATACTTGTTTAACATGGACGCTTGTTCACGAAGAAATAAAACTAATCAAACAGCTACTATCTAACAACTGCTACCCAGCTAGGATGGTTGATGACGAAATAAACAAGAATCTGTCGAAATACCTGAAAATAACCAATGCCAACGGTTCATCACCCCATGGCACTAATCCAGCTGGGGTGGCTCACAAACTATATTACAATAATTAACTGTCACTGCTATAAATAACATTTGATTCTTTGATTCCAATCCATAAACTATATCACAAGAATCAGTGCCCATAGTAAATGCATAGCCGGAGGCTGATCCGAGGGAATATCCTCCCGCATTTGGTATAACGTGCAGTCTTTACTTAATTTCGTGCGGAAAAGCGATGCAATGCATTATGCGTATTTTGGCCACCTGCAGTATTGAGAAGGCCGCGGATTGGTGCGCACCACCTGGCTGACCCCGGAGGCGAGGTGTGGACACGTGACCTGTTCCTCATCTCCGAGCGTCACCAATGTATCAGTGGACCGAACAAGCACGGTTTTGGAATCTTCAATTTGTGTTTGTGACAGTTACAATCGGTTTGAACTGCACTAAGAGGTAAATTACAATTATGTGCGCATGGATACAAGCTGCTTCTCTTCTGGCTTGTCCGTAGAATACGATTTTACCCTATTTCACACCTGCACACGAGGCAAGAACAAGAAAAAAGGAAGCCTGCATGGTGGAGACGCCATCCCCTCCCCTTCGGACGATTAGGTGAGCGGCGCTAAACTGTTATTTCTTTGCATTTGTAGTGGAAAGATTATGTGCAATACAAGCATACAACATATGTTCAATACAAGATATGTCCATACAAGCTGTGGTCCAGCAAGGTTGATGGCAACGATTTCGCCCCAAAGATGGTTACTGCTACGCAAAACAGATGCTCAAATATTTGAGCCCCCAATAACGTGACAAAAATTAACCGACTTGGCTCAGCTTCAACTCAACGCATTTTAACATGGACTTAGGTCCCATGCATAAGTTCAATTGCAATCGGACGGTACTTTCGGATACAATTCCGATCCTGGTAAAGCTTTTGGCAATGAAAACTAGGTTTCAAACCAATTCTCGTCGGTCCGCATCCGATAAGACCTGGCAGAATTTGGCAGCGTGATGGTAAATGTTCCCCTTACAGTGTATAGGTTAAAAGAGAGTAAACAACAAAGGGTAAGGCTTTCTTTACAAATTTGTATGAAGGAAAGGTGAAGAAAGTGAAGGTAGACGTCACAAGTGCGCCAGAAATGTAGACCAAGTTAAAATCGAAAACTTGTCTACCTGTTACAGCTATTTTCTCATTCAAGCTTAAGCGCCATGACAACTACGATCGCTGTATCCTGATCCTCAGTCTTCTCCTGGTCACCTCTCGCCCATGGAAACTAAGCCAATGTTTATGTCCACTACCATGGGCTGGCTCTACCCGCAGAGATCAGTCGGTATCCTTTCACTGTGCAGCCACTGGCACTGTGCTTATGATACAGAGCAAAAACAATAAGTGAATACATTCCCAAAACGGCACGAGTTGAGAGTAGCGCACAACTAAAAAAGCACGCACATAAAAGTCAGAATGATAATGCACCACCATCACCATCAACTAACGACAATACCCATTACTACTATTACCATCAACTGACGACAATACCCATTACTACCATTACCATCAACTGACGACAATACCCATTACCACCATTACCATCAACTAATGGCAATACCCCCCCACCCAGGGGGCGCGGTAGTGGAGTGGTCAGCGTACTGGCTCTCACGCAGCCGACCCGGATTCAAGGCCCGGCGGATTCCCTGAACAAGGAGCAAGCTGGCTCCCGTCGATAAGCCCCAACAATTATTTATTATTTGACGACACTACCCATCACCACCATTACCATCAACTTCCGACAGTGGGGAATATAGCACCTTCGTGGGTTCTAAACTGACCGTTACTCGCGTAGAGCATGCAGCAAAATCCGTGTTGGCATCCTTCGTTTGTCTCAAAACTTAGCTGTTATTGAGAAAAACCTATTCATAGGCAGACGTCTGTATGTACTTAAATGACCACAAGCATCTCCGCGCCTCCCCTCCCCTCTGAGCTCACAAGCGGTGTGCTGCCGGCCCAGGGCTGGTGGGGCGAAATCCACCCTTAAAAATGTCACCCTTCCACAGATATTCAGGGTTGCATTCTTTCTCTATGGTGAATGGAGTTATTAGCTAGTACTTTGTTATGTCTTATGAGCTAGCCATATTAGTAGAAATGTCATCATAAATGTGTCACATTCGCTTTAATAATATACAAGCAAACCTGTGATCTGATCTGGTCAAATGACCACCCGATAGGGTCGGAAATGGGACGTGCTGTAGTAGAAGAGCAAGAATGGTGTCCAAGCGATGGAGCAGACTGTTTCTCACTGCATTTACTCTTTAAAACGGGAAAACATCAGGTTCGAAGTGCCGTCGATGCTGTTGAATTGCTTATTATATAACTTAATCTGGACGGTGCTGCAGAGCAGTGCTTGGTAAGACCCCTATGTACATTTGTATATCGTAAGATATTGGTGCACAACCTTTCCATAATACATTTACATCTAAATTTTACATATAGATTTTACATTCTGAGCCATTGCATGCACTGAAACTCGTCGATGGTGTGGGAACCACTGACCTCTCCAATGATTTGCTCCACAAACTTGTGGTCGGAATTCTCGCTTTTCCAGCTGAGTTCAAGGCCAACTTGTGGGTCAATCGGCCTGCAGATTTGTGCGGTCTGTGGTGCCTGGATAAGATCAGAAGGGAGCATTTATGTCAAGGATTCTTTCGATAAATACGCTGTTGCCCCTCATTGTGTTTCGCGCTGATTTCTGATTTTTGTTTCTTTCTGAATGTCTTAATCACGCACTTTCCCACACGCAGTCAAAAATACCCTACGTTACGTTGCGAAGCATATTGCCGTAGCTAACCATAGCTTTGCAAATGAGCTTAGTGTAGCTGAGCTCTATGCCTCACCTGGTACCTCAAAGTGTGGCATAACGTAACGCACTTCAGAAAATACCGTAGCACAATGATATTTTTGGGAAATACAGCTCTAATGAAATTGTTGTCGTATAAACGGCATCCTTTTTTATTTTTATTAGGGCCACTCCCAACAGGCACACTTGCTCAATTACAGGGAGTATTGGCGTGGGTGTTTAAGGATCCTCTCCACCGGGTCAGATCGGACACGGAAGGCGGTTTCCCGCCGTGGGGATTGAACCCACGTTAATCCATGCTATCCAATCCGTAGACTGGCAACGAAGCCACTAGACCACTCCGGCCCCGGCCCCTTTTTCCTAAGTCCTTTACTATTTGTATGTCCTGAACCCGAGAATATTTTACAGGTTCGGACCACATTCAACCACAAACACATTTTGTACACGCCAGGGGTTTTCCTTATACCGGCACCCTTGCGGAGCAGTCGTGCCCGCACGCTCCTTATCACACACCCCACTGTACCAGACGGCAGGGCTATCCCAAATTCTCGGGCCCGGTGGAACAGAGGACTGCTCCGGTGACACGAGGTGAGGCCGTGCCCTCAGGCTGTGCCACCGGACCGGTGAATCGGTTTAAATACCAATCAGGTCAGTGCTCCCAATAAGAAGAACGATGGCTGGTCAGCGTAAGTTCCGAATTGTGGCGGGAACTGTTCAGTGAACTGCCATCTCTTAAGTAGCAGACGCCAGAGGCTAGCTTTGGTCCATGAACCTCCCGCACTGATCCAAGGCACCTCATCCCACTGTATCACGGCGGTGGTCATCATAAGCCTTTCTTTCTGGGATAGCGAACATGTAGCTACCTCATGATGTCGCCACAGGTGCTTAAAGGGAATGTGGCACCCTGGTCGAATCCTGGAATTTAGTGTTATTAGGCGTACTTTTAGCCGAAAATAATGAAACCACTCATAATTTCTCTGAAAAAATGTACAATAAGCTCAATATTTTGATTTTTGAAATACTCTTCTAGGAAAAGAAATACATATTAGCCTGTGGATGATGTCATGATCTGGCAACCACTGTCCATACTTGAAACGCTTCAAGGGCTTTGATTGGCTGATGCCCATCGTGACGACAGTATATGTCGTCACACCAACAGCCACGGAAACTGTGGCCTGCTGCTAGGGGTACAAGAGGGGTACATTGCAGGTAGGTTTTAGCTTTTTCTACGGAAATCTCGAGTTCCAAGGCAAATGATATATTGAGTACCGGGGTTTTCCGACTTGCTTTACAACTTGGCTATCTCAGTTAAAATCACGTTATGAAGGTGCCACCTTCCCTTTAAAAGTGAAGGTGAACGAACCACGCCAGACCCCTTCTCATACTTGATAGATGTATGTATGTGTACCTTGACGGTTGTACGTTAATCTTACAAAAGCATATCCCCGAGACCGCATTTTGGTCTATCTCAGAGCGTGTGTGAGCTTGTTATACACTAAGACATCTCAAACAGGAAGCTTATCATAGCTAGTGGAGCCCAGGCGACGCCGGTGGTCGGAAGGCGCCTGTGCTCTCAGGTGCTGGGTTTGTCAGAATGTGCGCAATAGGTATATTTTATTCGAGAGATGTAGTTTTCTCGAAAACTAATGCGTCGTTATCAAACATTATAATTTGGTATAATTATGAGAAGCCCTCGCCACACCATGATTTATATCCCACTTTCTTATCTGTAGTGCACATGTTTGTTTTTCATGATTAAGTTCTGAATATCGTATTTCAGTATATTTTTATCGTAGCTGTAGCTAGGATCTCATGATACAAATGCTCATTAAAATACTCCAGTGTAATTATGTTGCATGCTTGTGATTCCAAACCAAGCCCAAAAAGCGTAATTTCATACCATGGATCAGATTTGCATAGAGTACATTGTCCAACAGGTAGCCAATGCACGAAAAACGCTTCACAAAATTCAACATTGGGTTCAGTCTATCATTAGGTCAACCTAATGCAAAAATATTCCTGACTTTTTATCTATCTATTAATTTGTTGGCTATAATCATCAACAGACAACAGTCTATTAAGATGAAAAATCGAGATGCAAAAGCTATCAATTGTTTTACATGATTGCTCTGGACATGATAAGAACAACGTTGATTACGGATGTTCGCAAGAGGAATTTAGAAATCAAAATATGTTTGGGGTTATGTCAAATAAAGCTATTCTAGCGTAAAGTAAGCCGATAGTAGATTCAATATAAGCAACAACAAAAAAGTAGCATTCCGTGCTGCCTTTCAGTTGCGGGAGATTCTCACATTTCCTAGTCCTTTTACCTCATTAGGTTCCGTGGCTTCACTTTCCAAAAGTTAAACTGTAGATAAAGAGGCCTGCTATTGCGCCTTGGGCACTGCGAGTTGAAGATGTAGAGCTCAGTTGCCTGCTGCCCGGGGCTGTGAACGTGCTATTCCTGGTGTCTGGTGGCTTGGGTGGCGTTTGCAGTGGTGACAGTCTTTGTCTCAGAAACTAAGCAATTCTAAGTTTTACATGCCTCCTCTTGACTCAGTGTCTTGCCCTAGTCCTTGCCGCCACTGTCACGATCAATCATGCCGTGAATACCAAGAACTATGCGGTCTTTGACATACCGTAGGTCCCAAATTGATGTCATTTTAAGTACTATTACCAACCTTTCGCATGAAAATTATAGATCGTCTAACTCGCTCCTTGAGAGAATCAAGGTAAAATCCGCAATGCACTGCATGAAAAGTCATGAGTCAGTTAACCAGTTTTCACTAAAAATCTTCAAAACAAAAAGTAGCTCAATATTTTTCTTTGAGACGTTTGGAGCGACCCACCGAAATGCTTCACTCTCTTGGACTGGCTGTACTTCATCCTGACATAGCCTTTTTATATGAATGCCTGAAATGTGTTGCTGCTAATTGCTATAAGTTCCGTGGTGTATAAGTCATGTCGGCAGCCTATACAAGCCATAGTAGCTTAGGCGGGAGTTCCGTGTCAGACGGTAAGTCAACCAGAAGAATCAGGTCAGTTCCACACGCGCGTCGTCTGCCGCAGAGCTCACTGCGGTGTGTCAAGGTCTATGCTAATCCTCTCCGATTCTGAGAAGATAGGCGAATGATTCAGACCTCATGCTATTATACAGAGGGTTTTCCAGTAATTTCAGCGTTGTTATTTAGCCGGTACAGCCTAGAAGGGAGAGAGATGGGGTGAAGGGTCTGGTTTTTCCCTTGGACCCACGAAAGAGCCCTCTCTCTACCTCGAAAATCCATGTCATGCACCGAAGGCACCTGATATGGACATCCAAACGCCTGAAAATGCCAAGCTTGTGCGGTAGAGGCACCCTAGGTGACCTTGGAAGACCTTCCACTGTAGCACAGGCAGCATTTAACATTGTCGGTAGCCTCCACAGTTTGCCATGTTTCCTCTGTTAGCATCATATTTCTGTTTGATTCCCAGTCACTTATCTTCAGACAGCAGTGCCTTTCTGGTAAAATTCAGCCTATGCAAATCCAGGGGACAAGGAAGCAGATACCTCCTCCTCCCCATGATCGAGCCTCTGCGTGCCCTGAATGAATATGGGTGCTCCTCTGAAAGATCGTTGGCGCGCCTTGAAACGTCGCTTCTCCAGGATGAGAGTATCATCGCCTCGACGATAAGATTTGGTGTTTTCCAGGAGTGACGTCCCTCTGGCTGCTCCTGACCAGTACCCCACCCCGATTGGAAATCCTGGGCCCACCTACGAAACTATGTAGTTCTGTGAGTTCCGGGAAATATATTTTAAATCATTTAGCCCCGTAATTGCATTCGAAATCGAAGTTGACGTCAGAGCGGCGCACACTGCAATGTTTTTTTCAGGTGATGTTTTGGCGCTCGCTTGGGCTTCACTACGCTCGTTAAAATCCTAGATCTGCCACTGTGATTTATCTGCAAATAGTATGGGACTCAGAAACGGCGGATTTTGGGGGTAGTGCACATATACACCCTGAAAAGCAAACAGTATGGGGCTCAGGGACGGTGGATTCTGGGAGGGTATGAACATGCACACCCTGAAAAAATTGGGGGTGTGCAAAAGTATATTTTTTCACACCCGGCTTTAGCTTGGTTTAGGGAGCCCCCCACCCGGATTTGGCAAGCGGCCCCGGCTGGTCAAGCAAACTTCAGGCATAACTAACCACTGCCTACCTGAAGAGATGGGACCCTCTGTGTGAAATAAAGACACTTTCATTTATGAATGACGCCTTCTGACATCAATGTCGCCCCATGAATGACAAATAGGCGCCCCCAGGAGAGAAAATGCGCCCCCTTCTGGATAGCATAGGCACCCTTGGATATCAAAGGCACCCCCTGGACAGAAAAGGCGCCCCCTTCACAGAGCAAAGGCGCCCCTTGTCGGATAGCATATGCTTCCCTGGATAGCAAAGGCCCCCTCAAGAAGATATTCGGTGCCCCTGGATAGCATGGCCGCTCCTTGGTTAGCACAGGCGCCCCCTGGACAAAAAGGCGCCCCCACAGAGCAAAGGCACTCCCTCTGGATAGCATAGGCGTCCTTGGATAGCAAAGTCTCCCCCTGGACAGAAAAGGTGCCCCCTGGACAGCAAAGGTCGCCACCTCCCCCCCCAAGGAGAGCAACGGCACCCCTTGATAGCATACGCACCCCTTGGTTATCACAGGCGCTCCCTGGATAGAAGAAGGCATCCCTCCGTAGAGAATAGGCGCCCCTGGATAGCACAGGCGCCCCTTGGGGATGGAGGCGCCCCATGGGGAGGGAGGCGCCCCCTTCCGAAAATCTTGCATATCCGCTCGAAAATAGAATGCGCCGTCCTGATGGGACTTTTCATGGTCCCAGACCGGTATCGCACCCGGCGGGGCCCAGCTCAGCGGATTACAGGTACTGTCCCCGAACCAACAGAGTTCAGCTACCAGCACGCAGAGACTGTACCTGCCCGGTGACGCACCTGGTGCGCGGCCGATGGCTGGCTGTCAGAGGCTGTTCTCGTGGAATTTCCTACGGTTGTGGTGCCAAGTCACGACTGGGGGTGGCTGGGATGGCCGCCCAGCGGCGAGGGCAGTCTTTTAGAGCTGATCCGAGAGGAGCGTCTTCAGTGGCCGAGAAGCGACGGGTGGCACAGGTTGACGGACCGGGAGCTCTGGCGCAATCGGATTCACTTCAAGCACAGCAAAAGGTGAGACTAGGATTAGAGCTTGTAGTGCTGGAATATATCCATGTGATGAAGTATGTGCCTCGATTGTTAATTCATTCTAACAACTTTTTTCTTCGATTCTAGGCTGCCGTGAGTTTTTTTTAAAAGACAACATACGAATATGGTTCTGATGCATTCGCCAGAAGAGATACAAGCAGAGACACGGCGAAATTCCCTCAAGAACTTGCTGAAATGGAATATATTTTCTAGAGCATTCCTCAACCCTGTCTTATTTTTTAAGCCCCAAAAGCTAGTACTGTTAAGCTGCAATTGTGGTCATGAAAAGCCAAGGATAACAATGAATATTCATAGCCGAGACTCAGACCTCCAATCAAGGTCAAGAAAGCAATTACATAGAATAAGCATTGCTTTTGGATCTCAAATTATCTGCAAGGATTAAAAGCATGACGTGACTTCAGCCCCATTAGTTTACTTTGTTTGGGACTTTAAAATCTGTGTGTAATTCGGGAATTCGTAGCTACGCACTACAGCCGTTTAAAATGAATACGGGAGGACCTCATGAGTACATCTGCGATTAGCAAACTTATCCAATTCATAAGACTTGGGCAGAAAATATGCGCCTCTGGTCACCTGAATTCTCTGTTGCCGCCTAGATTGTAAAAGCTGCATAATCCTCGTCACGCAGATAGCTCTGAAGAGGGGCGAGCCTTAAACTTCATTACAGAGGTCAATACAACGTATTGACTAAGCTCTAAGCAATAAAAAATAAGAAAAGCAATACTGATTACCTAGCTCTACCGGAGAACAGTGTAATCTAGATTTTATACACCTGCTTATCTAGACAAATAACAGACATCCATATTGCATCATCATTATCATGAAAGTCTCGGAAACAAATTACCAAGAATATTACAATATTAAGGTAGAAAAATACTCAACTGGGCACTTGAAGCTGATATCTGAAAGTAACCGATCCCTCTCGTAATGTGGCTTTCGTTGAATCACCTAACTGGAGGCTCATGATGTGGTTATCAGGAGGCGAGGACAGCAGGTTTGAACGCGAGCTGCGGAGGGAGTGCTTACAAACGAGTTGTCCAGGCTGGTTTTTCAGGACTGTTTGGGAGTTGACAGGGCTGAAATTAAGCCCGGTTTTTAACATTTTAGGTAGTAACTGGACGCATGAAAAAGTCATCCGATAATGCTATATTTGTATTAAAAATCAATCAATCACTTTATTATTCCATGGGTTTCCGTAGCCTAGAAAAATTAGCCCAATGCAAAACTGCATGAGGTAGTTAAGGTCATGTTTGTATACCGAAGCTTATTGATTCCGATATTTTCAGCTATTTGAGCTTGAACAGCTTGTTTTGCCCGGTCGCTCGCGTTATCTTAGTGTGTGACGACGCACAGTTTGTGCCTGGGATAAGCCTTGTTCAATGCCCAGTTATGGATGCTTTCTTGCCCTTGTATTTCCTGGTAGTGTACATTTCAAAATGTATAAGCGTAGCCAACCGGAAAAAGTGAGCGGGTTTACCAATTTTTAATTCCCTCTGATAGGAAACGTTGCCCATTAAAACCAAAACTCTTCAGATTTGGCCTCAGTGCTATTGCTATCCATATCACTACTCACTGCTTTCCATTCCTTCCTGCTGGCTCTAGAATTGTGGAATATTTTCAAAATTCTCAACAAACAAAAAAAACAGCAATTTTTGTATAAAATTAGAGGAAAACACGATTTAATCCTTTCCCATTCCGACCCGTACAGTAAGATATTCTCAAACAATATAGGTGGCGTATAATTCAATATTTTCCAAGATTGTCTCAGTGTGGCAGGATTTTCTTTTCTGTGTTTTTCTCTCACTGCCGCTGTTTCAGTGCAACCGCCTTGTGACATCATCCCTAGTTTTACGAGTCTTCTATTCGTCAAATAACTCTTCTCACGTTGATGACTACGTGACGGTCACTCAATTTCGCTGTTGACACTTCCATTCTAATCATCTGAAAAAGATAGGACATATAGCTCATCATTCCACGCATGAAAGTCCAATGAAACTCCCCGATTCAATTGTTATTTTCAGGCGGCATCAAATTTTACACTGTCAAAACGCTGACAATAGTTTTGTCACGAACGCAATGGTTGAAAACTTTCCCTTGTCACTCTAAAATCCGACACTCCACCATTATCGATTGACAATTTGTTACGAGTATATACATGCTGCTTTATCGTGACCCCTCTTTAATAGACTCACTGATTTATTTATGGCTTAACTTCTGTCCACTATGTGCTGTGGCAGCTGAGCTCAGGGCCCAGAATGATTAAGTCTTAGTTTTATCGATTGTTCGGTACTACCAGTGTCGGATTTTGGCCGACAGCTGGGAGGGGGGAAGAATCGGGCACAGTATCGGGGAAATATTTTTGTAAGAAAATAGACCAAAATAGGAAGGGTTGGGATGAAACCCTTGACCTTCCACACCTCCCCTTAATCTGCATCTGGATTTTATATCTCTTTTTACGGCTCATGCAAAATTTAAAAGGTCAACTTCTGCACCAATGTGGCCAGCAGGCGTAAAAGCGAGACTACAATTCCGCCGTTGTTAATTGGCTCAAGTGGCTGGACGCCAATTATCTCATATAACCTAACAGTGATTGTCTACAGCACGAAACCGCTCTGGCACCCCACCACTCATGACACACCATAAGCCCTCCACGTAACACGATGTAGTCACGCAACACGCCCATCGGTGCGTTTGACCCCTGACGCGGATATGTGCGGAGCCCGGGCAGCGATGGCTCGCGCATCCGTGACAGCTCTGCTGAACTAGCTGGACATTGGAGATATGCTAATAAAATCCACGTTGGGAAATATATTTGACAGACAGCTAGAAGGAGGGGATGATGTCGGTTTGTATCTAGCATTAAGTGATGTTTTATCACCTTGCTTGTCTAATCACCTAACGCAGAAACCTGAAACCCCGCTTAAATGTTTCATCAGTGTACTTGTGCACCTTAGTGCATTGACGTCGGACTTTGCACGCGCGGCCCTGTACGCCCACAGAAAGAGAAGCTTGGAAAAACACCGGGACTGCAGGGAGGCGGAACAGTGATGAACAAACACAGGCGGGGCCCGATCACTGGTGGGTCCAGAGGGGGGGGGTGGGCATTTGCACCTAAACCCTCCAATCATCCCATGTCTTATTCATTGATTTTCACGATTTTTTTACCCTGCTGACCTCTCCCCCAAACAAAAACGGTATCCATCCACCTTTCTGCCCTGCCCCGACTCAGTAGAATTGTCATGCATACTACCTGCTAACCAGGGCCGTAGCTAAGCGAGGAGGACAGAGGAGCCTCGTCCTTGGTCACATTAGAGCGTCCCAGTTTTGACCGAGGCTTCTTCCTTTCTCCAGGAGCGTCACAGGGAGGCCTCAACTCCCTTTTCCAGCCCTCGCACGAGCTAAAACATCCTTTAAGCTGCCAGTTGGAGGCCCCCTTTACTAGAGATTCTCTATATTTCTCTGCCTGGAACAAAGATGTGCTAAGCTACTGATTTCTCAAGTTCTCAGTGAAAATTCAAAGTGAACAGCCTGGTCTGACATCATGAGGATGTATCAAGTCTTAGGGCTTGCAACGGATCTTAGATCTGATGGAGTATGGTCTTCTCGGAGCTTTTATTATAATGGTTTCATATATCTTTGTTCTCTGTCCCCTGATATTTAATTACTGGCTTACTGACGCATACTGACATGCGTCAAATGCATATCTGGCTAACTTTGTTTTGCCTGTAAATATTGTTTTTCGTTTATAGAGTGAGCCCCCAGACAAGTGTCCCAAGACCACAAGAGACGGTCGCAAAGAAGTTCCAAGGAGGACAAGGATCTGTAATCAGTGGTCCTACTTTGGCCTTTGATCACTGTCTTTCCTGTTTGTTTCTAGGAGACTGGCTGGGAGGTCACGTCCCAAAGCCCTGTTCCGGAAACGGTCGTAATGACGTCATAAGGGAAACCCAGCGGAAGCTAAGACACGCTAGTGCCTAGATTAGGGATGAATACTGGAATATACTCACAATTAGCCAGGATACCCAGCGCTGCGAGCATTAATCAAAGCACTAAGTTCATTGGATTTGATTCGTGTAGGCCAACGGCTCAATTTTGGGAGACAATTTGTTTGATAAAATGTTACATCCTCTACAGTCTGTTGGTTTCTTCCTCCGGACCCAGCATGCAGCAGCACAGTTTTAATGAAGTACTGAAAGCGGTCTTGATTTTTTGTTCGTCAATCGATTCATCAAAACTGATGCGCGACCGCAGACAAAGGTTAATCTCTCCTCGCGCGCTGGTGTAGCACGCGACCGTCGCGCTCCTCGTGGCGGCTCGCCCCAGCCCCTCCCCTCCCCGCGACCGCGGTGACGTCAACGCACACATCCAGACTATCACTAAAGCAAACAGTGGTATGCCCCTACTCAGAAGTGCAGTCTCCGAGACGAGTAGAACGCGTGGGGTGGGCCACGTGTGGGGAACTACAGAACGAAGTGAAATGAGACGAGATGATACGACTTGTTCAGTTTCACTCGGGACGTGACAGGTTTTCATTCTGAGACATAATTGGACGTGTTCTTATTTGAGGACGGAATGGGACGGGTTTTCACTTGGGGACAGAATGGTACCGGTTTTCATTCAAGGACGGGGTGGGACGAGTTTGCATTCGGGGGGCGGGAACGGACAGGTTACCCACTTGTTGGGCTTAATTTCCTGGGTGGAATTGAACAAGGAAGACTTGAGCTAGATGGCATTTTATGCATCCTAAAATTGGGTGCCATCTGGATCTCTAC
Organism: Lepas anatifera; assembly: GCA_034440635.1. Taxonomy (NCBI): domain Eukaryota; kingdom Metazoa; phylum Arthropoda; class Thecostraca; family Lepadidae; genus Lepas; species Lepas anatifera. The sequence continues at coordinate 1,515,313 of JAOTON010000607.1, read as the reverse complement.
CCTGAGAGTATTATAAAAAGAAGCATTGCATCACCGAGCGGGCCTGCTGAAATGACTTGTGTTCAACTCCTTGTTGATCTTCGCCTCAGACCAGCACTTGACTGGTCCTAATGAACGCTATGTGAGATTACACTGTAGGTAGGTAAACGCACGACACATGCTAGAGGATTCTGTAGAGAACAGACTTAGAAGTCTGAGAACGTGCCCTGTTGTGTCTGTTTGGCAGTCGAAGCAGTATGAAGCTGTGGCTCTCGCTCCTCCTGGCGGTCGTCTTTGTGTGCAGTACTGCTGGGAAGCGCGCCAAACGCCAGGGTAAGCCAGCAATCGGTTAACACCTCGACACTTCGCATGATTTTCCTTCTGGAAATATTTCTGAGAGGTACATCCGTCACTTAGCTTTCAAACTTGTCACACCTCTGCCCAAAAGTGGGTAGAAAACTCGTAATTAAGGGCTTTATGGAATTGTATATTATAGCCTAATATGAAAGTTAATATCAGTGTTTGGCCTGGAAAATCATCAGATAAATAATATCTAACACCGATACTCACAGCTTACCATCCCTTTTAAAGTCAGGTGCTTAAAACAGCAACTAGGAGCACAGGTATATGTGCCTTGCCTTTGGTTCTACCTGTGTTGAAGCAACAGTTGCGGTGTGCACTTTGCCATGTCTTCTTGAAGAAGAGAGCGTAAAATACCACTTCTCCCTCATAGTGCTGCGTTGAGATTTCTACTTGAAGACGGTTTTTCAGAGCTCAATTACATGAAGCAGGGCAGCAAATGAGACAGAAGCATGCCTAGAGCCTGACCAATCGCTAGTGACGTCTGTTCGTGTTCCCGCCGGTAGCAATCACTCGCCAGTGACGTCTGTTCGTGTTCCCGCCGGTAGCAATCACTCGCCAGTGACGTCTGTTCGTGTTCCCGCCGGTAGCAATCACTCACCAGTGACGTCTGTTCGTGTTTCCCGCCGGTAGCAATCACTCACCAGTGACGTCTGTTCGTGTTCCCGCCGGTAGCAATCACTCACCAGTGAAGTCTGTTCGTGTTCCCGCCGGTAGCAATCACTCACCAGTGACGTCTGTTCGTGTTCCCGCCGGTAGCAATCACTCACCAGTGACGTCTGTTCGTGTTCCCGCCGGTAGCAATCACGTTCGGCGTTGAACCTCGGCCAAATGAATCGGACTGCGTGGACTCCAATCGCCGACAGGGAAAGTGTAGAAGACTGGCTGACTGCGGCTTCTGGCTCGGCATCGTTTCAAACAATCCAAGCCGCGCTGATATTCTCAGCTTGAGGGGCAGTATCTGCCCGAGAAGTATTTTTGGCGCGGTAAGCCTTCCTATTTACAATAATGGTGGTTCCCTCATGGGGTGAGGTGTCAAGAGGAGTTTATGTCAGACTTCCCACGTTCTGACATCGACCAAGATTTGTCCTCAAATGCACACAAGTCCAACATATTTTCGGAGCTCCTATCAAGAGTAGACTGCATAGTGCATCACGGTCAATTGAATTCGGTTTCAACCGGACTTGAAAACGGGTTAAAAATAGCCAAACAGCTAAAAAGAATGAGGTCACTGTTCACAGTTTCTAATTTCAACACTGAAATGTATGAGGACATCCTGATGTTGAATTTGTATAGCTTTTCTTTGGAATCGCAGTTCTTGGCCGGCCACAGTCTCGTCATGTGTAGCCTCCTAGGACAAATTAAGATATGACCGCACCGATTGAAAAGAGATAAGTGGCATATGAATGGGATAATCAGACGGATTTTTGGGGAAACGATTAATTGTATTCCGGATAAATTTTCATATGCTCACTAATCATGTTTGACCAATAGGTGCATTAATTATTTGGCAAACTATGCGACTGAGTTGTATATACTGAGGAGATGACACACTTTTTCTTCTGAGTTTCTGCTGAAAAATATTGTTAGAACCAGGTTGTTACTTAAGAGTACTAGAAAAATGTATCATCATGAATAACGGCTATACTTATACATTTAAATAGCTGTACCTACATAGCGTTTGTATGGCTAGGTGCAGTATGCTGCTGAGCAGTTATTGCAGTAGGGGACATTTAGCTTATTTGTTTTCTAGTAAAGTTGTTTGGCTTTATGCCTACGCTTGGATTGAATTTATCTGAAAATATAATTGCTCTTTTTCAGGTGACAACACCGTTGGTGTGCTGCCCACTTGATGGTAGTTCCTCAGGAATCTCTCCAAGGCCAACCCAGCGTCCCACACCGTTTCCAACTCAACGTCCGCGTCCAACGTTCACAACCCAGCGTACGTTCCCAACGTTCGGAACTCAGCGTCCCAATCTGTTCCTCCCTACTGCCCGTCCAACGTTCACGACCCAGCGCACCACTCAGCGACCGAGCACCTCCCCAGAGAACCACCGCAATCGACGTCTTCTTCCGCAAGACGACTCGTGCGGCACCACGATCGTCGACAGGATTGTCGGTGGGGAGGTTGCCGACCTTGGCCAGTACCCTTGGCTCGCCGTATTCGGTTACAGAGGTAATAGGACAGGCTGATGGGATGAGTATTAGCAATAGATAGAGGTATTATTGAGACTCGTTTTCACTGTTTTATGTTTCTTTGTGTTGAATGGAAGTTGTATCTCAGTCCAGATGGTTCTAATCCAGTGTACTTCTTTGACTCATCTCAACTCTTCTGGTTTCACTCTTGGTTTCCCATACCATCCTCACCTGTTAGTGGAGTGTTTTTCTACTCCTAATTTTAGATTCCCAATGGTCTTAAAAGGACCACTAGGTGTTAAAAATACCAGTGCATTTGGGACACTGAGGGAAATAAAAATTATCAGTGCCCTAAAAATTCTGCAGTAAATCCAGCCCCTATCAGGAAAGTCCAATCACATTCAGTGCCTTGTACCAAAATCTTTTACGACTCAAGCTCGAAAACGGATCGCCTAAATTGCCTAAATTCCGACGCTGAATGAAATTTGGCCCCTGTTTTCTTCCCAGTACGAACAGCAGTCACATTTCCTTGCACCGTTTACACTTTTTAAGTCATGTGCTACACTGTTTAGAATTCTGACACTGAAAAACGCTTTCCAGTGAGGGGAACCGGCCAGATAGAGTTTAACTGTGGTGGCACTCTGATCAACGACCGCTACGTGCTGACGGCTGCCCATTGCGTCACAAGACTGCCATCCGACTTCCAGCTATCTCTCATACGACTCGGAGAGTACGACATGAGGACGGAAGTGGACTGCCAAGTGGTGAGTGGTTCTCGTCAGGCTGGTGATCGGTCAAGCTTTTCCTATGCCTCAGGTTGAACTCACTCACGAGGCTGAATATTCATCAGTACTTTTGCTCTTCAGAAACATCATCGATTGTTCATGATGCGTCTCGTGTTCTGTCTCGCCAGCTGTTGGTCTCTTAGAGGAGGAGAAAATTGTTTGACAGATGACCCATTCTTCATAAGCAAAGTACGGTGAAAGCCCCAGTGGTGATATGCCATTCATGAAATGTTTTTGTGAGTAATAGATAGCTGCACTGATAATAGTTCTGAGGGGCTCTGACTATTCTATCTTACGATTACCACGAGGTGTAAATCGCTGGGCTCAAAGGTGGTGCAAAAGGAGTACCAAATAACTGCACCTCCTTAGGTCAGAGGTCCTAACACTAGCCTCATGACGTTGATCGGAGTAATATTTATTAAAAAGCTGACGTTTTCCTTTTCTGCTAGATTTAAGCCCTTCCTGCTGGTGGCTGGAGTCAGTCCGCTAGAACAAGTTTGTGTAACTGTCGAGGGCGTGTTAGCTCAGCGTCGTCATTTCCAGTGGCCTTCACGGAATGGTTCTGACATTTTCCGATTAACTTCCAAGGAACGTATAGTCAGGAGATACTCTCTGAGCTCGGCGGTCTGAAGTGCTCTGAGGGCTTCTGACAACAGTGGCAGATCTATACTGGTTTGGTGGGGATTCACGCCATCCCCCAACAACTAAAGTCGTGAGACATCTACTGTGGAGCTAAATATCGTAAAAAGTACACAATTTTTGGGTAATAGGGGGGTTTGGAAAGGGCAAAAATGATTATGACTCTCTGGACCCGCTATTGTTTGACATTATAAATGATGTGTCTCGCCGAGAGAATTGTCAAGGTCAGAACACAGACGGGTAGAACAGGATTTCTACGTCACGGCGCTGTGGTCACCTGTCATTTTTATACATCACAATAGCTATAATTATTATTTGGCTCACAGAGCTGATGCAATATAGAAAATTGTACTTAAGCCATGTATGCACATTTGTCTTGAAATGCATTGCATTGACTTAGCTACACATCTCAGCACCATGGATATGAAGAGAAATCCTAAAAAAAATGAAATTAAATGCTTTCGCCATGTCAATTATTCTTTGTCCCCAATAAAACTGCAACTATGTAACCTTTCGCTTGAGCTGATTTGAGACAACTCAACCCAAGTGCGGTTATATCCACAGAAAGATGGAATTCGTACGTGTGGTGAGCGGCACCAGGACTTCTCACCGGAACAGGTGATTCCCCACGCCGACTATAACCGACCGCTCCAGTTCTGGAACGACATCGCACTCGTCAGACTGGACAGAAACGTCAACAAAAATGGTAAGGCTGCTTTTTGGTCTGGACTCGTATTTCTTTCTGCGTGCAGGGACACCTGTAGGAATTATTGTCTAGTTCGGGAGTTATAATAACCATCAGTGCCACCACTGGAGATGATATGCATGTGGAAATATTGATGTTTCTTTACTTCAGTACGCACTAGTCTCAGAACAATATTTTCACAACTGTGGTTGATATGTTTTTAGATGAAATGTAGGAGGGTTCTCTTTATATTTATTTTTGAGGCCCTTCTTTTCTTCTTCCATTTGTTCCTATGTAACTATTACGAAACATGACTTGATCTATTACTTTCTTAGCTTACATCAGTAGCTTGTCACAACAGTTCCCGTAGCTCTCCCATTAAAGCAGAAATAATTTGTCCACAACCAGGTACCTTAGGTCATTAGGGCAACAGTGTTCGTTTCCTCAACAAAAATATCGCGTACAATTCAAATAATCAGTCTTTTTGCAGGACTTTTTCAACGCCTAGACTCACATCTCTTAAACGTCTAGTATGTTTTTGTTTACACATCTCACGCCATCGTATCTGGCATCATGTTTTGTTGAATCGCCTACGCGCATTCATGCTGAATTCTGACATGGTTCTGCTGTGCCTGGGTCTGATCGGAGAAATCTATCGCCTTGCAGCGTACGTGAGTCCAATCTGCTTGCCCTTTGGCGAGTACGCTCAGAAGGACTACACTGGAGGAGAGACTCTGGGTGGCAGGATTCGGACTGACCGAGGCCTGTGAGTATATATTGTATAGCCGCACGGCGAATGTTATTGGTGGCATTGATTTTAGCGCAAGAATAAATCAATTCAGGAAGGATAGTAATGTCTGTGATGTTGTGGTTAGTTATTTCATTATCGACCATATCAATACTGCATTGAGATGCCTACACTTCGTAGATAACTGGGTGTGGGGCTCAGTGATAGGGTGCTTGTTTCCGGAGCCATAAGTCTCGGGTCCACGTTCGGGAGAGTTCTCTGACTTAGCCTATTCTAATTTTCGAAGCAGTGCTAACAGGGTGAGGTTAGTGACACTGGATGCCATTGTATCATGGATTGAACATCATATTTAGTATCTGATACCATCCAGTCAACTAGTAGATTGGATTGGATCCACCAGATCATTTGGGAATGGAATATGAATATGGTTTTAATTGCTTGCTTGATTACTTTATTAGTATTTTTGGATACGGATTGGATTTGAATCGGTAGCTTTGGTATGAAAACGGGTTGACCTGTATTTATCGGAGACATTTTATATATCGAGAGGATTTAAACTGAATTTCTTGTCATAATACACCTGTTGTTTGGCTGGGCAGTTGAAGTTTTTAAAGCTCAGAAATCACGTTAAGTACGTTTTTGTAGGTAGCATATAATTCTCCCTTTTTGGAGAATTCATAACCAGAGTTATTGGGTGACTAAAAATATCCCTGCATTTGTTCATTACAAAATCATGATATTAGAACAACTTTTTCTTGCAAAGAGGTGCGCATTTTTAAGGTTTGACAATGAAAGCATTTCACTTTGTTTAGGAAGCGGTTTTTACCGGGGCCAGGATGGCTGGTTTAAGAGTGCGTAATTTTTCCCTCTGCATTTGGTGACGTTTTAACCCGCTGCTTTAATCGATGTATACCTCTGGCTGTCAGTTTGCCTCGTCACTTTGATGATAGACCTGACAGGAATCAGATTATGTCCGGTTTGAGATGCCGTTAGGCATCCCTGATGCCTGGAATTCCCAGCACGGGGTGAATGCCCAGGTTCAGACAGACTGCCTCACAGACCAGCATTGGCTGTATGTATTGCGCATCTCTTTGTGAGTTAAGCTTTTGTGAAGATTTGAACATCTGCGCGGGAAACGGTTCCAGCAGAACCAGTCCAAAGATAAATGTAGGACTGCGTTCCGCCCTAAAAGCTATGACTCACATACAAAAGGCTCTTGACCGCTAGCCTGAAATATGAGGAAGTGCTGCTACGAATATCCACACTCATTAGGGAGAGTGCCCATTAGGTATGTGCCATGTTCTTCAATTGGCACCTTGAATATATTCGTATCTATCAGCACTACTTATGCATTGTTCCCATAATTTCAGGACTCTGTATCACCTTACAATTTTTAAAGAAGCCTTGACCTTAGTGACAAATTCAAGACAGGAATTTTTGTAAATCAGGAAGTATTCATTACATAGAGAATGATTTTAGCGGGCCAGGGACCTGTTTCACATTAATTATGTGGATTTGAAATGTTTTCTGTCAGTAAAAATGATAAATTGAAAATACATCATTTACATAATCACAAGTGCAGGTGCCCGCAGTGTGCCATTATCGCCTGTTAAAATGAAGGCCAGAGTTTCTTAAATGCGCCTATACCAAAAGCGCGATGACGCATTTGAGGTAGGCTTTCCTCACGTAAGTTGATTTAACAACTGAAGCACGAACAGGTCATAAAAAACCAGAGATAACACACAACGTGGACGTCTTAACACTTTGCTTCTGCGAGTGATAAAATCCACAAAATTTTCCATAGCATTAATATTGCGAGCCCAAAGGAGCCCAGGGCTACACATTTCGGTGGTGGTGTGGTTAAATGCGCCGATTGCAATATTATTTTCTAGAACGTTCATATCACGTGGAGTAACAAAATCCACCTGACAAAAGAAATCATAGAACATAGCAAAATCAGCACACTATCTCAATCACCTGCTTAAGGAACCAAACCCTGTTTTTGTTGGGGCAGCCATTCTAGCTTAAGGGGTGCATGATAGGCACTCTTCTCTGCATACGTCATATTTCGGTATCAACATGTCAGAAATTTTTAGCGTGAACCAAAACGTGATTACATTTGGATTGAACACTTCTGCCACTCAACACTCGCGTGGCACTGCCAGCCGTGGGCCTTTGAAGGTCCTTTATCATTTTACATGCTAACTTGCTTAAACTAGGGAGACACATTAAGAGGAAATGTGAAAATATAATGGTACTAGTTGTTACGCACATAAGCTAAGTGTAATCAACTAGCGTTTCCTAGCTTGAAGTCCCACAGAGTTTCTACTCCATATAAGGTCCCATATGTAAAGCTATTCTTGACTAGTCACTCAAAAGCTGACTGTTCCTTTCATCCCCTGCAGTCGGTGAAGCCAGTGATGTTCTGATGGACGTGCGGGTTCCGGTGATCGACAACCAGCGGTGTGCGGCCATCTTCCGGCCCAAGAAGGCCTCCATCGGCAACATGCAGATGTGTGCCGGCGCCCAGCGGGACCGCGACTCCTGCTCTGGCGACTCCGGAGGACCTTTGATGGGACTCAGCAAATTCGGGCCGCCGTACCGCGCCGTCGGCATTGTGTCCTTTGGAGTGACCGAGTGTGGTACTGCCGATGTACCCGGTGTGTACACCAGGGTGTCCTCCTATCTCAACTGGATCATGGATAACCTTCGTCAGTCTTAGACGGCGAGGTGGATAGCGTTTTATGCATGTGCAAGTTTATGCAAGTTCTTAAAGATGTTGAAATGTCCTAACGTATGCCGCTCGCAGGCATATTGCTGACCATCTATGTTCAGTTTTTTTTACTTTTAAACAGTTTTTTACGTTAAAATGACATGTACTATTTTCACTCGCAATTAGTTGTCAGGTCAGTATTAGAGCAGACCAGAAAAATGAGGAGAACATTATTATCAATGATCATCTTTTTCACTTCTTATGCACCTATTGTTCAATAGAAGAAAACAAAAGTGGTTTCAAACATCACAATCGTTAAGCATTGAAACGGTGAGCACTAAACTCACTGATCATTATAAAAGTGCCCTTTTTTAGATCCATTCGGACTTGAAGGATACATTGTGCTCATGCTATAGATTTTGAGATCTATTTCCGAATCTGGCTTGATGTTTTGTGGGAGAGAGGGGTTAAAATATTAGGCAGGCCCAGCTTCTCCCCTTTTCCGACATTGCGTCCCCTATCTAAAGAGAGAAGGGCGCACAGTCGTCAAGGGGTTCATAAACTGATAGGGGCTACTAGCTGAATGCATTTTTGTATGTTTTAGCTTGTGGAGGGTAGACATCTCAAGTGACCCTTGTAGACATCTCAAGTTGACCCCATCTCAAGGAGCCTCCTTGTAGCGTTGATATTGAAGTATTCTGTGTGCGCATTTGCGCGATGAAACAGGCTTTCAAAGAGTGCGAGCTTCACGTCTTTGCTAGACGGCTTTCAAGCTTTGTTATTCGTGTTTCTCTGGAGAAAAAGTACGAATGTAATGGCATTTGTTGGCGATTTGTTTTTACATTTTGCCTGTTATTTGAACCAGTCGTTACTTAGCAAGAGTGTGGTTGTTTGTATGGAGAAATAAAAATGGTAAATGTATACTTGAGCTGTTTTTATGTTGTTTAGGAAAGTCACTCATGCCATGAAATATGTATATTATGGCACTGAAACTGTAAATATTTAGGGGTCCTTTACAGTAACATACTCAGGATGGCTGTGCGTCCCTGCAGTCTCATGACTGAAGCGGGTCTCCTCCGATCTTCGGTGTCGCTGCTCTGTAGGATAGTTTTTTCCGATCGAGAGCTATTCACCGGTAGGACTTGCTCGTAGGGATGAGACCTGCTTAGACCTTATTGAAAATTGTATTTTTGAAACCGTAAAGCTGATACAGAAGCGTCATATTGAAGAAAAAATTCGCTTCGAGGCGTCACCTTTCAAATATTTCAATGTTTTGCTCACTTTTTAACTGTCAGCCGCACATGCAAAGTATGAATACTGAAGGGTTGTCCAACAGTCTGGGAGGAGTCATCGCTGTCCGGAGAGGTTACCGGACAGCTGCCGAAATACCAACTCAAGGAACCCTCTCAACTACCTGATATATTCCATGACCTCGTTAACCAAATAAATAGTTTGTCCCAGCTCCTCTGACTCAGCTTTAACCCAGCTGGTTCTGACCCCTTGAATTTTTCCGGGCCTGTTGAACTGATTTCAGGCCCCCGCAAAGGGGCTGGCACCCTCAGTTAGATCTAGGACCCATTATCTGATCTGGGGCCCTTTTAGACGGTCAGGGCCCCACTGCTGATCTTGAAACCCCGGCGATGGCACGGGGGCTCCCTGAGCCGTCATGAACCCCTTATCTGGCTAGAAACCTCTTAACTGGTACTGCCCCGCCCCCCCCAGCTTATTTTAGACCACCTGAGTTGTATTTGGGCTTCCTGATAGGAATTTTTGAAAGGAGGCCCTGGGCTAATCTGGGACCCTGCGATGGTATTATACAGGAGTTTACCGACTTTGTCTTGGGTGTCAAGCTGGTTCGGGCCACCCTTAGCTGGTAAGGGCCCCTGTTAGGAGTTACATAAGGGGTTTTTGTCCTGGTCTCAGGGCCCCTAGTTGGATTAGTGTCCCTTGAGCTGGCAAAGGCTCATCTTGAGGCTCCCCCACGCTGATCTTGAGACTCCTGTGTTGGCACTGAGGTCCTATGAGCTTGTCCCACTGAGGTCCCATGAGGGTTTATATTGGGTCTGTATCACTGATATGGGCCCATTTAACTTTTTGGGGCCCCTTGTGCTTATCTGAGGCCCCATCAGTTCGTCGAGGCACCCATTGGTCTGACCTTAGTTTTATGGCCTCCTAATTTGCTGGGGCCCCTGAGTTGAAGCTTGGCCCCCTGAGTTAATGTTGGACCCCTGAGCTTATTTATAACCCACTTGGATGGCTAGGCACCTCATACTGATCTTGAGACCCTTGTGTTGAGACTGAGGCCCCATAATCTAGTCGGGGCCCCTTATCTATTTATGCCCCCTTAACTGGTGTGGGGCCCTTCAGCTAATCTTGGGACCCCTGAGATGGCCTGGGCCCCCTGAGTTGATTGGGTCTCCTGAAGGTAGCTTCGCAAGGGGCCTCTGGACTGCCTGGGTCCTTGAGACGGTATTATACAGGAGCTCATTTATTTTGTCTTGGGACCCAAACTAGTTTGGGACCCCTCAGCTAGTGAGGGAGCCTGAGATGAATTACATGAGATGTTTTTTACTTGATCCTAAGGCACCTGGCTAGATTAGTATCCCTTGAGCTGGCAAGGGCTCATGGATTGGTATCGGGTCCGTTTAGCTGGCATGGACCCCTTTAGCTTGTTTGATGCTCTCTTGTGCGTATCTGGGGCTCCATGAGTTCGTCGAGACACCCAGCTGATCTGGCCCGCTTAGTTTCTGATAGCCTTCTGAGCTGCTTTGGGGCCTCTTCAATGTGTCTGGACCCCACGAGTTGACGCTTGGCCCCTGAACTGGTTTTGGGTCCACTGAGCTTATTTAGGACCCGTTCAAACGGTTACTTCCCTCCCCCTACCCCCCACGCTGATCTTGAGGCTTCTGTGTTGGCACTGAGGTCCCATGAGCTTGTAAGGAGCCCTTATTTAGATTTTCCCCTTACCCGGTGCACCGTCAGCTGATTTTGGGACCCCTGAGTTGGCTGTGGGCCTCCTGAGAGGGAGTTTCGCAAGGGACATCTAAGCTGTTCTGGGTCCTTGAGAGGGTTTTGAACAGGAGCTTACTGGCTTGGTCTTGTGGGCACAAACTGGCTTGGGTCCCCATGAACTGGGAAGGGCCCCTGAAGTGGAATTTCAGAGGGAGCACTGAGCTAGTCTAGCCTGGGACCCCCGATATTAATTATGTAAGAGGTTCTTGACTAGCTCTATAGGGTTCCTAGCTGAACTGGCGTCCCCTTGAAGTGGACTGGACCCCTTGAGTTGGAATTGGGCCCGTTGAAATATTATTATCCTGTTTGGGTCCCCTATGCTGAGTTGCTGCGCCTGAGCTCATTGGGGCCCTTAGCTGGCCTGGCACCTTGGTTTGGTCTTGTGATGTCTGGTCTGGTTTAGATGTGATAATTTTGCTTTCGCGGGAGCGTCAACCGCACTTCCACCAACCATGGTGGACATAAAGGCAGCTCCCGGTCGCAGATGCGGGGTCGCACTTGACGCACTTGTGGGCTTGCTCTTTACAAGTATGCCTCTATGTCAAATATGCATGCTCTATGTCGAATCACGCTTGCGTTTAGTACCGCTGCGGTGTGCTCTGAGAAGCAACACTATGTAGGTAAGTCACATCAATGTCAGTACTCCCTCTGAGTACTTGGCAGGGTTGACTGTACGTTTCCAGCGTGTTATTATCTTTCTCTGTGTTACTATGTTTCAAGTTTGATACGAGTTTGATGTATCAAGTTTACTAAAAGCTGGCCGATGCACTTTACTGGACGACTTAGGTATTACCGAGTTTTGCTGGTATTGGATGATATATGTGTTATCAACTTGGAATTAATTTCAATGCGGTTCAGGCCTGAGAGAGTTGAATACGAATATAGAACGCAAAGCCAAAAGGTAAAGCCAAATGATGAAAACGCATGAAGTGATGTGCTAACAGAAAATAAGGTGAAAATATACCCACCCACGTAAAAAAGAAATATTCCCACATTGCTTGGTGCTGGGCCCATTTAGGTGGCTTCGGCCCACTGAAAATATATATTTTGCCAGGGGTTTCTGAGCTGGTCTTGGGGCCCCTGAGCTGGTGAAGGGCCCCTGAGAGACCAGACTGGGCGTCTGTATCCACAGTCAGGTCTCGCAACGAAACTGTGGTTGTAATTTTGTGTTTGCGGGAGGCCAGCTCATCGTTATTCTCCATCACAGTTTCAGTATTCGGGACAACGTGATGGCCGGCCCTTGCGTGAGACGTTGAGGGGGAAGGGGTAATGAATACCCCACCCCCTCCACTCTCAGAAGTGGAGGGACGCGTCCCCCTCCCGTCTCAGGGGCGGTTTTTTTTTTTTTTATCAGGCCCATGAACAAATCAACTATGATTTCAGTGCACTCGCCAACCATAATTTCACTAACGCTAACACATAGTTTCGGTTACACTATAATGGAATAACCATGGAATAGCCCTGCAGGGGATGAGGGCAGTGGTGGATGCCCGAGCGCCGTTTGGGTGGGAGGGGGAGGGGGTGGGAGTTGGTCGAACTCGGGAGAAATCGTAAAGTGTTCTTTAATTCAGCCAAAATTTCGCCATTTTAGGGGGCCATGGTCATTCATCCCTCTCCCCTCTGCTTCCGTCAGAAGGTGACAGGGGGAGGGGGTTATCGATGTACCAACTGCCAAGTGCCAAGGTTTTCGAAGATTATGCATAGCTCATTGATCTCAACAAGAACCTAGGGGCGTGTTCCAGTGTCTCTTTAAACCTGCTCTCACTTCCTCAAAGCTTCTCCAACTTCCTCTCACCCGTTCTAGCGCTCCAACCCTCGCCCCACCGGGAGCCATCGATGGTCCCCCCTAAGGTTTTTTCGAGATATCAGAAAAACGACGAGACACAGCACCGTGGTTGAGGACTCTACCTCTCGCCCCATCATTTTTCCACCATCCCTGAGTTTTTTTACCCCGTGTCACCTAAGGTCAGGTCACCAGGCGAGGTCAACCAAGGTCACCTCACTTCAACTTTTGAGCTCTATAAGAGCTACTTTTCTAATCAGGCCATTTTTTACCATGTTAACTGGAGGACCATTTGCTCCCCAGTCGGTCGGAATGCCCCCCCCCAGTGCCCGGAAATTGCCCCACCCCCGCAGTGAAATAGGCAAAAGACGAATTAAAATTGAACAAACGCAAACTTACCTAACATAAACAAAACAGAACACCACCCAATAATAATAAATTTGTTCTTTTGCTCGTCCCAAATTTGCAATCCACAAAAATTGTGTTAAACAATTCCCACCAGTGACTGTCTCCATCCTGCAAAAATGAAGCAAGGCACGTAGTTACGGGAAATCCCGGCAGAGCAGCCTCAGTATCAACTAATCACAACGTTGGAAATAGCCTATAACCACTCAAACATCGTGTTCTATCCGACCGGAAGCCCACGCCTCAGCCAATACCGTGGGATTGCATGATGCTCTCATTTCACACGCGGTCAGTTGTCAGCGCTCAGAGCTCGTTCGTGGACTAGGCAGGACACGGCATAGTCAAAGCGCATCAGACTGGTTGCTGGTGTGGCGGTGTGAAGTGCTAAGGCTATTTATTCATTTTTAAGGTAGTAGCATACGTGAAATTTATAGTGAGATCGTTGCATCAATTTCCTATGTAAAGTTGAAAAGTTGTTAATTGGCCTTTCTAATCGATTCCTTGATGTTAAGAATTGGGAGAGATTATATATCCGGCCACAGCCCTTCGTCAGAACCATCAAACTGGCTCCAGAGAAACCCTTCCAACAGGGAAAGAGTTCACCAAAATTTGAGGATTACTGTTCACCAAAATTACTGGACAAAATTTGAGGCAGAGGTCGACCTCACTCTGGTCACCGAAGGTGACCCACACTCGGCAGATATTGAATTAATACTAAGAGCCATAAGTTCAGCAGCACAAGTAGCAATACCAAAAACCAGAGGACCCCGAAAGAAAAACGGAGCCCCATGGTGGAACGCAGAGACGGCACACGCCAAAGCTCAAATGATTAGAGCCCGCAAGGCATATGAGAGGAGGGCACACAGCCCTACTCGATCCGCACTTCGGGCAGCAAAAGAACACTTTCGAAACACGTGCAAGCGGGTTCAAAAGGACAGTTTCAACTCTTTTGCCTCCAAATTCAACCGCTTCACTCCCACCACCCAAGTCTGGAAAACCATTAGAGCTTTCTCTGCGAAGAGACCACCCCGTGGACCTTTCCCTCAACTAAAAATAGCTGGCCAACCCATCACCGAACCTAAGGAAGTCATGGATAAATTTGCTGATCATTACGCCAGTGTCGCAGCTAATAACTCATACAGCCAGCGCTCCAAAGACCAGGCAGAATGGTGCAAAAAGCACACATTCATCAATTATGGTAATCAAGAGTATTATAATGTACCATTTACAATGACCGAGCTAAATTACGCCATTAGCAAGTGTGGAAACACTGCAGTGGGCCCTGACGAAATTCACTACTCTTTCTTCAGGCACCTCAGCCAAACAGCACTAAAGTACCTGCTTTCGGCCATTAACAACATGTTTCTTAGCGACTCTTTCCCCACATCGTGGCGAGAGAGTATTATAATTCCCCTTCCAAAACCTGGCAAAGAAAAACAGACCCAAAAGGTTATCGCCCAATTTCGCTTACTAGCTGTGCTAGCAAGCTTGTCGAGCGCATGGCAAACGTTAGACTTCACGAGATCCTCGAAAAGAAGCTTGATGCTATGCAATCAGGCTTCCGGCGCGGGCGAGCCACCACTGACAATTTGGTCAAACTAGTCAGTGACATCCAAAATGGCTTTTACAAAAAGCAAGTAACAATAGCTGCATTCTTAGACATTAAATCGGCGTTCGATCGCGTACAAAAAGACGCCCTGTTGTTTAAATTAAGCAAACTAGGAATTCGTGGCCACCTTGCAAAATTCATCGAAAACTTCCTCAAGGACCGAAAATTTAAAGTCCGTTGTGGCACCACATTCTCCTACCTGGCAACCCAGGACCAAGGCACACCCCAGGGTAGCGTTCTGTCCCCCACCCTCTTTTTAGTAATGATCAATGATCTCTTCGCCAAAAAGCTACCGCCTGGAATAAATTACTCCCTCTTTGCGGACGATGTCGCCATTTGGAAAGCCACTGCAATCGATACCAGGCGGTATAACGAACCAGAATTCCAACACGCAACTACACAGTTGCAGGACAGCCTAAACGACATCGATAATTGGTGTAGCTTAATGGGTCTATCACTCTCGGCGGAAAAATCATCAGTCGTTGTCTTTGCCAGAGCGCATTCCAGACACGACCCTCCACGGCTCCAAATCTCGGGTAAACCTATTGAATGCACCAATAGCTTCAAATTCTTGGGCGTCACCCTAGATTCCCGATTGAGTTTCAATGAGCACATCACCAAAGTCGTCTCTAGCTGTCAAAAGCGAGTCAACATTCTCCGCATGCTCGGCGGCACAGAGTATGGCGGGGATCGAAAGACCCTGCTTATGCTCTACAAGTCCCTGATTCGGTTCATTCTCGAATATAATTCGTTCGTTTTTGACTCGACGAACAAGACCAATAAATTAAAGCTAGAGCGAGTCCAAAACGCCAGTATCCGGGCAGCCACAGGCGCGCTCAGAGAATCCCCCATCACCAGCCTGCTAACTGATAGCGGGCTGTGCCCACTACAGACAAGACGCGACGCCCAGCTTATTTCTTACTACATCAAGGTTCAATCCACCGAAAATCACCCGGCAAAACAATGTTTTGCCCATCCCAGACGAGCAAATAAAGCCACTCTACAGAGGTGGCCCCCATTTAAGCACAGAGTAGCGAAAACCCTGGAAAGCCTAAATCTTGCACTGCCAGCGACAATAGGCAAACCCCCACTCTCCCGCTTCTGGACTCGAAAAGAGCCCAAAGTGGAATTTCTTTTCACTTCCCGTAAAACGGACTTCTCAGAGGAAGAAGTCTCCCAAAAATTTCTAGAGTTCCGATCTTGTAACGCGGACAAGACCTTTATATTTACAGACGGCTCCAAAATAGGCGAAAAAGTAGGCCTTGGCATCTGGGGACAAAATATTTGCCTTCAGAAAAGACTTCCGGACATTTGCTCTATCTTCACAGCCGAGGCTGTTGCCATCCTAAATGCATTAGCCATAATCAGAACCCAAAATATCAACTCAGCCGTCATCTGTTCAGACTCTAAATCTGTCCTGCAGGCCATCAGTAACGTAGTCAACCCCAGCCACCACGTTATAGCAGATATTCAGAAAGGTATCGATGATACCCCTGATGTCTCTTTTCTTTGGATCCCGGGCCACTGCAAAATTCAAGGAAATGAAAAGGCCGATGAGCAGGCAAAAAAGTCCCTAGAACTTAGAGAGATCGCACCCTTAACGTGGTCTGGAGACGATAGCAAAGCTCTCCTCCAGGACACCATCCGGAAAGCAAATTCAAAATGACTGGACTACAAACCACAGCGCCCACCTATTCTATATCAAGCCTAACATCGGCTACTGGCCCAGTTCCAACCAAAAGAGTCGCCGGCGCGAGGTTATTCTAACCAGACTCAGAAATGGACACACAAAATTAAATGCCTATTGGAACGCGGGTACCTGTGGTACCTGCGACGCAATGGAGAATCCCTATCACATTCTCATCGATTGTCCCCAGCACAATACCCATCGGCAACCCATGCTAGATTACTGCCGAATCCAAAACATCCCTGTAGACCTAAAAACTCTGCTCGGGAACGACCATCCTGAGCTACTCGAAAAAGTCTTTACATTCCTAAAGGACTCTGGGCTAGAGAAGTTTCTATAAATCACCCCTCCCAGTATATATGATGGAGGGTGCATAGTGCACCCCCAAAGTAGGACTTGCCTATTTTCCAATCATAGATGATCCACTGCGAAATTTAAGCAATAGTTTTGTAACCTTTAAATGGTTCATTGTAGGCTAAGGATAGGTTATGTTAGGCTAACTTTGAAATCAGGTTAGGTTAGATAGGTTAGATTTCTTCACCGCAGTGATACCTCTCACTGCGGGTCTATACTAACCACACCTATACTCTTACTAACAATCTAACTATCCTCTCACACTTCTTTCTCTGCGCGGCGGCTGCCCAGCCGAAGAGGGGAGCTGCAACTTCACCTCCGGGTTGCAGGGTAAATTCGCGGCACCCTGGCCAGGTGTTTAGCGCACTTTCTAAAATACGAAATTATTGAGTTAACGGAGGTTTTCGGGTAACGTATACAAGTGGACATCAATAGCTGGCACACAAAATTCTAAATTCCAAATTCTAAATTCCAAATTCTAAATTTCAAACTCTAAATTTAAGGTCTTCAACCACAGAAATAACCTTTGCACTCTGCGGGTCTAAACCTATTAAAAGACCTCCCTTGGCATGGCTATGCCATTGCCACGCCCGTCCATTTGCAAGCTAAAACATCTTGCAACCCATTACTTGAAATAACTCCCTTTGCTTTAACAGACTAACGTAACTTGCCCTCACACAAAATTCTAAATTTCTCCCACACACTCCTTTAGAGGCGGGCAAAGGTGCTATGCACAGAACGCCTAATAAAAAGCCATTGATGATGATGAAGAGTTCACCACGCCACATGAACCAGACAGTTGGTGCGTCGGGGGGAGGTCGCGGGGTTTTTAAGGGCGCTCCAGCTGCTAGGGCCATTTAGCGAGTTGGTGCGTCGATAAGCCCCAAAAATTATTAACTGTTTTTTTGCACTATATTCCCTAGCTGATTTTGACAGCGACAGCCATACATGATAGTAGGCATGTACATAAAACTGGTCTCATTTTGACTATAAGCCACATGCTTTTGATACTTTAGGAATTTACTTACTTTGCCACATTCATAAAGAAAATATTGTATTCATTTGCAATATATTGCAGTAGCATCAGGGCTGCAAGAGGTTGGCCATTGTGTGGCTACATATCTCGAATTTGTCCTTTTTGTCACGTTCGGCCCCACGATATTTTCAGTTGGCCCTTTCATGGAATCTGGTCCTGCCCTTTTCCAGCAGCTGGCACCTGAGCTATTTTCCCCTTGAAAAATATGGCTTCTGTGAGAATAAAATCCTTTTATTGCTCTTGTTGCTCGTGACTCATGATCTCTGCTGGCCGTCACCACAAAAGATCCGATAACTAACGATACATTTATATTACATAAACAAGTAGATAAAGCAAAGATAAGGTTCGTTGTGAAAAACGACAGACAAAGTTCCCTGCACCGTGATTGTGTCACTCACGTTACACATTTACCAGACCGTCACTTCACCCCATCACTCCGCAGCCGGCAAGCAAAAGGCCGGCTGCTGTACCAGTAGACTTACATGGCGAGTAGAGTGACGACGTGTCACAGATGTTCATCCCTCCCCGACGGACCGGGACACGATTTTTATACCAGACGCTTGGGGTGTAACCGGTTGAAAGCGGGGTTACAACCTTGAGATCTAGGACGACGGGCTGTAACGAAGGTTGCTCCATCGCCGCCGGCTCCGCCGCCCAACATTATCTAGGACGACGGAGTTAGCTGCTGCGGTCCCCGACCGCCGTCCCAAATATCTCCACACTTCTTTTGGCCTTCTCCGTTCTTGAATAAGATGTCCTGACACCAAAAAAGTAACAGAGCAGTAAAAAGCTGTTATGGCGGTGGGAGGGACGGACAGAACTTGTTAAAAGCACGATCCACAAAAATGACAGCCACCGAAAGCCGGACGCAAAGGATTCAATACTATAGGCGCCCTTTGGGTGAAAAGCTTATGATAAAGTGCGCCCTCTGAGGCTCCGCCCTCCCCCACTTACCAAAATCTTTGATCCACTACAAAGACCCAAATATTCACATTTGGAAAAGCAGGAAAAACAATTAAGTGTTAGCGGGGAGTGGTGCGGCCAAGAAAATTGATGATGCTAACACATTTTCTGGTTATGTGGGTACTATTATTTGATTCCCACGTGGAAGGGTACTCCTGCCTTCCTATTAACCCGCGCCCCACCGGGGGTCCGGCGCCACCTTCGCCCCACCGGGAGGCCATCGATGGCCCCCTCTAACTCCGAAAAAATGGGCGTTAGCGCAAATCTGCAAAGTGCAATAGAAAGCTCGCGTGAATTCAGTAAGAAATTACTTCACATGTTTTAGTGCTCAGGTCAATGGTTTGACCTCCAGAGGTCAAATTAGGTCAAGATCGGCTATTTTCACTCAAATATGCAATGATTAAGCAAACTGGGCATAACTCTTATGTCATTAGAGCTATTGAGGTCTGGTAAAGTACATTTGATAGCAAATTGCCAGTACTTTTTCTGCTACGTGGAAAGTAAAGACCTCCCGCCAGTGGTTTGACCTCCAGAGGTCACCTCGTTACCTAATATGACCTGAGGTCACAAAAGGTCAGAAAGTGACCTTACCGTATATCAAATAAAAGCCAGTGACCAGACAAACACGATAGTGTTTGTTTCACCGCTTTAGCTTAATTAGGTCAAAAGTTATTGTCAAAATAATGTTTTTGACCTCTGGTGACCTTGGATGACCTTGGAAAAGTCAAAGGGCAAATATGACCCCTGGGATCCGTGAAAGGGTTTCCAAAAACGCTGTTCTGAGCAGTCTGAGTAATTGCAATCATTTTTATGGCTTTTATATCATGAAACAGGTTTTCTCCATGCTTTTTCAATGGGAGAGGTCGCCTCGTGACCTGACCTCAGGGCACGAAATCGGAAAAAATCCCGGATATACACCTTGTAGACCCTGGAAGGATCATAAAGTGTAGGAAGTTTCAAATCGATCAACTTTGAAATGTAGCTCTTACAGAGCTCTAAAGTTGAAGTGAGGTGACCTTGGTTGACCTCGTCTGGTGACCTGACCTTGGGTGACCCGGGGTAAAAAAATTCAGGGATGATGGGAAAATGATGCAGTGAGAGGTAGAGCCCTCAACCGTGGTGCTGCGCCTCTTCGTTTTTCTGCTATCCCGGAAAAACCTTAGGGGGCCATCGATGGCCCCCGGTGGGGCGAAGGTTAAATGGGTAGTGTGCTAAAAAATTTTGCGTCAAGTATCAAACTGTCAATCATTGGTTTTAAACAGTGATTCAAGTCGTTTTTTTCTTTGGGCTTATGCCTACCATTAGGGGTCGTTTTAGCCTCAAATCTCGCTTTTGTGATATCCATAGGCGGATCCAGGATTGCCGATCGGGGGAGGGGGCACCTTCCCGGGGGGGTGGCGCCATCTGGACCAGGGGGCGCCACTTTTGAACGGCAAAGCTTATCAGGTGGGCGCCAAAACCTATCGGTGGGTGCCGATTTTCGCATCCTGGGGAGCGACATTTCAGGGGGGCGCCATCGACTTTTCAGGGGGTCGCCGTGACCATTTCAGGGGGCGCCGAGGGTCGATCGGGGGGACACGTGCCTCCTTTTGCCCCGCTCTGGGTCCGCCTATGGTGGTATTTATTTGGCCATTTTAGTTAAGATAAAATTTGACCCCTTCTGTCCCTTTTTCTAACTCGGTTCAGTCCTTTTCCACCAGAAAAAAACTAGCAGTGCTGGTTTTTTAGCCCCATCCCTTCTCCAGATGGTGTCTTGATTCCCTGAAGACGAAGTAAAGGTATCTGAAGCAAAGGTATCTTGGATGGCCCCCCGGTGGGGCGAGGTTTAACACGCGCACTGGAGGGGGCCTCGGAGGCCCCCCCCACCTGTTTTTCCAAGATGGCCGGAGAACCGCTTGTAGGCGAAAAACGAAACGTGGCCACATTTAACAGAATTTAATAGCGCGTCGATTGGTGAAGATTTTTTTAAGTCGGTCGAAATTTTTTTCACTTATAGGCTTTCAAAGTCAGACCTGCATTTTGAGATCGCCGAAAACGTGCGGTCGGACCAGTTAGCTTGCATTGGAGACCGAGTGGTGACGTCATAACGTCATATAATCGGGACTACATGTCAAGGTCACTTCACATGAAAGTCAAGGTCAAACTCAAAGGTCACAGGTCAAGGTCATATCTGCACTTTCAAGGTCACTGACCACTGTGCGTCCGGCCAAATGACGTTACCCCGTCTGACATATATTATGCTATAGCGTCATCGGTAGGGTATCCCAATACAAAGGTCGAGGTCAAAGGTCAAGGTCAAAGGTCATTGGGAAAGGTCAATCCTCATTTCCCGCCAAACAGTGGCTACAGTGTTAGTCAAAGTGTAAGTAATAAGTAGTATACCATATGGTGACCTTAAAGGTCAATGACCTTGAATGACCTTGACCCAAAAGTTGTGGGGAAGCCTCTTTGAGACCTCTTCTCTATGAACCTTGTCCGCCTTTAGCTTATTCCCGCCATTTTCCTGTATAATCACAGCATTTACCAATCGATCCCAGCATGGCCAATATTTGACCTTTACGACCTCGTTTGACCTTGAAGATATTGACCTAGGTCAATGAAAATTGGTCATCATGTAGATAACCATAGCCCCCACCCACCTACCAAGTGGCGTTTTTCTAACCCTCTTAGTTTCCGAGATCTTAGGGGGGCTACCAGGCCCCCCTCCAGTGCGCGTTAGTGCCAGACCCCCTCCAGTGCGGGTGTTAAGCTTCCTCAAGCCCATCTCAAACCTGCTCCAATCTCCTCTGTAGAGGTTCCCTCTGGGAAAACTGGAGAGCTATCGCTATAGCTTAGTAAGGGACTATTGAAGGGCTACTCCAATTTTTTGGAGTATTATATGCTGCATTATCTGGCATGCATTTCGGAAAGCAAAAGTGCAGCAGCCGTTATTATTAAAGGAGGAGCCGTCGAGGAGGCTGGCCGCCTTGTTTCAAGAAAAATGAGTTAATGCGACTGAATTCTAGCTTTATGACGATAAAAAGCTTTTTTCAATTGGTTGGACAATAATATTGCTGTTGTCGTGCTTGAGAGCAGAGTATTATGTCTGGTAAGTTATCATTCAGGTGCGCACATTTCGTCTACATTGCTCAAACAATGAGTTCAAGGCATTCTGTTGACCTCCGGGTATTACAACCATACACTTATATTCACACTAGGGCGGTACAAGAAACATACAGTGACCCTAAAACACGCCTCGGCTGACTGAGGTGGACAAATAAAATATAAAAATGGAGGTGCCGAAGAAACCTTTGAAGGGAGGAATACCCACCTTTAGGATGGGTTTTGAACTGATATAGCAGTATTGTACTGTGTGTGTGTGTGTGTGTGTGTGGAAGAAACTAAATGGCATATTTCATTTCACCCACTGTTTAAGCTCTTAAGATTATCAAGCTCTCTATTAATCATTAAAGGGAATATGGTACCTTGGTTGAATCCTGGATTATGGTGCAATTAGACATACTTTTAGCTGAAAATAATGAAACCACTCATGATTTCTCTGAAAAATTTACAATAAGCTCAATATTTTACTTTTAAAATACTCCTTTAGGAAAAGAAATATCTGCCTGTGGATGATGTCATGATCTGACAACCACTATCGGTAATTATGAAGGAAGACAAATTAATCACTTAGACGCTTAAGAGATATGGTTTCGACCCTTTCCACCTCACTTCAATCAATGCTCAACACAGTTATCCACACAAAAGCACCAATTCCCTAAAAAACGAAAATAGTATTATACTCCACCACCACACACGGCGGACACCATAACAAGAGTGCAGGAAATGTTGAAATGATACCAGATATGGTGTTTCCCAATCTCGCATTGATGGAAATAAAAACCTTTAGATTGATAAACATTATTTTAAATAACTCCAGATCCTTTTAAAGGTCAAAATTTTCTTTGAAAACATGATATAACAAATGCCTTGGACATAACTGAACCATACCCAACCATTTTTCAATTTAGTGGCGTTGCCTGCGGCCCACCTAGCCTGCGGCGCCGACTTTTTCCTCCAGCGGCCTCAGCTCTGCCGGCACAGGCTGGGCCATCGGAGGACTCATGTCGCTTCTCTAGCGGGCTGCGCTTGCTTTGCTCGTGCACTGTCCTGATTCACAAAATCTTTGGACCACACTGCATTGATAAATCTGGATTTTCCTTTACTGTACATGTCTCATCGCTGTTGGGGGAGATCAGTTGAAAGTTGAGATTGATTTCTCCTGGCGGGAAATCTGCTGATTCATATAGCGTTTTTCTGGAGTATTTTATCAGAGATCTAGAGGGTTATTCTTGTATTGAATTTTTATTCTGGAATCCAATCTGGCATCATGAATTAACATCATGTTTGTCTATTATACTATTTTTCTTCCTGTGGTACATCGATAGTCGTGAGATATACGAAGGACTTTGTGCCGAATTATATGGTAAAATAAAATCATCTCGGGAAGTGAGTATTATACTTGAGCTCAGCATGTCTGATTTCCTAGGAAACCATGCTTTAGGAATCCGTAATGCATTAATTTGGCTTCCTTCAGTTTTACTCCACTATCATACTCAAAATGCTTCTTTTTTAAATATTTTTGCGCTCCCTTTCCCGGGAGCATTTTTGCGTTAGTAGCTAGTATCATTCATACAACGCACTCACACTATGTACAGAGCGGAAGTTTCCATATGCCGGCACCCTTACGGGACAGCGGCACCGCACTCGGCGGGCCATAGGCTGCTCCAGTCTCCCCAAGCCGCAGCGCCCGGCATAGGCCGAGACCTCACATGAGGGCCGCGGGCGGGAGACCAGACCGGTGGATCACTTTAAAGGCCGATCAGGCCCGTGCACCCACAAACAGGGACGCCGGCTGGCACAGCGTTGATTCCACTGCTGCGGCGCGCACTCCCCAGTGTACCGCTATCTCCTGGGTAGGAGGCGGCCGTGGAAAAGGCTGCCATAGGTCAGCCTTGATCCAGGGGCCTTCCACACCCAAGCGTGACGCCTTTGCCAGCTGTGGCACGGGGTGGCACTCAAAATGCTTCAAGGGCTTTGATTGGCTGATGCTCATCGTGACATCAGCATATGTCGTCACACCAACAGTCATGACAACGGTGGCCTACTGCTAAGGGTACATGAGGGGTACACTGCAGGTAGGTTTTAGTTTTTTTCTACGGAAATCTCGAGTTCCAAGACAAATGATATATTGAGTACCGGGTTTTCCCACTTGCTTTACAACTTCACTATCTCAGTTAAAATCACGTTATGAAGGTGCCACATTCCCTTTAAGCTCTCTGTATACAATCTCCACCCTTCGAAGTTCAGAGAAGAGGGGCTTACTACCTACCTTTTTTCAAACTATGAAATAATTTCTTTTCATATGGCAGAACATGTCATGTGGTAAATATTAATAGATGACATGGGCATGCAGGGACACAGGAGTTCCGTTAGGGGGCCAATTTTAAGAAGTCATAAAAGCATTGTGTTTTTTTTAAAGAAAATCGGCCACAATTTTGAAATTTTGGGGGCATGGTGCATTGGCTACCCCTCTGTGTCCGCACCTGCACTGGAGGGAGTCTGGCACTAACGTGCACTGGAGGGGGCCTACCATGCCCCTATGATCTAAAAAAACTGAAAGGTTTAGAAAAACGCCACTTAGGAGCTGGGTGGGGGCTATGGTGATCTACATGATGACCAATTTCATTGACCTAGGTCAATATTGTTGTGGTGCACATCAGTTGTATCTGCTGCGCCGTGCTTGCAAGGCCCATCTCTAGATAGAGATGTTTAGTAGCTAAATTAAGTACTGAAATTGTCTGATGTTATTTATAAAACATTTTTTGGTTTCTGACAATTGGCAACGCTGGAAATAAGGCCTTCTGTATTCTGACCGTGAATGGTAACACGTGGTGTTGTTTTGTGACCTTTTTTCTTCACGATGATTATGTTCTTTCCCCGAGTGGAATATAAGCAGGACCCAGCGAAGTATTTCGCGTGAACAGTGCGAAGGGACGAAGAGAGCCACAACAAATATCTTCAAGGTCGAACGAGGTCGTAAAGTTCAAATCTTGGCCATGCTGGGGGCCGATTGGTAAATGCTGTGATTATGCAGGAAAATGGCGGGAATAAGCTCAAGACGGACCAGGTTCATGGAGAAGAGGTCTCAAAGAGGCTTCCCCACAATTTTTGGGTCAAGGTCATTCAAGGTCATTGACATTTAAGGTCACCATATGGTATACTACTTATAATGTACACTTTGACTAACACTGTAGCCACTGTATGGCGGGGAAATGAGGAGTGACCTTTCCCAATGACTTTTGACCTTGAACTTTGTATTGGGGTGCCCTATCGATGACGTCATAGCATAATATATGTTAGACCTGGTAACGTCATTTGGCCGGAAGCACAGTGATCAGTGACCTTGAAAGTGTAGATATAACCTTGACTTTCATTTGAGGTGACCTTGACATATAATCCCGGTTATATGGCGTTATGACGTCACCATTCGGTCTCCAATGCAAGCTAACTGGTTCGACCGCGCGATTACGGCGATCTCAAAATTGAAGGTCTGATTTTGAAAGTCTATAAGTCAAAAATTTCGACCAATTTTCAAAAAGTCTTCACCAGTCGACCCGCTATTAAGTTCTGTTAAAGGGAATGTGGTACCTTCACAGCGTGATTTTAACTGAGATAGCCAAGTTGTAAAGCAGGTCGGAAAACCCGGTACTCCATATTTCATTTGTTTTGGAACTCAATATTTCCGTAGAAAAAAACTAAAACCTACCTGACACCAGCCCCCCTCATCCCCCCGTCATCGGCGGCCATTGTTGTGAGCTGCTGGTGTGACGACATATGCTGACGTCACGATGAGCATCAGCCAATCGAAGCCCTTGAAGCGTTTCAAGTATGGTATTAGTTGCCAGATCGTTACATCATCCACAGTCTGTTATTTATTTCTTTTTCTAGGGGAGTATTTTTAAAAACCAAATATTGAGCTTATCAAACATTTGTCAGAGAAATCATGAGTGGTTTCATTATTTTTGGCTAAAAGTAAGCCTAATTTCACTAAACTCCAGGATTCGACCAAGGTGCCACATCCCCTTAAAATGTGGCCACGTATCGTTTTTCGGCTACGTGTGGTTCTCCGGCCATCTCGGAAAAACAGGTGAGGGGGCCTCCGAGCCCCCCTCCAGTGCGCGTGTTAAAGAACGAAAAGAACACTGAGAACTGGACTTTACAACGGTAAAAAGCAAGGCTGAACTTCCACCATAGCAAAACTTGTTTCACATGAGTTTTTAACCATTTAAACCGGTTTTAACATGCGCAGTGCGGCCATAGAGTGCCGATCCCGCCTATTTTCCAGGGTGGCTGGAGAACCGAACGCGGAAGGAAAGCGCTACTGGTGTAGATATGTGGGAATTGATCAGTGCTAATTTTTAAAATTTATTAAAACAAATTTGAATTATATGTTTGCAAAGTGAGAACTATATTTTGAGATTACCACAATAGCGCGGTGGTACCAGATCACTTGCATTACAGATCGAGTGGGGACTTCATGACTTCATATAATCGGGATTATATATGAGGACCACCTCAAATGAAGGCCATAGTCGAAGGTCACAGGTCCAGGTCACAATACCATTTTCAATGTCATTAACCCCAGTGCTTCCGGTCAGATGACGTCACTAAGTATGACGTATATTATGTTATACTTTGTGACCTCGTGTTATACTTCGCCTCAAGTGGGGAGATAGGCGATTTGAACACCCCCTCGATTCGACCCCTCTGCGGGATAGAAAAACACCATGTCTAGAAAAAACGAGGTAGTTTTGGGCCAGGAACACGCCTGTGAGAATCTTAGCCCCTCCAACCAACGGTGACCGAGTTATAGCCCGAGGCATTTTCGGGAGGTCACCTTGTAGACTCATCTTTGATGCTTCATACCAAAAAAATGCATCGTCTGATTAACAAGAGACTAAATTTCTTGAACTTTTCTGATAAACTTTTCTTGAACCATACATTGTTTTGAAGGAAAAAACTATTTTAAAAGTTTAAAGATTTTGACTTTTAATTAGTTTGACCTTTTCTTTTGTGACTTATCTTGACCTGTTCGCAGTTGAAATTGATATTTTTGACGACACAAATTTTGCTTCCTAAATAATATTTTGATAAAAAATTAAAAATGTGTTGTTTCTGTAAATTTCACATTTTTAGCACCTAAGGTAGATATGCAGATGGTTTTTAACAACTGCATAAGTGTAGCCTTATGTTTAACACGACAAACAAAGCAATTGCTTTTGGAACCGGTTGCTTGCAATGGTATTGCATTGTCTTTGTGAAATTTTCATTGTGCAAGTGTCAGAGTTTATGAGAATTAACACACGCTCACACGAGGGGACGGGCAACCGGCCTCCTCGGGTTTCCACAGGTAGTAAAAAAAACACCATCGCGCAGGGCCACAATACTTCATCTACCTCTAACCCGACCTAAGCATAGCCAATGTTGCCAGACAGCTGCAAAGTCTGTTCGGCAGTGCGATTATGGAACAATAAACTAAAATTGTCATAGAATACTAGCGGTAAATAAGACATCCATCACTGTTCATGATTTCTCTACAAAAGGAAGAGAGGTTCGGGTTTCGTATACCTATGTTTGAACCAAACAGTGTCTTACTGTACAAGTATACTTTTTTTATGGGTGCTGCGTGAATGGTCGCAAATTGAACCATGGCGAATGTCCAATGCAAATTTGATCTTGAATATACTGGTATAAATTATTTGGATTAAGTAATGTGTGATGTGACGGCCATCATTGTAGATGAATGAATGCCTTTGTGCAGGACAAAGTCAGTGTCAGTTTTGAAGTCTTCCCTCATTCTTCAATGATTATGCAAGGCACCCGGAGTGTGGAATTATATCTATTTGTGGGTGCCCGACCACCTCCAATGAAACGTGGAAACAGTGGTAAAAGTGGGAAAACATAATTTGAATGTTCTCTTTTTTCATTTCAAATACTACTTCTTGGTTCAATGCAGTTCCACCGACCTGTGAGAGGGCTAAACACATGATACATCTTGCTATTTGTATTCACGTAGTGGCTCTCGATATTGTTCCAAATTTGCCACCCCTAATCATTAAAAAAACACCAATCAAAAGTTTTTCGAAGTGGCGTTTGAACTGGGATCCGTGTCGGCCATGAAATGATGACCTAGAAAATATCATGTGAGGCAATCTATTCAAGTGACCAAGTCAAATGCGTTATGATTTCAGGGCAACATTTATTTGCATATATGAACAGATTCAAATTAGCCCCTGGAAATGAAAGCCTTTCAGACACGTTTTTTTACATTGTATGAATTTTTCCATCTCCGGGAACGACGTGATTGTGTGAGTTAGTGGTGCTTATAGGATAAGTTATACCTATTTCCATTATTGATAAATTTGCGACATCTTTGTAAGTTTTCGTTTAAGGGTTCAAGGCTAAATAACCATCACTAAGAAGTTCATTTGCCCTCGTCTTCCTCGAAACAATGACTTTTCTATCACTTTGAATGGCTGCTATTTTTCGTTTTTATAAATAGTTTTCAAGTTGTTGCCAGTTCAGTTTTAGGAGTCGGAGTCTCACTAGAGTCGTCAAGGGCCTTTTCACAGAGACCCCGACCCGACCACCCAAACGAGTAACTCCGACGATGAAGGGTTAATTAAGGAACCAAAGTTGAATGTCCCACAAAGCATAAGGACGGCCGCCTACCTCAGGTCACCCTCTCACCAGTCAGTTGCCAGCTGGTCTACGGTATTTACGGCACCTACCAGCTGCCAGTTGACCTAAATGATTTTGCCAGAAGTTGCAAAAATGTCGGTTTAGAGGTAGATGAAGTACGGTGGCGGTACGCGATGGTGGATTTTTTTACTACTTGTGGAAACCCGAGGAGGCCAGTTGTCCGCCCCCTCGTGTGGGCGCGTGTTAATTCTCATAAACTCTGACACTCGCGTTTCATAAAGACAATGCAATATCATTGCAAGCAACCGATTCCAAAAGCAATCGCTTTGTTTGCCGTGTTAAACATAAGACTGCGCTTATGCAGTGGCCAAAAACCGTCTGCATGCCCTCCTTAGGTGCTAAAAATTTGGAATTTACAGCAAGAATGCATTTTTTTAATTCTTTATCAAAAGCTAATTTATGAAGCAAAATTTTTGAGGTGTCGAAAAGGTCAATTTCAACTGTGAACAGGTCAAGCTAGGTCACAAAAGAAAAGGTCAAACGAATTAAAAATCGAAATGTTTACAATTTTAAAATTTTCTTTTCTCAAAATAATGTATGGTTCAAGACGAGTTCAATGATATACAAAACTTGTTAATCAAACAATGCGTTTTCGAGTTATGAAGCATCAAAGATGAGTCTACAAGGTGACCTACCGAAAATTTCTCGGGCTTTAACTCGGACACCGTTGGTTGGAGGGGGCGAAGATTCTCACAGGCGTGTTCCTGGCCCAGAACTACCACGGAGACAAAGTTTCAGATTTTGTCTATACATGATGGTGTCAAATTGAAATATTTTTGGTCGTTTTGTCCTTGAATGCCCCTGCTGCCTCTGTTTTATGTCTGGTATATCATTTCCTTAGTTGCTACAGTGTATCACCTTGAGATAGGAAGTGAACTAGATGTACCTAGTTATGAGGCCAACACTGATATATGGAAGATATTCTAATTGTGATAATGTTGTTCCTAGGGCTTAAGATTGGGGCAGTACATATGGTAGGGCCATATGACCTTGTAGTCATCATATGACATGTCAGGGAAAGGAAATCAAATAGTCATGTTTTTTTCTTCTTATGTTGCCATACAAAGGCCAAGTTTGGAGCTATTATACAAAGTTTGTCGATTTTAATTAAAAAATGCGTTCAATGATCTCAACAATTTAATGAACAGTGTGATAGTGTGTGGAAGAAATTGCATAGGACATAAAATATGTGTCAGGCAGTGTGTACCTTGCATAGCTAAATGTTTTTAACAACAATTTTATAGGTTCCAAAGCTTCACATCGTCTTGCATTTTTGTGTAGGAATTTGTCTAGTGTTTGTCAGTGTATGCTGATAGTTTTTATAATTGTTTTGCCACGCTTGGGGTGCCAAACCTGAACGACGTTATTATTAACAGAGTGGAAGGAAATAGCTGTAGCCTCGAACTTTGCTGATTTGCTGCTGTCTTTTTTCAGACACATTTGGGCGTTTTCATTGCAACTACTGTCAAGAGAACATAAACGGCCTTCGAATAAAATGTGTGGAGTGTGAGGACTTCGATCTCTGTCTTCAGGTAAGCTACTCTGGTGTTTCTTCAGCATTTGTTTTGTGCGTCTCAGAGAGTAGTGCTCTGATCGTTCCTTCCTGTAATGATTTTCATGCAGTTAATGCAATGCTGATGCGCCGGTTTTGTCTAATGAGAGAGGACCCTGTCCGTATCATTGCGGAACACAAAAAAATAATAGACATACCATTTTGATCGTGCTGTTTTCAATTTGATCGTGTTAGCGTTCCTGTTAGAGTTTTGTTCGTATTGGGTTTTAACCGCGAGTGTGGATGATAGCAAGTATGTCCTGGAAATTTTACCGTTTAATGTGTTGCTCCCCGTCCGTGTCCGCCTTGGCGTTATTTCAGGTATCCCGCGCTATGGGGCGGTCACGGATGCCAATGAGTCAATATGCGTGTATGGATTCAATAATTCAACTAGCACAATATGAAAACCCTCGTTCCGTTCAAGCATCTGTGTGACATCCTTGACTATTTCAATGCGAAACTGCCTCCTTTGTGCCGTAAATGATATGGACGACTGGTGTTTTGGTGTAGTGGTTATCACTCTAGCCTTGCACCCGTCACATCTGAGCTCAGGGTCCGGTGGATTCCCTGGGAAATGAGTAATGATTTCCCCCGAAATCCCTTTCAATAGGGGAAGGACCCGCGACGCCTGCAACCTTGTCAGCTGGGGCGTCAGTAAGCTCCAGAAATGCTTGAGCCGGCTTCGCGTTTTGAAGCCGATGGTTAGAAGTGTTCATCTGTCCCTCCGAACTAAAAAAGTTGTTTCTCGGCGGGTTGTACATTTTGTTCTTTGTTTCAGTGCTTTGCCTGCGGAGCAGAGATTGGAAAGCACAAAAACAACCACAGCTATCAGTTTATGGTAAGCACAGATCTATTAGATTTTGCACACACTTGTTTAGCTTCAGCTTTTCACGCCAGAGCAACATGGTTTTCAGTGATATACAAAGCTGCCGGACAGTTTGCTGTTTTGATGTGTGGTAGGATCTGCGAACCACGTTTGTTTAAAAACATGCATGATCTCAGCATCAGCTTTGCCATGCATTGTAATGTGTGACTGCCACAATTACCAACAAGAGTCTTGCAAGTGCAGCGTCTTGTGCTCTGTGACAGCTGATTCGAAGTTCAAGCATTCTAAGCTGTTTTTCTAACAGGACCCGGGGAACTTTGGCGTATTTAACGCCGAAAGCGGATGGACAGCGAAAGAGGACGTGCGCCTTTTAGATGCCATTGAACAGTACGGCTATGGAAATTGGGTGGACATCGCAAAACACATCGAGAGGCGGACGC
This sequence comes from Lepas anatifera, assembly GCA_034440635.1. Lineage (NCBI taxonomy): Eukaryota > Metazoa > Arthropoda > Thecostraca > Lepadidae > Lepas > Lepas anatifera. The sequence goes on along the minus strand of JAOTON010000607.1, from coordinate 1,483,797 downwards.
CAGATGGTAGGTGGCGGGGCTGCGTGTCGAATCACGGCCTGACTGTGGCCATGACCTACCCCATGGTCTAATGTGTTGCTGAATTAGTATTGAAGCCTTGCAAGCTGCAGGTCTTGTTGTCCTTTTAATGTTCTGAATGAGGACGAGGAACTCCTATCTTTCATTACGTATGGAGATATGTGTTAACTGGTGGTTTAAAGTTAAGCCATGTCTGGTGAAGAATCCATAGACTTTGGCGACAACGTTAGAATATTAGTGCATGTTGAAAAAGGTAGGAAACCCACCATGATCACTATCCACGCCATGTTGGTGTATGTTTTTAAGAATAGGCTGCGGTTTCTGATTCGTCACGCCTGGTTTTGTGCCGCCTGCCGATAGTTATTTGATCATTTTACAGTAGTTCAGAGCGAAAATGGTGTTTTAGTGAAATCTAGTATTTGTTGAATATATATATATAATTATCTGTAAGTGAGGATTTTAAATTCTGTATCGAGTCGGATAATGCCAATCCAAATCATGATCGTTGCTTTCACATGTTTCTGGAAATCCCAGTGTCGGATTCGGAGGGCAGCATCACTTTGAAGACTCTGTCCATTTCACAGCCATCACTGGCTCCCCATCGGCAGAGGCGCAGGAGAAATTCGTCACCTACTTCGTCAACGGCGTGATCGGCCAGCTGACGATGCCGCCGGTGGAGGAGCTGACGCGTATGGCGGTGGCGGTGGATTACACCAGCTCCGACTCCGGGCCGCTCTCTCCCAGCTTGACCATGTCGCCCGGCCTGGCGCCCCTGCAGCTGGAGCCTGAGCAGGCCGCGCAGCTCGGCTACATGCCGCTCAGGGACGACTTCGAACGGGTGAGAACTGGGGCAGGTCGGCGATATGCCCGGACACTTCGAACGGGTTAGAACAGGACAGCTCGGGTACATGCCGCTCAGTGACGACTTCGAACGGGTGAGAACTGGGCAGCTCGGCACATGCCGCTCAGGACGACTTCGAACGGGTGAGAACTGGGGCAGCTCGGCTACATGCCGCTCAGGGACGACTTCGAACGGGTGAGAACTGGGGCAGCTCGGCACATGCCGCCAGAGACGACTTCGAACGGGTTAAGCTGGGGCAGCTCGGCGACATGCCGCTCAGAGACGACTCGAACGGGTTAGAGCTGGGGCGCTCGGCGACATGCCGCTCAGGGACGACTTCGAACGGGTTAGAACTGGGGCAGCCGGCGACATGCCGCCAGGACGACTTCGAACGGGTTAGAATGGGCAGCCGACATGCCGCTCAGGACGACTTCGAACGGGTTAGAACTGGGGCAGCTCGGCTACATCCCTCAGGGACGACTTCGAACGGGTTAGAACTGGGCAGCTCGGCACATGCCGCTCAGGACGACTTCGAACGGGTGAGAATGGGGCAGCTCCACATGCCGCTCAGGGACGACTTCGAACGGGTAGAACTGGGGCACTCGGCTACATGCCGCTCAGGACACTTCGAACGGGTGAAATGGGGCAGCTCGGCTACATGCCGCTCAAGACGACTTCGAACGGGTAGAACTGGGCAGCTCGGCACATGCCGCTCAGGGACGACTTCGAACGGGTTAGAACTGGGGCAGCTCGCGACATGCCGCTCAGGACGACTTCGAACGGGTTAGAACTGGGGCAGCTCGGCTACATGCCCAGGGACGACTTCGAACGGGTTAGAACTGGGGTAGCTCGGCACATGCCGCTCAGGACGACTTCGAACGGGTGAGAACTGGGGCAGCTCGGCTACATGCCGCTCAGGGACGACTTCGAACGGGTGAGAACTGGGGCAGCTCGGCGACATGCCGCTCAGGGACGACTTCGAACGGGTTAGAGCTGGGGCAGCGCGGCGACATGCCGCTCAGGGGCGACTTCGAACGGGTTAGAACTGGGGCTGGTGGTGTATTGCTGAGCGGCACGCTTAGGTGCTGCTGGATCGGATCGTGACTACTACTCAAGCAGTATGAGGATTGTGATGAGCTTTGGTGTCTATGAGCTAGAGACTACAGACGATGAAGGGGACACTGCCTTTTCCTAAGCGTTGACAGTTTTGAACTCACAGTTTACATTCATCCTGCTTGTTTTCACTGTTTTCAGGAGTACGACAACACGTGTGAAACGCTGGTCTCGCAGCTCAACATTGGCAGCGTGGAAGACGAGGACGTCGACATCGGTAGGGTATACTGCTCTTCTGAAACCGGTCTAAATCGATGACGTTTTAAAGGAAGACCTTCACAACGTGATTTTAACGAGATAGCCAAGTTGTAAAGCAAGTCGGAAACCCGGACCAATATTTCATTTGTCTTGGAACTTGATATTTCCGTAGAAAAAACAAAACCTAACACACTAGCCCCCACAGCCCGTCGCCGGGCGGCCATTGTTGTGAGCTACTGGTGTGACGACATATGCTGACGTCACGATGAGCATCAGCCAATCGAATCCCTTGCAGCGTTTCAAGTATGGTAGTGGTTGCCAGATCGACATCATCCACAGGCTGATATTTATTTCTTTTCTGGAGGAGTATTTTAAAAACCAAATATTGAGCTTATTGTACATTTTCAGAGAAATCATGAGTGATTTCATTATTTTTGGCTAAAAGTATACCTAATTTCACTAAATTCCAGGATTCGACCAAGGTGCCACATTCCCTTTAAAGGGAGTGCCACACTTCTATGCTGGGCTTGAACCATGAATGAATCCCTTTCCATCTAGTCACGCAGATCACGTGGTGAGTGTTTGCGATAATATCGCTGTTGCAACGTTGCATGTCGCCAGCGGCCAGCCTCGTAATTATAACAACAACAACACAGCTTTGTTAACATTAGCGACATCAGCATGACATTCATCACGGAGAGGCACAAAAGCACAAGGCTTAAATCCCGGTACTAATCCGTGCCACAGTGATAACGATTCTAGAATCGAAAAACAATGTAAGAAAACAGAATGATAGTTGACCCGGGACTCCGCGAACGAACCCAGGACTCCGCGAATTATACGCGATGCTTTGGTCAACTCAGCGTATTTAGAATAACATGATATAGTTGAATTTGGCACTTGAGGGCGGAAGGGTTTGCAGATTTCCAGACTTATTTCGTCCATAAATAGTCGTTTTCGGAATTCTGTCAAAGTGGTCCATTTTATGTTAAGTAACTTACGGATGAACAATCCGAAAGGTGTTGTGGTGTGGCAAAAGGTTCCCGGGTGTATGTAATCGAGCCCATTTGGACACTTCAAAGAGGTCGTGCCTCTCCATTCAAAATAAAGGGTTTTTTTCCTTTTGGGGGGTTTTTTTTTTTTTTCCTTAATGGGGAAAAACCTCCCCCCCAAAGTCAGCCGGAGTCGCGTGGTGAGAGGTTGGGTTGCACTCCGCGCTCCCCCGTAACCCGTTCACGTGCGCCGACAGCACTGAAGCTGGCCCACGTGGACATGTACGTGCAGCGACAGCGGGAGCGGGCGCGCCGCAAACGGGTGGTGCGCGACTACCAGCTGCCGGCCGCCTTCTTCGACGACCTGAAGAAGGAGGCGCTGCTGCAGGTCTGTTCTGGCCCAAAACTCACCGGTGTGTCAAAGCGGACGTGGCTCTCAGTGGCGCTGCGTAGTCTGTGAATTAGCATGTAACAAGGATGCATTGTGTTGATACCGTGATGCCTGGGTGAGTGAGTTTTTTAACGATCAATAGCCTCACTCTTAAAACACTTATCATGCACCAGAAATGTCGTTAATGAGCGGTAAGAATATATACATTACCGGTGCGGTTCTGAGGTCGAATCTGGCATATTTCAGCTGTTGCCCGCCGCTGTCGTCCAGACGTGCGTTCTGGCCGCCGTGTCTGTAGAAGTCGCTGTGTGTGCTGTCCAGGTGCCCGGAGGGGCGAAGGCACCGCGGCGGAGGAAGGACCGCGGACGCACACTGGCCGACCGGCTGCGCACTTTGGGTCAATTCCTGACCAGGAGCGAGTACCAACAGTTCCACGATAATCTACAGGCGGAGAAGGACCTCGTGTACCGCATCAAGGAGCTCATGAGGTCAGGAGGCGGCAGAAGCGGCTCTGGCAGTGAGGCTGCTGTAGTCGGCTGGCATGTTTGGAGAGACTGAACTGGGAAGTAGAATGGACATGATCTGGGGGTCCATCAGAAGCTGCATTGCTTATACTTTAAGCTTGGCAGCATTGATGATGAAAAACTGGTTGGATATTGTGAAGCTGCCTCCAAGATGTGGCAGTCATGCCGTCAGTTTATGACCGTTTCGTTTTGCTGCTATAGTTCTGTAAAAGTGTTGAGTCCTCCATACCGACTGTCGACGTCATCACAAGGCATCCTGCGTGTCACAGGTACCGCCGTAACGGCATCACCAAGATCGCCGACTGCGTCGAGTTCGAGCGGGCGCGCGCTCGCCGTCAGACGGAGAATGACGACGGACGCAAGGTGGGAGTGCTTGGCGCGTGCCGATGGAGTAGTTTACGATGTTCTTAAGTTTGCCGCTATTTGGTTCTAATTGAAAATCAAATGACGATGTATGTTTTGAGACTTTTCATGTAAAGTGCATTCACTCCTTCACATGGTATTATAGATGTCGCCTTTTCTCTCTTTTTGGACTTTGGTCATGTCCAAGAAAAATTAATTATACACACTGTCATCAGTAGATTCAGGTTTTGCAATTAAATACTAACTTGAGAACAAATCTATACCTATTTCAAGTATAGTTTTGCGCGAGACGAATTAAAAATATGACTCCACGATGGCCGCTCATCAATTAAGATTGCCCGAATTTTGCAGTTGCAGTTAATGGGACCTTAAAGAAGTCTGAGCTTTACGTTATTGATGTGGTTATTTTAAAACTAAAAAAGAAAAGAATAGCTGAGAGCTGGGGACTATTTTCGTGCGATCATCAGCGGTATCAGCAGCGCTGAGGGAAAGTGTTTCGACTGGTTGTGGAATGTCTCTTTCAGCATCCTTCAAACCGAATGACTCTATTGCGTTCTTCGCCCACGCTCTTTTGCCTTGACAGCTCAGTTTTCTTTGCCTCGCTATTTGTGTTGCTCCGTGTCTGTTTAATTACATCTAAAGTGTTCTTGCGATCCGCCCTGAAGTGTGAGGTGCTGGCCCCGGACTCGCCCAGCCCCAGCCGGGGCTCCGCGGTTGGGCGGGTGTGTAGCCCCTCCGGGAGCCCCCTGGGACCCGGGGCAGTGGGGGAGCGGCGGCCAGATCGCTGACCGGGGGTTCCCTCTGCCCCTTAGGCGGCAGACGCCGACCGCAGCGCCCTGCTGGCTGGGTGAGTCCGGAGCGCGGCGCTGAGGCTGGTGCAGGGGCATACCGGGCACCGCCGCGGAGCCTCGGACGGGGGCAGGGTGGTGCGGCTGTGTGTGCACTATGGCCCTGCGGCTGTATCGCTGCCGTTTACTGCCGAATTATTTAGCGCTGGGATCCCTGTCAAAATCTGTGGTGATGCCCGGCCTGTCATTATCTCACTGTTGCCTCCAGTGTACGCTGCGGCTACTGCCGGCCAGAACGTACACTCTCATATGTTTTGGCGGTGGCAGACATTCAACGGGTGTTGGATCATCACAGAGCCGTTGATTTTGCGATCATAGTTGGTCCGGGCTGAACCCAGAATGTGAGCGGTAGTCTTTTGAACACAAGGTAATCTTGTACTAGAGAGGAGGCTCCCTAGAGCGAAGTAAACGGTCTATTCGGATAGAGTCTACTTAAGGTTGTAGGTGACGAGTGATGAAATGGGTGCTATAGGACGGCAGAGCTTGACATTCGGTTAAGTCCAAGTAATCAGGTATGGTGTCTTAGAGGCATTAATTCTAGCGTGCCATCAGCCCCTTCCGAACTATTTCTGATGTGTCCTCTGTTTGTCTCGCTCCCTATCCATCCCCTAGTCGTCATCTTCGTCCTCAGCATTCCTCGCGTGCGCTGTTTGCAACCGCATCCACACACCGACCACCCTCATTTGACGCGCTGTATTCGTGCTCGGCAGAGCGTCAAGCGACCCCGCAAAAAGCTGCGCTTCTCCCGACCGAAAGACCGCAAGTCCCGCTACTGGCGCTTCATCCTGGCTCAGCGCGCCCTCCTGGACGAACGGCAGCAGCAGCAGCAGCAGCAGCGGCGCCCCAGCGCCCGGCCGGCGGTCGCTGAGCCTGCCGGCCTCTCGCCCTCGCCCACGCCCGTCCCCGACGAGCCCGAGCCCCTTAACGAGTCGCCTGGATACCACCTGCTCAGCCGCGCCGAAAAACGGGTAAGGATCCCTTGGAGTTGGTAGTTGCCAAGCTAACTGCCCTTCAGGCGAGGATGTGACCTTGGCTTCAGAAGCTGTTGGTATGCTCACTATTGGATGAAACTCGTATTTTCTGCGGATTAGCTGGTAACGCGCTATGATCATATCGCTTCGCTGCGTGATCTCATCTGTCCTTAGTCGAAGATACATGTTTTATCTTTGACGTGACTGTCCGTTTTGGAAATGTCTGAAAGTGTAGCACAACTGTATGTCCCAATTTCACGTACCAGTTAGCGCAATACCTATTAGGTATTGCGCTAACTTCGATGCCCGTGCCAAATTTATGAATTTATTTGCAAATTCTGATGTGAAATCAACGCGAGCTTTCCCAACGCCCCATCGACTTTTCGGAGTACATGTAAGACTGAGTTGGCACTTCGCAGACAACTCAGTGCAGTACCTGTCCACCATGGTTCACATCTGCTTGCTCTTTATGTTAAGCTCCTCTCCATCAGGCGTTTCTCGCTGCTAACCTCTGTCTCTCTATTCCAGCTGTGTGCCCGCCTGCGGCTGCGTCCTGCCAGCTACGTGGCGTTTAAGACCGGCCTGCTCTCTGACCACCTGCTGAGGTGCCGTGGCCAGCCGGCGCGGCCCCGCTACCCTCCTGGCCTGGACAAACAGCACCGGCGCACACTGGTCTCCTTCCTGGTCACCGCCGGCTGGATAGCCGCCTGAGACGGAGCCGGCGGTGCCGGGTCGGGACTTGGGTTGGGTTGTTGCGCAGGGCGCTGACTGTTCTGTTTACCGCCACCTTTAGTTTGGTGAAAAACCCAGAGTGGGCCTGTGAGTTTTTGTGCTTAGCCAAGTTTTCAGTGACTTTTTCAGAAGGATGTTTTCACTTTGATAAGTTGTGATTTCATTTCTGAGCCTTAAGAAGGTATTTTGGTATTCTTTGAAATATGATCACATCTGGTTATACATATCGGTGTGGTTTTCGTTACCCTATACCTGTTTTGCTCCGTGCTTGATTTGACTGGACATTCAGGATTGTAATTGTCAGCTACATTTGGAAGCATTTTCTTACAAGTGAGAGAGAGAGAGAGAGAGAACAGTTTTCTAGGTTCGGTAAAAGTGTTTTTTCCATGACGTGACGATCCACCATTTCGTTTCTCCAGCCTTGCAGGGGGCGCGTGCACTGTGTTTCGGTGGTTGCTCGATAGTGGCGCCTCGGGCGGTGGTGTAACAAACTAGTTCGTGGGAGGGGTGTGGCAACTCGTTTTGGGGCTCATACTGTACAAACATTGCTAGTGTTTTGTGTGTGTGCGTGATATGCCCGAGACTGCGCTTGGATGTGTCATCATGTTGTCTTCGTACAGTAATCGAGCGCAGCTTTGCCGTTTTCATTTGTGGTCCAAACTGCGGGATGGGCATTCGAGCATTTTTGTAATATACTGGCTCAGTTTTCGCTTTCTGTGTCACACCTTCTGGTACAGACTTAATGTTGATGATTTTGCTCTTTGAGTCTTCAGTTGGTGTTTTTTTACGTACAATTGCTAGAATCTTAAGTTCGCGCCATTGTGCATCGAAAAATAAGCTATACCAAATTCAGACCCACACATTTCAGAACACCATCATTCACTGGGCGAGTGTCGTAGTTCCGGGAACTGGGTGACCGTTGGTTGCACGTGTATCGGTGCAAGACTCCCCTGGGGCGGTGTGGCTGAACTACTGACCGCGTAAGGACGCTGGCGGCGGAAGGAAGGGGCCCCAGATACCGGCGCAGACGGTTCCTGTGTGGCGCGACGGAGTCTGAGAGGGGCGCCACTGCCCGACTCACGTGGCGCCAAATTTGGCCACGCCGTCGGCAGAATGGCGGGAGAAGTTCCAGAATGAATGAGATTGGGACTTGTCTTGGAAGACTCGGCGTTGAGCCATGAATGGTTATTCGAAATGGTTTAATTTGCCAGTAGAGATCACCTGAAACTCTGTCAGGTTTTGGGGCTGCGGCGTGCTTGCTTCCTTATTTTGGCCAAGAAGCCGATGATCGACATCAACCTCAGAGAGGAGTTCACTTAGTGGGTGGCAGTGAAGTTTGGTTGTGCGGCGTCAAACTGATACAACCAGATGTGCCGACTAAAATGTGGTACCAATCGGCTATCGGAAGTGATATCTATACTGATGATGATGATGCTAAACGGCTGCATGCTCGTCGGAAAGACGAGCCTGGACCACACTTTTCATGGGGCAAAAGATCCTGCCGTTAGTCGTATAGGAAAAAATAGAAGTTATGTAGCTAGTATTAAGTGAAAGTGGTGTTACCTCCTTGTTCATGGACCCCAAATTCAGCGGGGTTTCTTTCTAGAGGGAAAGTTTTTCGCCAGCAGGGGGTTAAACATTCACTAGCTCCCTCACTTTTATGTTATTAATGACGGTTATGGCGGGTTGGATTGGCAGGATAATTCGGGTAGTTTTAGGTTCTGGGTATGAATTTGAATACCCAGTTTTGTCGATTTAGTGGTTCCGTTCGGATTCTTATTGGACTTTCGTTGCGACATGCAACCATGATCGAACAAATTGGCTTGGATTTATCGGGGCAGGATTGGATTTTGGGGGGTTTGGGTTTTTTTAGTCATGACACGCTTTAATTCAGACTGGACTTCCCTATTTATTTCTAGCATCTACAGGGTGTTTCATAAAGAATGATATTTTTGAATTAATCATAATGCAGTTATAAATAGGTTGTTGTGGTATGATTTACATATCGATCGAGAGAAAATTTTGGGACATTTACGATTATTTGTATTTTGATAACTGTTTTGATATTTTTACTAGTTAAAAGTAGTCTTAAAAATGAGTTGAAAAATACTGTCTATTTTGCCTTCATCGAAAATGTTCGTAGAAATCACGCGCGTATCACGTGACAAGTATCACGCCAATGACACTGCAAACATTACATCGTCACTGCGGTACATCACAGTCCACACTCACATTGACCCTGGAAATTAATTCTAAAAAAACTCACCTCTCAAGCTTAGGAGAGCTCGGGTCCAAGCAAGCAATCCCCAATTGGTCCGTGTCCCTTGTTCTGCGGTTAACAGTGGCGTCTTTTGCGCTGTGTCCGCCGTTTCCAGTCATTCATATGGAAGGTAAGCCAATGAACCATATGGAGTTTGAGCCAAAGACTTTAAACCTGCAATATTACTGAAACTTGTGCCTTTGATGTGCATGCTCACGTGCTATTTTTGTGTGCTAAAGCCTTATTAGAGTGCTGACAGTTCCGTTTTCTCAAATATAAGCCGGCATGTACCTATTATGTTTCTTGCATCATTTTTCTGAGTACATTTAAGACGGGGAAAATATTTTATGTGAATGAAACATGTTTGTATGAAAATGTCCCACAATTTATCATTAAAATGAGTGTTTGTGGGTGGATTTGAAGGATTTTTAGTCATTTACTGAACATTTAAAAAAATATCATTCTTTTTGAAACACCCTGTAGTTGTTAGTTTGGGGCCATTCCCAATGCGGAAATATATACCAGCAGACACCAAGAAACTTATAATTAAAGAAACCAAGTAATGCATAAAAGTTAGGTTTCGTCCAGTTTGGGGCAGGTAGGCTGGGTATGTCTGTACTGGGTTGTGTTGAAAAAGGTAAGATTGAAGAGTGGGAGACGGACCATGGTTTAGCGCAAGAAAAAACATATGGTCACTGGAAGTAACAGCGGAGGATTTTAAGACGTAAAGCTTTTTATCAAAAATAGTAAAAAAAGAAGAGCCGGCGGACTTTTCGATACTTTCACATGCTGGACGACATTGGTACCTAAGGATTCTCTAGTGGTAAAAAATCAACTCATCTGCATATTTCGAGAGAAATCTTTACGAGCGAATAAATGAAATGTATTTTGGCGCCATTTGGCCAGCTTTAATGGATGCAATTTCCGCAAAACTTACAATATAGCCTAGTCAATGTTTGTGTTGTGCCTCATACTTAGCAGCCCTTTTCTCATCTGTTCACCTCAATCATTTTCTTCCGGAAACATGTTTTAATTTCCCAGAATAATGCATTAAAAATCGATGGCGTTGTAAAAGGCAAACCGTTTCTTCCCAGCCCCGGATTTGTGAAAGGGCCGTGGGGCCTGGTTTCCGTTTATCCACATTGATCTGCGCGAGCTCAGCCCCTGTGGAAGCTGCAGAGGTAGAATCTCTAGCGACGCTCGCACCGAGTACAAATCGTCACGCCCCGTTTTTTTCAGAATCGGTTTTTTGCTTGAGGGATGCGTTGCGTAATCACGTGTGTTATACATTACAACCAAGGCTTCCGGTCGAAACATCTTGCGTTGGCCAGCAATAGCAAACGATAGTTTTAGACGTGATCGTTTAAGTCAACCTTGTTCGAGTGAAGGCCCAGTCGACAGGCTAATTAACCTTTGCCAGAGGCGGAAGTGGTTCAACTTCTAACGCGCGTTTTCCCAAGAATGATGAGCAGGTCCTGTATGACAGTGCAGGCATTTCAGCACCTGTAATCTGGTCATTTCACAATGTTAGCTAACAAATTGTATCGTGGAGGCCAGTGGCGTAGCCAAGGGAGTGGGTGCCACAGGGGTCCACTGACTCTCCTTGGGCTGACTGTGCTCTCCGATGTCTGCCCCAGGGGCATATCCAGATTCCGTCAAGGGGAGAGGGTCCGATGACTCGCCGGGATGGGGGCCCACCTGATCTGGGAGACCACTGTTTGGTTTCCATACTTATACTATAAAACATATTTCTAGCAATCTTCTAACAATATTGTGAGCATGTTATTAGAATATTGTATACATAATATTGTAGAATATTCTAACAATATTGTTTGAATATTGTTACACATATGTTCTACGTCATTCTGCTTAATCCTAGCCCTACCCGAGGTATTATACACTCTTGCCCCATCGGTGGGCGAATACGAATCGGCTGGCCATGATACGAACCCCCTCCCTCTTCCCGACGTATATAGCTGAGACAGAAATGCGGCATAAAGAGCAGTGTGTTGCTTGAGGCTCTAACTTCCCGATATTATAAGACTGTTTGCTCGTAGGTCAACTTGTGAGCTTGAGCAGACCCGTGCATGACCCAAACATGCCGAAATCCCGTAAAACACTGTTACGCCGAAACTTTGTGCCAACTCTTACCAGCTGACATCACAAAAACTTGTTCTGGGATATTTAAGATATTCTACACTTGGACTGACAATGCTAAAAATATTAACCCGCGCCCCACCAGGGGTCCGGCGCCACCTTCGCTCCACCGGGGCCTTCGATGGCCCCCTCTAACTCTGAAAATATGTGGGTTAGCGCCAATCTGCAATATTCATTAGAAAGCTCGCGTGAATTCAGCAATAAATTACTTGACATGTTTAAGCGCTCAGGTCAATGGCTTGACCTCCAGAGGTCAAGTTAGGTCACAATAGGCTATTTTCACTAAAATATGCAATGCTTAACACGCGTCCGCTGGGGGGCGAAATTCGCCAAAAACGAATAGACGCAGAACAACGAAACTTACAGTAACTTATTCCTGATTAATTATATATATATATATATATATATATATATATATATATATGACCAATTTCTTTTAGCTAAGATCATGTCAGGTCAAGGAGCTATTCAGGATCAAGTGACCCGACCTCAAAAGCTAAAATCACAAGTTTGAAGCGGCGCCCAGGGAACATCAGTGAGCCGATCAGTTTAAAACTTTCACAATATGATAAGGTCATCAGGGTCTACAAACCTGCTGTCTGGGAAGTTTGATATTGTGGACCTAAGGTGGGGCCAATTTTTTGGTCACCCCATTATAAGTCTATGATGAAAAATGGAATGGGTTCGTTTTCAGTAAATACTGTATAGATAAAGCTGAAAATCTTCAAACCGTCAATTCTTATCACGATCTTGACCATAAGGTTTAGGTTTTAAGCATCTGACCTCTCAAAGGTTATATCAGGTCACGGGAGCAGAGAGTGATTGTTTTGCCAATAACTTCTCACTGAATTAAGATAAAGCTTCCATTTTGCTTGCATTGTACTTATATTGTCACGGGCAGTCGATTGATATGCAGCATGATCATACCAGGTCACTATGTGACCCTGACCTAGCTCGAGGTCAGGTAATTTTTACTATTTGACCTAGCAAGGTCATATTATACATCATTCGATTTGCCGCGATGAGAGGAATCCAATGGTGCATAAATATTTTCTCTAGCTCCCCTGAGGGCAGATCTAGAGAGAGAAACGTACACTGCTCTGTTGTAAGCCTATGGAACCTTCTTTGACCTATGCTGACCTCAATATTGACCTGACATAAAAATGCTTCGTGTAAAACCTCTTCGTCTAGTCAAAGCTTTCGAACACCGCCTGTAATTTTTCTTTAGCTTTCGTGGGAGATACGGAGGGGGGCGAAAAATGCCCCCCCAGTGGGGCGCGTCATGCCAGGGACCCCAGCGGGGCGCGTGTTAATAAAACTGGGAATAAGTCTTATGCCATTGAGACCTTTTTGCGCTATGGGGAACATAATGATCGCTCGCCAGTAGTTTGACCTCCAGAGGTCACCCCGTGACCTAATATGACCTGAGGTCACGAAAGCTCAGAAGGTGACCTTGCCGTATATGAAATGAAAGCCAGTGACGGGACATACATGATGATGTTTGATTCAGCGCTCTAGCTTATTTAGGTCAAAAGTTATTGTCAAAATACTGTTTTTAAACCCTGGTATCCTTGGATGACCTCGGAGAGGGTATCCTGGAATCCATGAAAGGGTGTCCAAGAACGCTTTTCTGAGCAAGCTGAGCATTTGCAATCATTTTTTTTTACTCTTAGATCATAAGACAGCTTTACCCCATGTTTTTTCAATGGGAGAGGCCACCTCGTGACCTGACCTTAGGTCACGAAATCGAAAAAATCCGGGATATACACCTGGCAGACCCTGGATGGGTCATGAAGTGTAGGAAGTTTCAAATTGATCGACTAAGAAATGTAGCTCTTTTAGAGCTCAAATGTTGAAGTGAGGTAACCTTGGTTGACCTCGCCTGGTGACCTAACCTTGGGTGACCGGGAAAAAATTCAGGGATGGTGGTGGGAAAAGGATGCGGTGAGAGATAGATTCATCAACCGGGGTGCTGCACCTCGTCGTTTTTCTGCTTTCCTGAAAAAACCTTAGGAGGCCATCGATGGCAGGCCATTTTTTAACATGTTAACTGGGGCCATTTTCCCCTCCAGTCGGCCGAAATGCCCGCCTCCAGTGCCCGGAAATTGGCCCCCCCAGTGAAATAGACAGATGACTTAAATTTGACCAAATTCAGGCTCACCTAACGAAAATAAGACAAAAAACCACCCGATAATTATAATTTTGTTCTACTTCTGGTCCCAAATTGGCAATCCACAAAATCGTGTTAAAAATTTTCCACCCGTAGCTCAGGGCTGTCTACTTCATCGTGCGAAGATGAAACAAAGCGCGTAGTTACGGGAAATCCCTGCAAAGCAGCCTCAGCATCAACTAACCGCAACGCTGGAGATGAACGCTGGCCTACAACCAATCAAACATCCTGCTCTATCCAACCGGAAGCCCACATCCCAACCAGTACCACGACATTGCATTTCTCATGTGACTCTCATTTCACATGCAGTCAGTTGTCAGCGCTAAGAGCTCGTTCGTGGATTAGACAGGACACGGTGTAGTCAAAAGTGAGGGGGCCAGCCAAACTTCAACCTGTTGCTGCCAGCAAACTTTCCACGTTATTACCAAAACCTTTTTGAATTTGGGCTCCTCGTTGCCTTCTGCAGCGGCTGGTTATACAAATTTCTGGTTTACTCCCATTTTGACTGAGATCAGTAAATTATTGGTAAAAAAGTGGGAGGTTGATGTGATTGGGTGATTGATGATCCCAAAAAATGTTCTGGTTATGTGGATAAAATAATTTGATGGCCACGCGGGGTTGGAAGGACACCCCTGGCTTCCTATTAACCTTCGCCCGGGTGGGGGGACTTTTTAGACCCCCCTCGGGTTTTTCCAAAGTGACCAAAAAACGGCGGCGCGCAGCGCCGCCAAACTTGGTCTAGCTGTTTCTTCATCATTTTTACATCTTTCCTGAAAATTTTGGCTCAAGGTCATATCAGGTCAGGTCAACAGGCCGGGTGAAGTGACCTCACCTCAAAAAATACTTAGGACTGCATAACTAAAAGAAGGGTTAATCGATCAAGTTGAAACTCATACCACATATTGGGCCCACCAGGAGCTACAACATTTGTTCCGAGATTTTTGATATTGGTGACCTAAGGTCATGTGCAGAGCATGACCTCCCCATTGTCAATACATGGGGAAAATCACGAAATGAGCTTTTCTCAGTAAGTATGGATGGAATCAACTTCAAACATCGGTTGCGACTTGCTCTTAGCCCATTTCTGGAGCTGATGCCAAAATTTTTGACTTGTGACCTTTAAAAGGTCACCTTAGGTCAAATAAGCATTTTTGGTGTTTTTCTCTATAAATTTTGAATGAAATAAGATAGAGCTTTTATTTTGTCACCAAAGTGTTTTTATAGTCACTGGAAGTCCGATGATATACATCATGACTATACCAGGTCAAGTTGGGTCAGACCGTTGACCTGGGTCAGGTCAAATTCTTAAATTTGACCTGGCATAGCAATATCATATATCATTCGATTCGTATTGTCGAGAGGATTGCAATGGTGCATAAACTATGGCTGTATCTTGCTTGGTTTGGAAGCTATTAGCAAAAAGTAAACGCCCTTATGCATGGGTGGCTATGGGTATTCCCAAGAATATGCCCAATATCTAGTGACCTGTAGCTCCCTAGGCTTTGACCTGACACGAAAATTAATGCCACTGTAATGAAAGCGCATCTCAAGAGCTTTCGAATGGTGTTAAAAAATGTTTCTAGCTATCATAGTTTCTGAGATATATGAGGTTTTCTTAGTACACCTCATATTAGCGATTTTGACCTATTTTGACCTCTGGTGACCTTGATATTGACCTGACAAGAAAAATGACCGAAGTATTTTCGATATCATTTTCGAAGAGCTTTCGATTGCTGTTTTGCGCTTTTTCCTAGCTCTCTTAGTTTTCGAGATCGTGGGGGTCTTTTTTAGCCCCCCACCAGGGCGAAGGTGGCTCGTACCCGCCACCGGGGCAAGGGTTAAATGAGTAGTGTGCTAAAAATATTGCGTCAAGTTAATATCAAACTGTCAAAAATTAGTTTTTAAACAGTGATACAAGTCGCTTTTTCTGTGGCTTAATCATTTCCACTAAAGGTCGTTTTAGCCTCAAATCTGGCTTTTGTAGTGTTTATTTGGCTATTTTAGTGGAAATAAAATTTTGCTTCTCTTTGGCCCTTTTTCTAACTCGGTTTCACCTTTTCCGCTGAAAAAACTGGCAGCCCTGGGCAGCATCTATAATCTCTAGACATGGAATAAAACAAAAATTGACCAACATTTTTTAACACTAATACGTCCAGGGGCGTAGCCAGGATTTCGCTCAGGGGGGTGGAGGTCGGCGTCCCAAAAGGGCGCCTGCGACAGCGCGAAAAGGGCCCTGATGGGTAAAAATGGCCCTGCTTGTTACAGAATCGTGTCCTCAGGGGGGCCTTCGGGCCCTCAGGGGGGGCGGTTGTCCCTGCCGCCCCCCCTTGGCTACGCCCCTGAACACGTCTAAGTTTTATCAACCCCCCCTCAAAATGGGGTCTTGCTTCCCTGGAAACACTATAATGACCAGCACAAGAAATACCCCCACTGACTTTTCCTTAAAAAATGCCCTGATCGATGGCCCCCGGTGGGGCCAGGGTAAATAGACCGATATAAGACCTTTGCAACCTAAGTTAACCCCACGGCTTTTTGCTACTCCGAGTACTGAGACCGACCAACTGCAGTATCGGTAAAACGTAAGCAATGCGCTTGAAGGGTTCTAAATATACCTTTACCTACAAGTCAAATGAGGTCATTCAAGGTCACTGGCCTTGAATGACGAAGGTCAGGCTCATGAACCAACCAAGGACCACCCATGCTCTCGGGAACCGATGCTAGAAGCGTAATCATGCATATTTTATATTACACTGGTAAATCTAGCTTAGCACGAGCCCCGCTGTGGTCCCTGGCTGGGGTCCGTACATTTATGGAGTGGTCCGCTGGGGTCCGTATATTTCTTGTTTTTCTGGAAAATAAAATACGGAGGGGGTGAAAGACGTCCCCCAGCGGGGTGCGGGAAGATAGAGAAAATATTTAGTCATCGTTGGATTCCTCCCATCGTGGCAAATCGAATAATGTATAATATAACCTTGCTAGGTCCCATGGTGAAAATGACCTGACATCGACCTATGTCAGGGTCACATGGTGACCTAGTATGAATATGTTGCATTCTAATCGACTCATCGTGACAAGATAAGCACAATGCAACAAAATAGAAGCTTCATCTCGATTCAGTGCGCAGTTATTGGCAAAATAATCACGGAAGGCTAATGTGACCTCACATGACCTTTGAGAGGTCAGATGATCAAAAAATCAACTTTATGGACACAATTGTGGTATGAATACACGATTTGATGATTCTCAAGTTGATCTACAGAGCATTTACTGAAAACTATTTGCCATCATATACATTTATCGGCCAAAGTTACCAAAAGTTTACCCCGTCTTAGGTCAATAATATACCATTTGACCAAACATGACCATTTATAAACATTTTCATTAGTCGTGATGATATGACTATTGCTGATAAAATGTAGCGCATGCTGCCCCACACAGTGCCGCTCAGCAGGCATTTAAATGATAGAATCTACAATGTAGTGCCTCAATCCTATGGACAATTCTTTGACTTCTGGTGACCATGTGCTTATTGAAGCAGTGGGTAATAACAAGAGATATTTGTGGTCCCATTCAGCACCCTGCCAGCTTTACCGGGCCTGCGACGGCTTGGACCGTTCTAGTTTTTTAGTACAGTCCCTTGGGTTCAATGGCATAGGAATTGAAACGCATAGGGAATCCTCATGTCGCAATCAATACCGATAATATAGCAATTTCGGAGTAAAACATGATGGACCTGTCACAGTTCAAGATCACCCAGGTGGCTCACCTGCTTGACTTTCAATATGCTTCTTTTGGTTCTCATGAGCCGTCTCTGGTCTTCTGCCCTGCACGCTAGCAAGAATGGTCAAGCAAATCTAGATTTGGTAAATATGTTTTTTTTTAACAACAGTTTGTGGAAAAATGCAGGTAAATGTATAAGCACATATAATTTTTTGTCAACAAAAACTATATATATATATATATATATATATATATATATATATATATATATATATATATATACCAAATTCTGACTGATGAAAGTCTCGAAACATAATCCGAAATATACTGTAATGAAAGCAAACAGCGGGGTGAGAAACTGCCAGTGGCTGGTCTGCGCTCCGCCTCTGCACCTCTGCGCCACTGGCGGAGACACGGCTGTGCGTTTTTGAACCTCGGAGAAGGCAGGAGGAGGGTATATCCGGTGGTCAGGGCGGCAGGCGGCGCCGAGGGCCCAGCCTGGGGAGCCACCGGGGGAGCGCTCAGTTGCCGGGTAGCGTCCACACGGCACGCATGCGTGGTATCCGCAGCTGACCTGACCTCGGACGACCTCTGACCAGCCAGCCCACTGAAGCTGTCCGGCCATGAAGCCTGCCCCCGCGCTCAGGTCAGTCCATCGCCCGCGGCAGTTGCCCTCTTTCAATGCTGCACCGGGTCGGCACCGCGCGTTGTTTACATGCCGAGATAGTGTTTTGTTCGCGGATGGCGTCTTTACTTATTTCTGCCTGAGTATGGCAGGATATTTCACTGGAAAAAATTAAGGGTGGTTTACATGGATGATTGTGTGGGAAAACATGTTAGAACACTGCTCCAAACTTGTTGAATGCTGCATTATATGTTTGATACCAGCCTAAGCAAGCTTGGACTGCTATGGGTCTCTCGATAGTTGCATGTTTGAGCCTAGCAAAGTGAATGCTCAGGAGAAATCTATCTGAATAAGCCATGTGGTTACTTACAGTGTGTCAGGCGCTTGGTAGTGTGCGTTGCGTGAGGTAAATGTTTCTCGCCTGGTCCGTTTAACTAGTGTCGCCCGGTGCCGGGGAGTTTGCTGCCGAGAGAACGTGCGTGTGGCCAACGTGTTGACAGAGTAGGTGCTGTTCAAACCGGGCGCCTCGGTCAAACCCGAGTCACGAGCTCGTCCCATTTCCATTCACTGCAAGAATCTCCCGCGGGCCAGAGTTTGACCTGACCCGCAGCGGAACCATGCAATGTGCGTGCATGACTGAAGCGCATACTCGTACGCACGCGCACTTGCACATGTGTGCACAAAAACGCACGCATTCATCTCTGCAATGCTGCAATGGATGAGATGCGTACGTCTGTATGTCACCTTGTCTTCCCAGCATATGGAGCCTTTTCATGCATCGTTCGGTTTCGCTAGGTGGATGTTATGAGTTGCACTGTCTTCCACATTTTCTGCCAGTTTCGGTCATCATGGCACTGTTCCAAAAAGACAGTTATATTTTATTTGTTGTGTGCAACGTTAGTCGCTTAAGTCACGTAGAAATACCGCAGATATTTCAGAATTGTGAAACATATTCATGAGGACTAAGCTATATTGATTAACCTTTATGTCCGCTCTAGTTATTCACCGCTCTCAGCACGTTTGTTGTTGAGCGTGCTTGTGCATTTGCGTTTGTATGGATAAGTTATACATTAATATTTATGAACGTTTTGCGATAAATATTAGGTATAACATGAACCTTAACAGCTGACCCTTGATATAGTTAGCATGCAGAAAAACT
The DNA here is from genome assembly GCA_034440635.1 of Lepas anatifera. Lineage (NCBI taxonomy): Eukaryota > Metazoa > Arthropoda > Thecostraca > Lepadidae > Lepas > Lepas anatifera. The sequence goes on along the minus strand of JAOTON010000607.1, from coordinate 1,464,715 downwards.
GATTTATTCATTTTAAACATAAATCGGTAGCCGTAATGGCGATTTCTTTGTATCGCACTCTGTTCGGTGACCGTTCTAGAACATGATCGCCTTACATTAGGCGTACAGTGAGTAGCTCTTGCTAAGGCACAAGCGAAAGGACAGGAAAATATACCTCTTGAAGGCGTATTTTTTTAAGAATCAATTTTTTCTGAAAAGTGAGCCCGCCTCGGTGCTATTTGAAAGCAATTACCGAACTTCGAGCGTACGTTTTCATCTGCTAAATAAACCTGAAAGTCAGTCAACACGTATTCACTGCGAGGAGCCGGCAAGCTAGACGTTGGCCAGTCGCCGAAGGAAACATGCATGGGAGGCCTGGGCAAAGTCTGATTTCGTAGACGGCAGTGATTGTTTTGCCATGGGTGTTGTGTAACGGGTGGCGGTGTTTTATTTGTCTGGTGTGCTGTGTCACGACGACCAAGGCCTTCTTGTTGTTACACACTCTACAAACAGATTTTATATAGTGTTGGGAGTGCATATTGTTGAGGGTGGGGGGGGGGGGGTGGATATTGCTGAAGACTTCAGATCCGATACCCTGATGGATCGCAGTGAGGGTTATCGTGAAATAAATCCAAATCGGGTTTTTAACTTCCACACAGCATTGATTTCCGAGTTTCATCACAAAATGCAGGGCTTGAAGATGGTTACAGCTCGATGCATTCCTAGTGGGTGATTTAGCCATGAAATCTGAATTGGGCAGTTGGCAATTATTATTGACAATTGATTTACTGTGTCTCATTACTGCAATATGTTTTACTATGAGAACTCAATAAACAGTTCGGAATATGAAGTAAAAGAAACATATATTCTAAGTGTATTAGATATATTTCACACCCAGGATTTGAGGAGGAAGGCCAGTAAACATATTGACAATTCCTCGCAGGTTCGAGAGATAAGTTTCCATGAGGTCAGCATGCTTAATTATTATGATCTTTACTACTTAGCTGGTGGTGTCACAATGGGGCCAGACTTGTTTGAAGTACAGTGTTAAACACGATGGCTTAAAAAGTGTGGAGAGGCAGAACGGCCTACTTTTGACCTAAGATTAGTTTGCAGGGTGACCAATGTAAGACTGCAGATAGTCTAAACTGGACTTTATGCCACAAGGTGTTTTTCACTAGCTTTATTTGATGCACGGCTCCTTTTCAGGCTGTTGACTGTAAAGTCGATTCCACCAAAGTTTAGATAGAAAATTGACTCCTACATAGCATCGCAGTCTATTCCACAATAACACATTCTTTATAAACATAATATCTGTTCATTGACGCAACATGAACAGAAGGAATATATATATATATATATATATATATATATATATATATATATATATATATATATAACATATTAATAGTATGTATTAGTTCATGATAGGTTAAGCCCAAAATGCACTGCATTCAACTGTAAGCAGATCAACACAGGTGTGATCGCCAGTACCCCATTGGTTGCCGCAATGCCAGAACGGCGTTGCAGCACATGAACACATCAAACATACTTTGCTGCTGCCTAGAATGTTGCAACATTTGTAATGGATTTGGATAAGAACGGGAAATGAGAGCAGATTAGGATTATTTTAACATGCTGGTCTTGTATCGCTGGTTAAGTGATGGTTTTTGCGGTGATTGTGCATCCTAATGCGAAACATTTTACAGGTCTCGATTGGCCATTATGTCTACTTTAGTAAGACACTGTGACGCAAGCTTTTGAATGTCAGTTGTCACAGACAACACAAGTCATTTGTTCAGTGGTATGTACCGTCGAATTTTTGATACATTACAACTGTATAATAATTACATAAGCCTAACAAAATACCTAGTCATGACAATTTGTACATTAACTAACCAAATCCACGATTATGCCTCCTCACAAGTACCTACAAGTCTGGAATTAGGCGCGCCCGTGAAAGCCAAGTGGGTGGAGGGACGAAAATAGTTGGGCTATGAGGCGTGCCTTGCCGACGCGTTGCCGTTGCCGTTGCAGTAAACAGACGGGTCATGTTGGCCGCTGCTGTCAGCATGGCCGCGCCCTGCCAAAATTTCTCATCGCACGCAAACCGACGGCGGCACCAGCAGCGTGATCTCAGTCGGCTGATGTTTATTTGGCCAATAACTCAGCTTCCTCTGTCAAAGGAAGACCTCTGTCTGTCAGTGGAAGGGTGGACACTCCTGTAAGATAGCGGAGAATTGGTCTATATTACGGAAGCAGGGAATGCTTTGGGCGCAGCCAAAAGGCTGTGTATTAGTAGTTGGTCCTCAATTGAATTGGTTGGTCATTAGTTAGGTGTTTTAAATTTTCACTGTTCGGTGCAACTGGTCTAGTTATGAATCACAAAGCCGGACAAAATAACTTTTTTATATGTTATGGACGTTGTCAAATGAGATGATGTAGGGCATGTCGGAGAGAGGGGCGTTGCAACGGAATTTTTTCCATGCAGGATGCATCCCGGGCTGGCGATGACCGGGGCGGGGGTGGGAGGAAAATTCTGAGAATGCTGGTACTTCACCGACACATTTATGTAGACTTACGGAGGTAACAAGAAGAAAATGAAAAAATAGAGGTAAAAATTTGGGGAGACATCCCCTGATTGCTGAGTAGGGGGATTGCACCCTCCCCATCCCTCCGCATTTGAGGCCCATGGCTGGAGAAATATACTCCCAAATACAAACTTATGTTAATTTTTAGGCATCGCAAAAACGATCCTACCGTTACCAAGCTTCACTTCTTAAAAACTGTTGGTTTTCGTTCTGACTGATTTTGAGCCGAGAATTTAAATAATGAAATAATTTGATCCAGCGCGGATCACATTCCAAGTTTTGTTTAGCTCCTTTTATTAGGCATTATAGTAATGTCGTCAGCCCTACGTATTTGCACCAGAATTTATGTATAATCATAGTCTCTTATGTAAGAGCTTCATTTGTGATGAATTGTCGGAACATCTGACTGCAAAATAAAACAAATAAGATGAGAACCTTCAATGCGGGATTTCCTCCATGTCTGGATCCGTGTGGGCTCATTCAGGGTGTCTGCTTTGAGTTTGTTTGAACTAAAAGAGGCGTGACATTGTTTGTTTGATAAGTCACGTTTATCTAGCTCTTTAAACCACAACACCAATGCTTTGATTTTCGATAACTTAGGTTCCTACTTATGTTGCTGGAACGTTAACACGTGCATTGACGGGGAAGCGGGTACCCGACCCCCCACGGATTTTTCAGAGATAGCAGAAAAACGGCGGCGCGTAGCGCCGCCGAACTTGGCATACCTTTTCCCTCATTATTTTTACAACTTCTGTAAAAATTTTAAGGTTAGGTCATATCAAGTCAGGTCACCAGTACAGGTCAAGTGACCCGACCTCAAAAAAAAAAGTTTAAGATAGCATAAGTCGGAGCAGGGTGAACTTATCCGATTGAAATTCATATCACATAATGGCCCCACCGAGTTCTCTAAAATATGTTCCGTTATTTTTTATTTCGATGACCTAAGGTTAGGTACGTGGCATGACCTCTCCATTGGAAATACTTGGGAAAAATTGTTTTTGCAGAATAACTCAGTAACGGATGGTGGTAGAGCATTTATTTTAATTGCTTTAGACTCGCCTGGGCTTTGCGGTTCTAATGTTATACATTTTATATAATTTGACCCTGACCTGACTTCAGGTCAGGTTAAATCTTTGATATGACCTAGCAAGGTCAAATTATATATCATTCGATTTGGCTTGCTGAGAGGATTCATATAGTTTAAGTCGTTTTGCTCTATTTTTACTTGTTCAGATGTAATGGCCGAAAACCTGAATTTGCATGTTATCCCTATGACGGGATTTTTTTACCTCTCGTGACCTTAAATGTGACCTGACAAAAAATGGTTCAAATGTTTTCGATGGAGAAGTGGATGGGCAGCCCAACGCCGTTTACCATTTTTCGCTACCTACCGTGGTTCTCGAGATCTTAGGGGGGCGGGTACCCGCCCCGTCAATGCGAAGGTGGCTCAGGCCCCTGTCAATGCGCGTGTTAAGGGGAAGGACGCCTGCTGCATGTTCTTTGAATTTCTGGTAGTCATACAGCTACAGTATTCGTCGACGGAATGAAGGTGGTGCTGCAATATGCCTATTTCAGACGAGTGTATTCAAGGACAGATATCCGGTCAGTAGCAACTCATTGGAAATACTTGGGTTCAAAGCTCACTGGGTGTGCTTTCCCACTCAAGCTACAAGACACCAAGCTCTTAAAATTAGCTCAAACCTGTTCATACCCTACCCAGCCCTTCATACTTGTTCCTGTGCTAGAATACCAGCTTTCCATGTTCCCAAACAGCACCACTCTATGCTGGCTATATTCAGCCGGAGGGGGCGGGCGGTCTCGGTGAACGGCGACTGGCCAGTTTTTGGTGGTCCGGAGCGGACGCCGCGGGCGATAGCGGCTGGATCGCGGTCTGGCCTCGTTCAGGACCGGGCCCGTCACACAGGACGTCCGCCGGGGGCTTCTGATGCCGCCCGCAGCTGCAGCGTGCATGGAACCTGGGACTGTCGGCGCAGCTGTGTGGTGACTTAGCAACAGCATCCTCCGCTCTGAAGCTGCTAGCCAGATAAGGTAGAGGTATCATGGAAGATGTTCCGGTACCTGGCTTAGGTGGATTTGGTTTGATGGGCTGGGTGATCAGGTGTTCCTACTTAGGTTCAAGTAACTTTCAGTTACCTCGTATGCCGGCATTTTACAGTTAGAGATAAGGAGGACAGATCACGCCTTGTACGCTGGATTTGCCGGTAACTCCTTCGACGCGGACCATGTCTCAGCACAGTGAAGTGGTGAACAATCCTGAGTTAATGCTTCAGAAAGAATTAAAGATCAGCTCCTGTCTAGAAATACCTACTAAAAAGGCCCAAAAATATTCAAATTTTACAGTGGATGCAGCCTATGCCAACTATTTCCGGATACTTACTACCCCTTTTGCTCTCTGTAAGCTCCAAACATCGTTCATCAACTATAAGTGGCAATCCACCGAGTGACTGATGCATGAGAACGTTGATTCCATCTGACTCCACCACGCCAGCCGCATCCATTCATCATCATCCCTCCTTATCCTCATGCGACGTTTACGTCAAGTAAGCCGGGAAGCAGTTCCAAACCCTGCGCACGAAGCTCAAGCTACAGATGAGGTCACGATCTCTGGATTTAACGACCCCGGGGCAAGTTCAGTGCTCTGTACCTACAAAGCCGTCAGTCGGGGACAGATGTAATTAATAGCCTGGGCGGATGTGGCCGTTCCAGGCGGGCCACGTGCCGCGCCGTCGGCGGGTGTCGCCCCGGGCTATTTCCAGCGCCGGACGCACGCCGCTGATGCGATACAGGCTGTGCGCGCCGGCATGGAACGTTCATCCAGCACCTGGTGAAAGGGTAAGACAGGCGTGTTTGTATCGAACTCGTTTCGTCTGCTTCACCAAGTTTATCTTTTTAGTTTCTCCTAGTCAGAAATTGCAGCTGGTGGCAACCGGAAACGCTTCAAGCTGCCGAAAGAACCATACATTTTGTTCATAAATAAGCTTCCACCTTTTTCGGTCACTTTGTATTCACTCTGGAACAAACGACTCATAGCAGCCCCACATGGGGGTTGATTTGTAAACACGGCACTCCAGCAGCGGCTGGCGGCGTATATCCAACACAGCTGGCTGGCGTTGACTTCCCTGCCGCTGCCCCACTCTGTCAGTTTACCTCTCGAGCTGTTTGTATCAAGGCGGCGCCGCCGTTTCTGGGATCGGGTTCGTGAACCCCCCCCTCCCTTCCCACCGTTATCTCCCCTCGTGTCGCAGCCGGCGCCCCCCTCGTCCTCATCGCCGCGTCGCGACGGCGGCGACGGCGCGACGGGAGCCTCCCCTCGCGTCGTCTCGCGCGCATGTGTGGTCTGTTCGTCGTTGCCGGCGTCATGCGCCGTCGGAGGCGGCACGTCTCGTCGTCGCCGACGCAGAAACAGGCGACGCATCGGTCCCGGCGCCCTGCCGGAAGCTGTTGTGTGCCGACTAGTTTCCGGAGTGCGTATCTGACGTCACGCACTTCAGCGGTGATTGGTTAGGCTTGTGGAGCTGGAGCTTGGTGTATATATGAAGGCAGATATAAAATAGCTCTTTTTGTGAATTCTCCTGCATATATTTCCGAGACAGTTTTGTTTCGTGTTGTGAGGTACCGGAAAATGGCTAAGCCACGTCGTTTAAGGGTAGTATTTCTTCCTATTACCAATATAAATTCTGAATTCATTCAGGCTCACGGACAATTGTCTGACTTAGACGTGATCGAGTCTCAGCCATTATCCACATGCAGATAATCGTTCACACAGTTGGCTCACACTTCAAACAACCTGTTCACCGATCAGATTCCAGCTGCAAAATTAACAGTGGCTGTGAACAAAGCATGAAACATGAGCCGGTGGTGGTCCAACGCAGCCTGGCTGGGGCACGCTCTCGTACTCCACTTTTCCACCGTACCTACAGTGTGTACCATAGGCGTAGCATCGGGGGGAATCAAAGCCAGCAGCCCACTTGCTTCTTATAAAAAACTATCTGTGGGCCAAAATGTTGACGACACGAAAGTTGCTTATGTGAAGTGCAATTCGATGATATATTAAATGTAAGTTGTTTTCTGATAATTTTCTGTTACACAGACCAGGCTGCGGTCTGCCAATGATTTTGCCGCTCCACTTTAAAGGCACCGGCAACGCCTCTGCCGGTCCCCGAAGCCGACGTTAACACTGGATTATAGGGCTTCCGAGAAACGCGGGCGCGCAAACGCAGTCATGGAAACATGAACCTTCCGGTGGCGGGGGATGCGATGGTACATAGGCGGATACAGGGTTTCCCATGGAGGCAGGCACTTAAGCCAGGGGAGGGGTGCCATGTAGACCAGGGGCGTCAATTATCTAGATGTGACTTATTATAGGCGCTAAATTGCATCATGGGTGCCCCACATTCTTGCGTTCTGAGGTAAGGGTGGGGGGGAAGAATGAAGCGGTGTTTCAGGGGGCAGTTGGGGTTGCTCCAGCCAGCAACGGAGCAGGGTGTGGGGGGGCTGGTTGGGTCGAAGGGGACCTGCTCCTCTTACCCCCTGGATCCGCCTATGCAACGGTATGCGAGGAGTGTAGCCTTTCATCCATGAGCTCCCCACGGGTGCCTTCTAGAGTTCTGTTTCGTGTCAAGACCGCTGTGCTGGTACCTACTAGCTTACCGAATTAACATACAAAGTCCAATTTCTGGTATCGGTGCCTCTTTTTACCGGGAACAGTTTTAACTTTCTTCCCAGCTACATGTGCAGAACCGAGATACGTGATGAATTTGTCCTGGGCTGCTGTTTCTTTTAACGAATATGTCCTCTCGCATGCCTCCATCAATGGCTTGACTATAATTTGGAGAGAGCACATCTGCGATTTAATTCAACTATGATCCGACCCTCTCAGACTTGGGTTTATTTCACTGGGCCCTTATAGCCAGCCTTGTATTGGGAAGCCATAGTGTTTCGAGGAGGATTTGAGCATTATTTAGTGACTTTAGTGCATCTCTCCTCTGTCTTGAAGTGAAAGAAGAAAACGAATATCTGGTCGTCGCATGCAGTGCTGTACTTAGGGAGAAGGGGAGCAAGTATTTAGTCGCAGCATATTTTACCATTAACACCCTCTCCTCAGAATCATGCTCCCACGAGACACCCTCGCCCATGATTGCTCTCGGCCTGATACCCCCTCCCCCGCCTTCCCCCTCATCACCCTTACCAGATTTCTAAGTGCGCCACTGTGATCTTTAGAATGCAGAATTGGGTGATCAGTGGGTCGTCTCTGATCCGTTTCTCACCAATCGTGTGCAAGTTCGCAGACTCGCACATTTTCCGTCAGTTTCGCGTGCTCTGGTATGCTTTGATCGTGACAGAGGCAGCCCCGAGAGGCTCCAGATGCTCCGCAGTTGTATTTGTGTACCTTGTCCAGCCGCCCCAGCCGTGGATTATTACTGAACGCTGGTGGCAAGAAGCATGGATCACATCTATACATGGTTGAATTTTGGCCACGACTGTCCGGACTACTACCTTTTTTATCGACTTGTCCAGCAGTTTGCTCACCAGCATCTCTGCTGTCATCATGAGACAAACATCCGCTTGATCACTCGCACCTCTGACGCGATCTGCGGCGTTTGCGGTGCATCGCGTGACGCGTGTGTGACATTTGTAACGGATCTGCGGGTGAATCGCTCGTCATGTTGACCGACTTTTGCGGCGAGGAATTCTGTTCTGGCTGAGTGACTAGCGGGCTGGTCCAAACGCTTCCTCGCAGACAGCCTGTCTGGGTGAGAGTATCAATGTGCAAGGCAGCAACACCGGCCAAATGTTAGACATTAAGCCCAGAGTCCTGGTTGAATGTGTCTTCAGTTCTTTGCTTTTAGGGTTTTTTTATAGTTTTTATCGACAAATTTGTTTGATTCTCCATATTTATTACCGTGTTTTAGGGATCAGCCTGATGTACGATTGTCCAGATCTGACATTTTTCAGCCCCAGTCTGCATCGTCTCAACGCTGTTGCAATCGGCGAACGCTGGGCATGCTTTGCATAGCGCGGTGGCGGCCACCAGGAACGGCTTGAAGATGACTTGCTAATGCACCCTCAAGGATCGTATTACCAGCCGTAGAAGGGGGCGGGGAGTGAATATAAACACATGGATATGGATAAACAAACTTCACTGGGATGTCCCTCGTTTTAATTTTTAAGAAAGTGTATATTACGCGAGAAAAAAAATGCACAAATTTAACCGGAAATCATGCGCGTTTTGTAGGAAGAAACGTAACTTTACAGGAACATTGCCGGCTTCAGGATGACCGGTGCGTGCCTGCTGTGTGATGATGTTGGCTCGCCCAGACGGAAAATAAAACAGACGTGGCCACCTGTGGCTCGGGACGCGCACCGGAAGGAAGCCCGGCGCTCGCGTATAAACAAACCAGCTTCAAGTCCGAAGAGCCATCTCATTAGCACTGAAAGCAAGTAGTGACCATTTTCATGCAGGATCACTGCTTGTTTTCAGACAATCTGTGAGCATGGCCTATGCTTTATCATTATAATCAGTGCCTCAATGTCACATCCAAGAGTTCAAGGGTTGATCAATAAGGGAGGGGCAGTCCGGCCATGGTTTTCCCAAAGGAAAGAGAGGGGCTGCTATATAGCCCTTGTAGCGGAGGCGTCCTGAAACCACATAAAGAGGGGCCAAACCCTCCTTGTCCCCCCTCGCCAACAAAGCCAGGCTTTCATAAATTATCAATTGAAGGAGGATGGATGTGTCAGTAAAGAAAAGTTTAAATATTTATTCCCGTTTGGAGAGAACATTTCTAGATATTTAACAATTTCCCTAAAGAGGAGGTTTCTTTCCGATTTCCGAGCACTACCAGTTAAGTGGATGGCCACCTTACAAGGGCCAGGGTGGGCAAGACGTGAAAGCTGCCACTCAGTACTGTAATTTCTGACTCATTATCGACTTCTCTGTTATAGTTTGGTGACTTGATTGTGTGCGTAACACATTGGCTAGTCAGCACAATATGGATGGAAGCTAGTCACACTCGGGATGAAGGGAACGCTCCTTCAGAACATTTTCTGCGAGCTCATGATAGTTGATGAATACTCTAGAAATAATCTGGCATATAAATATTTTGTCATGGTGCGCTTGCGACATTTGAGGGCACCCTCATTTGAAGGGGAAAGACCAAAAATATGTTTTATTTGCTCGGGATTGGTATTACATTGATTTCTTTCCGATGGGTGACATTCACATAGGTATTGTTTTGGGTAAAAAGGTGGGTAGTTAGCTTCTTGGTTAGTCCGTTAAGTGATCTGCTTTTGGGACTTACTGCAAGGGTTCATGTAAAAAATCTGTGAAAAAAATAAATATATATATCCGAAACATATATAACGAACTTCTATGTCCAGCTGATCCTTAAGAAATTGCTTCATTACACTAGTTTAATCCTGACAGTCGCAGCCTCTACCCCTCAATTTTTTTAGCCGGAGGATGAAAGTGACCACTCCTCCAAACCAATCGGCTGGATCCGCCGCTGTTAAAGTCCGCCCTCAAACGTAAAACACCAGCCGCTTCTGCTCGGCTGCCGTCTCCTTGCCTTCACTCCTCCCGGTGAGGTCCTCTGTCGAGTTTTGACTGCTACAGCTATCTGTCTTGTCCTCACATCATTGGCGTAAACGACGCAACTCGGGCCGCTCCGCTCCTCAATGGGACGAACGCCAGGCAAAAACGCACGGGATGCCTGATTTACGTCTTGTTTTGTTCGATCAACTAAGCTGCCTTTTTCTGCACACCGGTAGTTTTTGCCATATCTGAAGTCAAGTCCCATGGGGCCAACACTGAAACTGCGAGTGAAAGCGGAATAAGACTGTTATATACCTCGGCATAGGGAAGAGCTCTCGCGAGTATAAGGTGCCAAATGCACAGAGGCATCTGCAAATGACGCATGAAATATTCGGGAGCTTACATGCTTTCTTGATAATAATTTACCAGGGCCACTTATTAAATGATTCGGGGACTCGTGAAAGGTTTTCGATAAGTTTCACGCACGCAGAAACCAAACTAGTTATTATGCATTCTGATAGCTTCTGGCAAGCTTTTTCATTTCATTTCTTATATACAGACAGCTTAACCCGCGCCCCACCGGGGTCCGGCGCCACCTTCGCCCCACCGGGGCCATCGATGGCCCCCCTCTAACTCCGAAAATATGGGCGTTAGCGCAAATCTGCAAAGTGCAATAGAAAGCTCGCGTGAATTCAGTAAGAAATTACTTCGCATGTTTTAGTGCTCAGGTCAATGGTTTGACCTCCAGAGGTCAAATTAGGTCAAGATCGGCTATTTTCACTCAAATATGCAATGATTAAGCAAACTGGGCATAACTCTTATACCATTAGAGCTATTGAGACCTGGTAAAGTACATTTGATAGCAAATTGCCAGTACTTTTTCCGCTATGTGGAACGTAAAGACCTCCCGCCAGTGGTTTGACCACCAGAGGTCACCTCGTGACCTAATATGACCTGAGGTCACGAAACGTCAAAAAGTGACCTTGCCGTATATCAAATGAAAGCCAGTGACAAGACAAACACGATGGTGTTTGTTTCACCGCTCTAGCTCAATTAGGTCAAAAGTTATCGTCAAAATACTGTTTTTGACCTCTGGTGACCTTGGATGACCTTGGAAAAGTCAAAGGGCAAATATGACCCCTGGGATCCGTGAAAGGGTGTCCAAAAACGTTGTTCTGAGCAGTCTGAGTATTTGCAATCATTTTTGTGGCTTTTATATTATGAAATAGCTTTTCCCCATGCTTTTCCAATGGGAGAGGTTGCCTCGTGACCTGACCTCAGGGCACGAAATCAAAAAATCCCGGATATACACCTTGTAGACCCTGGAGGGGTCATGAAGTGTAGGAAGTTTCAAATCGATCGACTTTGAAATGTAGCTCTTACAGAGCTATAAAGTGAAGTGAGGTGACCTTGGTTGACCTCGTCTGGTGACCTGACCTTGGGTGACCCGGGGTAAAAAATTTCAGGGATGATGGGAAAATGATGCAGTGAGAGGTAGAGCCCTCAACCGCGGTGCTGTGCCTCGTCGTTTTCTGCTATCCCGGAAAAACCTTAGGGGGGCCATCGATGGCCCCCGGTGGACGAGGTTAAAGTAGGAAATGATGCATAAACTTATCATAGAGAACAATCAATGATCAAATTGTATGACCTTATTTAGATTTGAAGGAAAAAATATGATGGGCATGCAGGATTGAGACTCGTACTTTATATGCTGGTATCCATGAGCTTTTCCAAAAATTTAGGTATATGCCTGATCGTTTGTTCGAGATAGGTCAATCCATCTCATCCAGACTGAAACTCCTTGCATTAATCACCTGCAGTGCCGTGGTCCGCAATTTTTTATTGAAGGTGTGAATGCGTCTAGCAGTACCTTTCCTACGCTAGCTGTGCGTGGCTTGGCAGGTTGAAGTTGGTGCAGGTGGCTGCTGCAGTGCAGAAATCCCGGCAGCGGAGGAACAGCGCGGAAGTGGCATTTGTAACGCGATGCCTGCTGACGCACGTGTATGCCTCCCCCCGTACTCCCAGCCCCGCTCTGTACGCATGCCACCCCTGCAGCGCCGGTGAAATCATTCCAACTGCTCTGCAATGAGCACTGCCTACGACGCCCAGGAGTAGAAAAGGAGATGCTTAGATGTACCGTTTCACGAAACGTAAGCAGGCGAGACTATGACTTTGAAACAAAATCGGTTAAATCAACAAAGAGAGAAGTGAAGGGTCTAGTGAATACTGATGGTGCATTTTTCACGAATGTTTGGTTCAAACTACTATGAGACATATGATTTGAATTATTCAAATAACTTGGAGACTTATGCCTAAACCTGGTAACTCTTATCTCCTAGCTTACCTCGTTGTGATCTCCTCAATATTGCACTTCAAACTCTACCTTCCATCGTTAGTTCAAGTACCATTGGGTTCAAGTCAAAATCAGTATGTTTTCTGAAATAATTCGAAGTTTCCTTCAGTCCAATAAAAAGTGATCTAAACATTTTTTTCATCGCACCTTCTGGGCTTGGACTGTTGGGGAAGATTCGCAAATGCTCCTTGCCTATACCTGCACCAATTTCCACCTCCAAACAGTGCTGCCAGATCGGTTTACATCGCTTCGGGCAGCAATAGCCGCCGCGACGACACCCGACCCTCTGGGAAAGGGTGGAGGCGACATGCCGATCACAGGTCGGATCAGTGCGTGGTGCAGGACAGCTTTTGCAGTCTGCCCTGGGGGCCGGTAGTTACCTATCGTTGCTGGACGCTGCGTGATTTGCGTGGTAATTTCAAGCATTCGTTAAGGATTACACAGCTTCCTGCAACCAAAGGCTGCAATGATAAAGAAGTCTTGAAATTATGGGACGTGTGCGGTAGAATTCCCCTTTTTGCAGGATGGAGAAAGCATGCAGACTAAATGAATATGGCCTTAAAAACAGAATGACGAATGATGTAAGTATGGAATATTTCATATCGTCCCTTTCACAGATTACCAACGAAATCACAATGTAAAAAGAGCTTCAGTGACTTCTTGTGTTTTTTTTAATCTTCCACGGGAGGCATGAAGGGGACATCTTAGCCTTCCTGCTGCTGCCAGCAGTGTCTTTCACCCTGCCATTAACAGCCGGTGCACCTGTCTGACTGCAGGCTGTACTCTCCAGACATCTGGCATCATGCACACACCTGGCCAGAGGCTAGACAAACCCAATCTGGCCAAAATAGCTGGGGAATTTCCAAGGACTGAATCTCTTCTCCCTGGTCCAATACTCTTAACTGAGACTGGTGCCCACTTAAGGGAATGTGGCACCTTGGTCGAATCTTGGAATTTAGTGTAATTGGGCGTACTTTTAGTCGCAAATAATGAAACCACTCATGATTTCTCTGAAAAATGTACAATATGCTCAATATTTTGATTTTTAAAATACTCCTATAGGAAAAGAAATAAATATCTGCCTATGGATGATGTCATGATCTGGCAATCACTACCATACTCGAAACGCTTCAAGGGTTTCGATTGACTGATGCTCATCGTGACGTCAGCATATGTCGTCACACCAGCAGCTCACAACAATGGCCGCCTGGCGAGAGGTACATACATGAGAGGTACATTTCAGGTAGTTTTTAGCTTTTTTCTACGGAAATATCGAGTTCCAGGACACATGATATATAGAGTATCGGGTTTTCCGACTTGCTTTACAACTTGGCTATCTCAGTTAAAATCACGTTGTAAAGGTGCCACATTCCCTTTAACAACGAATAAGCCCTTCTATTTATCAAGGTAATGCAATATGGTACCTAAGAGTCCATTCATAAATTCCGTAACGTTTTTTCCTCCTTTCTGCCGTTAAACGCTTCGTAATGCTCGGAAGACTTTTGTCCGAGATAACTTCGACAAAAGTCTTGTTCCTTTTGATCTAATGTAACCTTGATCTGACTCCAGGTCAAGTCAAATCCTAGATTTTGACTAGCTGTCTCATATTATGAATAATTCAATTTGGCTTGCTGCGAGGATTTCAATTGTCTAGATTTGTGTTTCTCCATCTCTAATAGTTCAGATATAATGACAAAAAAACATTCCATGTTATCATTATGGTGACATGCCTCGACCTCGTCTTAAATCTGACCTGACAGAAGTATTTTAAATGTCTTCGGTCCCGACTTCAACGGGCTATCCACCACCGTTTACTGTTTTTGCTATCTAGCGTGGTTCTCGAGATCTTAGGGGGGGGGTACCGCCGTAAATGCGCGTCTTTAGCGCCGCACTGCTGGGTTTGACAATCACAAAAATACAAATGGTATATGCACGACTAGCATGATTTCACACACACACACACACACACACACACGGGTAGAACTACACTGCAAGTTTCTACTCTAAAACTGTATGCATGTACGATTCCATACATACATTTTCTTTGGCTTTACTTTGTTTCAGCTTGCAGTCGAGCCGGCCTATATTGTAAATAAAATCGATAAGAACAGCCGCGTAGGCTGTCACAGTGAAAAAATCGCATAGCCTACACATTGCAGTTTAACAAGCCAAAGTGTGGTCCACGTGACAATATTGTTCGACGCACTTGTCTACGTGACGCACTTGTTCGAAACAACTAGGTTTTGTCGTGCTCTTAGTTTGTTGTCTGATAGCTGGCAATAAGTTAAAGGCTTGTGGTAGTTTTGAATAACTAGTCCATCAACAAGGTTGTGCGCTGGTATTTCATTACTACTCCCTACATTGTCCTCGTTTTAAGTGCTAGCTTATAAACAAACATTTAGGTGGTACTTGGGACAAACACGCGGAGTGGAGGGGTTCTAAAGTTTACCCCTATATATTCAACCAAGATGGCCGGATAACTGTTCGCAGCCGAAAAACGCTACTTTGCTACAATAAAAATAATTTTGGAGCTTGAAAAACGATTTCAGATGTTTTAGACTTGGTCAATTTTTTCTTGTAGGCTTTCAAACTCAGACCTATGTTTTGAGACCGTTGTGAACGCGCTGTAACACCAGTTGGTCCGCACTTTTGATCAAATGGTGACATAATAACCAATAATTTCATATATTGGGATTATAGGACAATCCTCTCGCAATAAAACTCTCCTTAGCCTCGTTTGACCTTGAAGATGCAACATGCCGAGGTCAATAAAACTGGGCTTTAATGTAGATTAGACCTTAACACTCATCCTCTCGCATGAGTGTTAAGGTCAAGGTCAAAGACCACAGGTCAAACATTTCCAGGGTCATCGACTCTATCGTTCCGGTCAGATAGTACTACTCAGCAGGGGCGTAGGAACGGTTTGAAAAGTGGGGGGCCAACCTTAGAGGGGGACCACCTCAAGAGGGGCCCCAGTCCATGGGGGCCCATAACTATAAAAAATTAGTTAGATCGTTTGGTGTCAAGAAGGCACGCATGCACACTAGGATGCCAACGTATGGAAAATTGAGGAATTAAATTTTGCCCTATGATTTTGATTTGTACCTATTATGATCTAATAAATCATAGTAAAACGCAAAAAACATTTTTTACCTAGACCCTGTTAAATACGAAATACATTTTTAAGCTCTTTTGGAGGATTTCAATCATTTTTTACCACGAGTGCGTTTCTTATATTTTTAGATGTTTAGGCCCTTTTATCACATTTACAAAATTAAAAACTGTTTAGAAAACTACAGACAATGCTTTGATACCAAACATCCTCACTTCGCTATGCCTAATCAACATTTTGCTTATTTAATGAAAAAATGGGAACATTTATTTAGGCTGTTACGGATCCCTTCTTTCCATCATTAGATATATATTTAGGTAAAGGCTGATCACAATAAATACGTCTAGCTATATTTCGATGCCTAAAATGCAGAGCTCCAGCATAACTGCAAGTGCAATGTAGGTACTTCATGGCCAGCTTTGTGATGCTGTGGAGGTGTGGGCGTGGTGAAATAGTGGTTAGCAACCTTGCTTTCCACGCGACCAACCCGAGTTTAAGGCACGGCAGATTCCTTGTGCAAAGAGCAATTTGACTCCCAAGAAATCCCTCCCAACAGGGAAAGAGTTGGCGACGCCATATAACCCTGGCATCAAAGGACGTCACGCCTTTCAATGGCTCAGGGACGACTGTCGCTCGGCATTTGATGCGGGGTCCGTATCCGATTCATGCTTTGTGTTGGGATTGATATGGGATGGAGTTTGACTGGGACCAGTTCTCGGGACTCATTTGGAAACACTCGGGTAGTAGGTGTCTTGGCTTTTTCAGGAAGCGCTCCTCCTCCAGGGGCTTGTAGGCAGCGTACTTGCTGATATTTGCAAATACGTTGCGGGGCCCACCTCAAAAGGAGGGCAGTATCCCCTGACCCCCGGTTCCTATGCCTATGCCGCCCAGGGGCCGCCAAATTATCTCGGAGGGTCCCAAGGTCCAGACCATGGCTCAGGAACCTAGATCAGTCAGCTCAAGGGCCCAGACCAGTGCATTAGCCTCGGGACCAGCTTATCAAGGGACCCTACATAAGCACAGGACCCCTAGAAGCTCATCACAGTGGAGCCCCAGATTCGCACAGGGTGCCAGATTAGCTTAGGGGCCCGGTTCAGCTCGGGGTCCCCAGGTCGACTTATGTAGGGTCTCAAAACAGCTCAAGGGGCTTGTTCAAGCTCACGGATCCCAGCTAGCTTAATGACGCTAGAACAGTTCAGGGGCCCCAGACCAGCTCAGGGCCTTGTTCAGCACAGGCCAGCTCAGCTCAGGGGCCCAGATCGGCTGATATAGGGTCCCGTCTCATACCAGCTCAGGGGCTCCCTTCAAGCTCACGGCCCCCAGCTTAGCCCAGGGACCTTAGAAGAGTTCAGGGCTCCCATACCAGATCAGGGGCCCCAGTTAAGCACAGGGATACCCAGATTAGCTCAGGGCCCCAGCTAAGCTTAGGGTGTCCCAGGGTGTCTGATATAGAGTCTTAGAACACAGTGGCGTAGCCAGGATTCGGCCAAGGAGGGGTCCGACTACCGTCAGGGCCCCAGACCGGGGTCCCCTTAGTAACCGGGGCCCATCTCCTATATCTTTTGTATAGTATTTTAACATTCACACGAAGGAAATTTTGTTGTGCCTTTTTAAGCATTTATTTTTATTTTGTTTATAACTTGATTTTTTCGATCCGACCAAATGTTGGTAAACTAAGGTCACCAAATATTAAGGATGGCCCATACCTTATATGGTAGCGTGGCTATAATAACAGGTTTGTGCCATATTTCGGGAAGTTCAATGTTGATGCGCGCATTATGTTACACCCGAGTCTACCTCAATTCACTCTGGTAATCAGACATGAAGTTATTGAAGGTCAGTCGTTTTGAGTACGTAGAAATTATCTTCTACGGGAAATGATTAGCAATTATTTCCCGGTGTCGAATCCATGAACTCTTTAATCAGTAAATTTCAAAAGAAACGGAAAAAACGAAAAAATGCAAAGGACGTGTAGTGTGTCCCGAACGTTACATAACCTCTATTCCGTCGATAGATCCTGTTGAGATCCAGTTACTTTCTTACCCCTGCTATCTTTTAAACGAGCAAATTACCAAGACAAAAGGCGTCTGAGATATCTATCGCCTTGGATCTCCCTGTCATTGTTATTTTCAACCTTCCATGCCTATTTTTCCTTTGAGGATTATGCTCATCGATTTCTGTCATTACCCTTGTTTGTCTGGTTTCCTACGAAAATATTTGAAGGTTGTTTATTTCAGAATATTTAGGAATGTAGTTATTGGTGTTAAGCTTATGGATTAAGAATTGACTGAAGACCCAAATTCCCTGTTCGATTTGCTCTTATGGTAAAATTAGTTTAGTTTCTGCCTTTCCTTCGATAATGGTGCCTGATAGACATGTTTCAATTTGTTTTTTTTAGTACGCAATAGGGGTTGATACTTTTCTGAGGCATATTATTTTGAAATTTTTATTCGAGCTCTGGGGCCACCTAAGACCAACACTTGGCGGCACTCACAAAGCTAATTTTCGGTCGCTCTCCTGATTAGATCTCAGGGGTCTCTGAGAACGATTCACGGCGCCTCTTGATCAAAACTGGGGGCCCCTGAGAATCTCTCAGGGCTCCTGAGACTAGTTATTCGGCAGCACCTCTGAGACTAATTATTGCCCCCAGATTTACTCTGGAGGGGGGCTGAGACTGACTATCGTGGCTATCCAGATTAGCTCTTGGGGTCCCCTGAGGCTGTCTTTGGGGTGGGGAGGGGACTGGGAATGACTTCCAACAGCCCTCTGAGACTTACTCTAGGGCGCCCCTGAGACAAACATCCGGGGGGGTAGAATCACCTCTGAGACTGAGTCTTTGGCGTTCCTGAGACTGACTCTCGGAGGCCCCCTGAAATAGACTTTGCGAGGCCCTGAGAACCACTCTCTGGGGCCCCTGAGACTAGCTCAGCCCCCCACCTCTCCTGAGACAGACTCCGGGGCCCCTGATACCGACTTTGGGGCCCCTGAGACCAACTGGGGGCCCCCGAAATCTGCTTCGGGGGCCTTGGGACTGACTCTCAGGGCGGGGGCCTTGAGGCCGACTCGGACGCCCTGAGAACAAATCTTCAGGGGCCCCTGGGACTGACTCTGGGGGCCCCGTGATGAGAGAATTCTTTGCAGTGGTTCCGATTGGCCCAAGAGGGGTCTGCGGACGCCTAGGGCCCCCTTGGCTACACCAATGCATCCACACTTTCGGGGCCCTCCGAAATCACCATTTGGAGGCCCCTAAAATAATTTCTCCCCCAGACCAATACTCCGGAGCCCTTGATACTAATGCCCGGGGGCTTCAAAGAACAAGCTCGGGGTCCCACTTAGATCAGGCTCAGGGGCACCCTTAGACCCATGCTCGCGCTTTCTCGGGAGTAACTTGACACCGATGTTCCGGGGCCCTCAAGATCAATGTTTCGAGCCCCAGGACTAATGCTCGGTACTCTGGAGTCCCTCAATGCCGATATTCGGGGTCCTGAACCCAGGCTTGGGGCCCCTGAGACCAAACTCTGCGTCCATGAGATCAATGCTCGTGCCTCACTCATGAGCCCCTCGATATCAATAGTCGGGTGCACCCCGAGGGGCCCTGAAATCCTGAGACCAAGCTCGGGGGCCCCTGAGACCAAGCTTGAGGGGACCCTGAGACCAAGCTCGGATGCTTCCTGGGACCAAGCTCGAGGGCCCCCTGACACGAAGCTCGAGGGTTCCCTGAGACCAAGCTCGAGACCCCGTGAGACCAATATCGAAAGGCCCATGAGACCAAACATCGAAAGGTCCATGAGACCCAAGCTCGGTTGTCCCCTGAGACAAAGTTCGGGGGCCCCCGAGATCAATGTTTGGTATTCCAGAGCCCTCGATACCGATGATCGGGGGTCCTCTGAGACCAGGCTCGGGAGCCCCCTGAGACCAAGATCAGGGGTTTCCGAGACCAATGCTGGTGTTTTCCAGTGCATACGGTCAGCCTTATGCATCCGATACCCTCGGATGTCCCCCTGAGACCAAGCTTAGGGGCCCCTGACACTAAGCTCGGGGAGAGGGGGCCTGAGACCAATCTCAGGGAGCACCCCTGAGACCAAGCTCGGGGTCCCCTGAGACTAAGCTCAGGGGCCCTGAGACCAAGCTCGGGGCCCCTGAGACCAAGCACGGGGACCTGAAACCAAGCTCAGGGCCCCTGAGACCAAAATCGAAAGGCCCGTGAGACCAAGATCGAAAGGCCCGTGAGAACGAGCTCAGGGGAGGGGCCTTGAGACCAAGCTCGGGGGCCCTGAGGCCAGGCTCGGGACCCCCTGAGACTGAACTTAAGGGTTCCCCAAGATCAATATTCGGTATTCTGGAGCCCTCGATACCGATTATCGGGGGCCTCCTGAGACCAAGCTCGGGAGGGCCCCCGAGACTAAGCTCAGGGGGCCCCGAGATCAATGGTCGTGTTTTTAGTGCATAAGGTCAGCCCAAGGGGTCCCGGACCCCAGGGACCCCCTCCTCTGGCTACGCCACTGTCAGAACATCTCAAGGGGCCCATTCAAGCTCAGTGGTCAGTGGCTGTAAAGCCTTATAGGGGTCCCAGACCATCTCAGGGGCTCTCAGTTCAACACAGAGGCCAATATTAGCTCTGATGACCAGATAAGCTTAAGGGCCCGGATCATCCAGGGGCCCCTTGTCGGCACATATAGGGTTTCAGAACAGTTCAGGGTTTCAATTAAAGCTTACAACCCAATTTCAAGGCAGGGGCCCTGTTACTGTGCAGGGGCCTCAGATAAGTTTAGGGTCTTCTGTGCATCACAGGGGATCCAGATTAGCACAAGGTACAATATTAACTTTACGGTCTCAGCTCAGCTCAGGGGCCCCCAGGTCGGTGGATATAGGGCCTGGCTAACTCACAGGGCCCTGTTCAAGGTCACGGCTCCTAGTTCAGTTTAGGCATCCTAGAACAGTACATGCTGCCCAAGCCACCTCAGGGGCGCTCAGTTCAGCTCGAGGGGCCCAGATTAGCACGTATGGCATCAGAGACCAGTTCAGGGGCCCCCAGAAGCTCAGGGGACCTTAAAATCGACTCATAGAACCTCAACTTAGTTTAGGGGTACAGGTAAGTTTAACGGAGTTCCGGGGCAAGCTATCGGGCCAGTTAGAGTTTCTTGCTTGATATTACAGTTCTTGATATTCTTATCTCCGTTACGGGGGCCCATCACTGAAAAGTGGGGAGGCCAGTGGCCCCCTGGCCCCCCGGTTCCTACGCCTATGCTACTCAGTATGATGTCTTTTATGCTATGACTTCATAGTTAAGGTTACTCAATGCCAAAGTCAAGGTCACAGGTCAATTTCAAAGGTCAAGACCAAACCCTTATTTCACGTCCAAAGGCTGCTACAGTGCCCGCTTTATTGTACATTATTGCAAATATGTCGTATTGTTACGGCATAGGTTGATGGCCTTGAAAAATATTGACCTAAGCATGTCAGAGAACATTGTGTCGGAGCTTGCCTCTATGACCTTGGTCCGGTTTCAGTGAATTCCTGTATTTCTGTGTAATCACGACATTTCTCAATAGGCCTGCAGGACAGCCCAAATTTGACACTTATTACCTCGTTTGACCTTGAAGATGCAACATGCCGAGGTCAATAAAACTGGGCTTTAATGTAGATTATCATCCCCACACACCCCCAAACGAGCGTTTTTCTACTCATCTTGGTTTCTGAGATCTCAGGGATGGCACTTTAAGACCCCCTCCCTTGCGCTTTGACGCAATACCCCTCTCCACTGCGCGTAATAAGGCGACTCTTGCTCGCTTTATAAGAATGTTTCCTTGCACCTCTTTCAAGGGCATGTAAGGCCGGTTTAAAACCAACCCTTAGCAGGTCTGCAACAGCTCTGTAATGGATTTCGTCAGCAAAGAATGGATTTATCTTCGTTGCAGTCAATTTCATAATATATCTGTTAAAAATATGTTCCAGATTTGGTGCGAACAGGCCTGCATATGCATTTAGTAATAAAGTCTTCACTCCGATACGTGAGTGGTGAGCTAGGGAAAGAGAAACCCAAATCCGAGGAATTTTGGATAGGAACGGAGCGCTTTTGTCTCAGGTAGAAGAAAATATAGATACAGGAATGGGGGGAGTGTTTCGTATCGGGGAAGGACATAACACAGGTAGGTACCTACCTGACGTATGGATCCGTTTGTGGATATAATTTTATTTAAACGTCGCCAGCGCCCTCACTCCTTCTTTTTCCGGAGATGGAATTATGTTTTCTGGTCAATTAACACCCGCTTGTGTTTCATATTGTTTCAAGCCTGCTCATTATCTTTGCCGGATGTGGTTTGTATTTTTTTAAATATATCGGCACCTAGGGTGTCTGAGGCAGATTAAATGCAATCCTGCCAGCTTAGTTGGGGACATTTTCGTGGCACGAGAAGGCTGAATATTTTCAAAACTGACGCCGGCTACCACTGAGGTGTACGGAGGTACTCTCTTCTGCGTTAGATATAAGCATGCTTCACTTGCGCGAACATAAAGTCCCTTTTCGTGCAGGGGAAACTCACTTATCGTGGGCAGATATTCTCCTCCGTTGGGGAAAAATCGATCCATTTTTAGGTCAAGATCTCGACAAAATAAATATCGTAGGAATATTTTGGCAAGATCAGCCATTTGGGGAAAGCCTTACGGACCATGGTCCGAATGGCTGCCGTAGGACTGCCAACAATTGCGAAGTTGAAGAAACGCCTAATTTCCTTGTTTTTCATTCTTTATCAAATAAAGGGAAAGATACTGAACTAAGGTGACCAGAAAAATGAATTTTACTACTCTTGATAATGCCAAAAATTGTCTGGTGTTTTGCATTCCAAAGTAATGAAATTCTTTTTCCTGCTCAAATTAGTTCATTCTCTTTCCTTGTATTTGATAAAAATACAACAACCATCTCATTCCATACGGGAAATTGTGGCCCCGTCCAGCCATTGAAAAATTTCGCAATCCAGCTGAAGGCATAACTTTTCAGCTGGGAAATCGGAGGAGACGTGTATCCCCTTCTCGCGTTTCAAAACCCCTTCAGGTCTTCTATTTTAATCCCCCACATTTTCCAATTTTACCTTCCTAATTCTCAAAACTGCGGGCGTTACGTAAAGATCGCGACAAGCCCCCCCCTCCCCCGTCCTCTTGTACCGTCTCTTAACACAATGGTTTACTCCTCATCCCTCTCCCCCAAGCGTTACGTGATTTACGAACAGCCCCTTATCGGAGAACCGACTAATGACATCTCTTATTCCTGATCCATTCACTTTCTTCACAGACAAGACTGGTGGCCACTCAATAGGAAATAATGTATTTCTCTGTCGTCCAGCCTGGCAACCTGATCTGGTGCCTACCTACTAATTATAGGCACCGGGAAAGTTATTTTCGATCCCGTTGAACTCCCATAAGTCATCTATTCTTTGAAACGTCCATTATTTCAATGTAAAAACTGGTCTGCGTTGGGGACAATGAATGATTTTTGTAATCTCTGCCTATGGGATCACCTGCAGTGGTCTTCACCATTCCGTAGTCACGGCAGTGGGCTTCAGTCATGCATTCGGACGGGTTAGTTCGACTCATCAAAGTAGCTTGACAGATTCAATTTATCAACACGAAATCTGATATAAGTCAACATTTTGAGCTGTCACAGGTCAAAGTCAGCTATTTCTGTATTATTTACGGCTATCCGACATCCAGACAGAAAAAGCAATGCTGAATCATTAAAAACAAATAAACGAAAAGTCGTAACACCTTATCGCCGCAGCCTTTGCTAGACCCACGAGCGCGAAACTCCACCAGTTGAGCACCAAGGGTTATTTTCATAGTATATCGGATATTGGGAGCAGATAATCAATTACATCAAGCCAGATCTAGGGGAAGAAAGAGGCAGGGTGCCCGCCCTGCCCCCCTTCCGCGATCGAATACTCGACGCGCCCTTACTGATCCCTGGCGCCCCTGAAATCGCCCTGTTTCCCTTGAAATGTCATTGGGGCGCGCACTGACGGGTCACACCTTAAGTAAAATTAAACCCCCTATCCCAAATAGCACCTTCTCATTCACATGACAGCTTCCTTTCAGAGTGTTCCCATCGGAAAGTTCGGATCGGCCTATGAACGTGATCGCCAACATTCCTCTTGCATGATTAATCTTATTATCCCTCTGCTTACCGCACCTAGTGAATTGAGTGCAAGGGCCCAAATTTAACCCCTCCCCCATCCATACAATAAAGTCGCCGGCGGGGGCGAGGTTGACCGGGAAGGTCGTCGCCCCGCGCACCTCGTTCGCCGCCCGTCGCGATTTATTTGTCTGCTCTCGGTCCATTTGCCACGCTCCTGGCAACATCTGGAGCCCATAACGTCGATTTCGACTATGAGGGAGCGTCGCCGTCGCCACCCCTTTGCCATCAGCGCCGCCGTAACGTGCCCTTCCGCTCCAATCTGTGCAGGAGCCGTACTCTGGCAACGACACGAAAGTTCTGCCGCCGAGTCTGTTTCCATGGCAACGGCATCGCTGCCGATGCGCTGGGAATACCGGTATTTCGCCGCTGATCGACAGGTCTGCCTTCGACGTACGAGTCTGGCTTCTGACAGTTTACGGCGCCCCACCCAGCCGATTCACGCGGCATCTGCGAAGTTCGGCTAGAGGCGCAAAAAATGATTCATTCAAGAGTGTGAGATTAGCAAGTTCAGCTATAGTATTTTACATCTGCATGCTGCTGGGCAAGCGTGTGTAGTGACCGGGAGCAAATTAGTGGTGATGTTGTTGTTAACATATTTTGCGGGGTCTTCATCGAGGAGAGTGCGTTGGCGGACAGCCGATCCACTCCAGATGTAGCCAGAGTAAGTGACGTTTGCCTCCGCTCCAGCCTGTCGAGACACGCTGAAAATACGATAGGTATACACTCAGGGAGCTAAACCAGCCAAGATTCTGTTCAAATACAACTGGATCGAAGTCAAATAGTTTCATAAAGCGTGAGCGTGCAGCTATTGACACCTGAAAAGACGCTGAAACTCTTTAGAATGTCTCGGAAAAATGGCAACTCACTTAGGTCTCGATAGGGCAGCTTATTTTGTAAATAATTATGTTTGATTCACCTCGATCCTTTTGATTTGTCCATCACTTCTGGAAACTATCTAATCATCTCTTTGCATCAAGCGAGAATAATCAAATATGCATTGTCAGTTTCTCTGTCTGAAAATGGATCACCGTCGTAACTGCAAAGGGGGTAGGGCACGAGTCGTTCATTTAAATTTGGCTCCGACCATGCCATTTTCTCTGCCACGCTTATGCTGTATCACGTCCGCCTTTCCGTTACCGGTGCCTGCTGTCAGACCAGGCCTCCTCCTCTGGCGGAGAGCGCAGTCCACTCCAGCGCCGGTCCCTCTTGGGCCGGAAGTCTGGACATTCCTTTAAAGCCTTGAAACGCCCAATAGGCACATTTGGCAACTTCATTGTGAAAGTACGTACTCTTGGATTTTTCCTCTTGAGCCTCATTTTTGTGGAGTGTGTTAGCTGGGCTCAAAATAAGAAGAAATTTCCCACATGCATTCTTATAGCTTAGCCTTTAGTCGCGTTGCAGCAGCAGGAACACTTAGCAAGTATGACTGTGACAGTTGGTTCTTGGTTAAACCCTAAGGCTGGAGACTTCCATCAGCCGTCTAGTAAGGCGAGTCTGAATTTCAGACGAGTCTTACTGGACACTATCTCTAGTTGGTGAATTTCTCAGCCGTCTAATTAGCGTCCAGCTGAACGAGAATAAAACGCGTCTAACTCTCTGCGCCAATTTTCTGCATGAAATCCTGACTTAAGAATAGAACGAACACTTTACAATACGTTTGCGAGACCGTAGCCAGAAATGGAAGAAAACGAACAACTCTGCAAACACGGCTTACACCGGGTCCTGGACACAGCAACTATGAAATGCAACCCAATATAACACTGCATATTTTTCAGAGGCAGTGTTTAGAGTGTCGTTGTTATTATCATTTGATAACTCTTTGCTTACTTCACGTGGAAAGTATTAAATGAAAATACAGTTTAATAATTATGAATTTCACTTTTCCACGCGCAAAAATTTGCGAAATTCATTGTGAGCCGAGACTTTGCTCTAACGCATCGCTACTGCACATTACATACGCCTTCAGCATACCTGACGGGAATAGTCCTTCCGATTACACTGGGGACCAGTGAAGTTCTAGAAACAAAACTTAAAGGCATGTTACTCGTTCGAAGAAAGCGTCTGTGCCCTTTGCTAAAGACCACTATGGTCCTCTAACATTGCTAAGTGTGCAGAGTAGTAAAACAACGTGCCAGCTGGAGAAAACAAGGATGCATTTTGGATTATCGAGATGTGCCCTAGATCTGCCCCTAAAAGCCCTAAGTGTGCCATTTCTTATCTTTGGTTTCTGGAAAACTTGAGAAAAATGCACTGTCCGTCTCTTGCTGGAGCTTTAAGATTTTGGTGTCATGTTCATCCTCGAGTGCTTAAATTTTTGTGGTAACCTCTTTTTTAACACAAAATTCAATGTGCCACGGGGGCGATTAAGGGGGATTTTTCTTAACTTAAGACCCTCTGATAGCCAAAAACTGACATGTTCGCCTCATTTGAATTGAGCGCAGAAATGATCGGGAAACCGATTGAAAAGAAATTGATAACCAACGAAAGACCTACTGCATACCTTTCCATATTTTATTGATGCCAACCGACAAGTCTTAAATAATAAATAGTGGTTTAAACTTGATAACAGATAGGTCTTCAACGTTGCATGGAAGTTTATGCATGCCGTCCAACTTAGCGTCTAAATTTAGAGACGTCTAACTTGGACAGTGTTGAAAGTCACTGTTCAACGTTCAGCCAGCAAGTTAGGCGGAAATTAGACACGTCTAGTGCTAGACGCCAGTTGGGTGGCTGGGGAAGCCTCCCGCTTAATAGTTTTAATATATTGATAGGAACGCAGACCACGTCAGCGATTTTCCATGCCTGCTCCGTTTCCTAGAAGTTTGTAAAACTAAGCGACAATTTTACTACATCGGAGGACAGCTTACATCGTTATAATATGTAACCAGTAAAAAGCCTTAGGGGCAAGAATCGAGAGCTGACTTTTGGGAATCCAAGGTTTCGTTTGACTTGGTATCTTGGTCAGCTGAAGATGAGCTAGGGAGTAATTGATCGTGATATAATATTGCGGAATGGAAATATATTTGTATACTGTTTTTAACTACAAAGGAGCATAAATAAAACTTCTAATACCCTATAAAAATTGTTTTTCATGGCTAACCCTCATCGATTATAAAATCGAAACAAGCCTAACGATGTGTGGTTGGCTATCATGTTTTTGTCATGGTTATCAAACCTAAGCAATTGATGACCTTGTGCCTTGTAACACATGCATCTCTAACAACTGCACAGTGTTCCGTCACAAAAGCCAGAAACACAGTAAACACACAGGATTTGGCATTCTGACGTCACAGCTACCGGGGTTGGACAGTCGGATAGATCCCTTCCTCGCTGCAGTCAAGCCTTTCAACACATGCAACAGCGGGTGGCTGGGGTGGCCGGTGGTGATTAAGAGCGAGAGAAGGTCGGTCGGGTCTGCCCGGTGTCTGCCGGCCTGGAGTTGGTGATGGCAGACCGCCAGACGCCAGCGGACATTGACACTGGCGAGTGGGGGGAGGAGGCACGTTATTACAAGTCTGACCAGCCGCTGGAGCTCAGATGAGGGGTGCAGTGTCAACGGACTTGGTGTGTGCAGGTGTGTATGCGTTCGGTAAGAAGAGAATTCATGGTTGAGTAGCTCCAGCGATTCCTGCTGCAGGTGGTTTAGTTTGTTGTTTGGGGGCTGATGTGCAGAACGGCAAGGGAGGACCACAACGAAACAGGTTCTGCACGGACAAATAGGTGTTGCAGTGCAACAGTGTTGCACCGCAACACTGTTGCAGTGCAGCTTAGAGAAGTGCACAGGAGTGTAAAAAAAATCGGGCATACATGATATACTATACACATTATGTCCACCAGAATATTTTCAGCTAAGGACTTTTGACAGGCGGGTCCAGGGGCAAGGAGGGACACTTACCCCCTCCTCCAAAAAAGTCGCTTCCCACCCTTTCCCCCTAGGATGCGAGTATCGGTGCCCCCAATATAGGATTTGGCGCCCACCTGATAGGGTTTTCCGTCCGAATGTCCCTCCGCCCTCCCCCGACCATGTACCCCGCTGGTCGGTAATCCTGGATCCACCTCTACCTTTACAGGGTATTGCGGTGCAGCATACCCGAAACGGACGTAAACCTTGCTGTGCAGAGTTTCTCTCCAGATGGCTGTTCGGATGAACAGTGCAGTATAAATTAGGCGAAACCCAATAACAGTGCAGTGTAGGATCAGCACTTGCAGCGTGAGTGGCATCAGCCGCGAGCCATCAGAATGTGGTGCAAAATTATTCACAGTTTTTGGAATAAGCATATTGATGGAAATCATGATTATTTTGCACATTTAGCAGTTTCTGTTAAAATTGAAAGCCCCAATTTGTTAAACAGAAAATTGTGGAAGTACCGTGCACGGACCACATCAGCAAATTCAGGTTAGGGTTTTTTTATTTTTTAGCAGCTCAGGCGTCGTGATTAGATGCAAAACTTCTAAGAACGATGGAAACATCTTTGCATAGATATAAAAACAGAATAGTTAAAGAGTAACAGCCCCATCGGGTTCCAGAAGCGTTGTGCTGGGTGTTCCCAGAAGCACAACAGCACCAGGCAGACCTCATGAGGACCGGGACCGGTTTGGGTGGCCTATTTTTAACTGAGCTCATAAGGAGAGAGTACTGCAGGCGTCAGACGCATCGTTATCGATGACTTGTTTTCGCGCCAGCTCGTGTCGTTGTTATCCCCGCATCCTTCTGGGATAGGGAATGTCTAGGGAGACGAGCAGTGGGGAGGACCTGGAAGACAGTGGAGGTGGTCGAGAATCTGGATGAAGCTAAGCACAGGCTGCTGACTCATGTAACTAAATGTGCACCGTTGCCGCCTGCCGGTGTTACTCACTGTGGCACGATAATATTATGGGAAGAATAAAGTGCACGCCCATGAAGGCTATATTTCCGAACCAAATATGCGCGTGAGAATAAGGAAATAAAAATGAAAATAAATAAAGCGTGTATAAGTTTTATCCTGTGTGAAGACATACTTACAGTTGAAAATTTTCACACAAATTTTTGCTACCGTTTAAGATTTTCTAAATTACCATCAATCTACCTTTAAGAGTGAGGTTAACTGGATTGAAATGAAGGGAGGATCGCTCTGCCTCTGTAAAAGCGAGATGGGCCACTAATGCCAGTCAAGACGGAGTACTGGTTCAACAAAAGCTGAGACCTGAAGGTTCTGATTGAAGAGTGCGTGTGAAGTTTGCTTTTGTTGGACACAGCCCAGTTCTCAGCGTGATGGTTGAGTTTGCATTGCTCAGCCATCCTGCAAAACGACTAGAAATACGCATGCTTCCAGATTTATATCTGCTTGAAGAAACATTTTAACGTTATGTGTACCAGAGAACTAAATTTATGTAGGGCATAGTGGAACTATGTACGCATCCATGGACATGTCCAAGGGTATGTGCGTATCCCGAGAACGTTTTGATTTGTCACCATCTTCCTGGGCCTGTTCCATAAATTTGGGTAAGAATTCGTTGTGTCCTTGAAAACAAAGATTTGTAAATTCATTAATGTAACGTATACATATTTTGTCATATAAAATACAATGAATTATGCATTTTGGATATTGCTATATCAGTCATTTGCTCTCATGCAACTGCATATTTCAAGATCATGCAGTTTTACATTTTGTATCATGCATACTTACTGGCACTGACTATAGTCAAAATGTTCAGCATTGTCGTGTATTGTCTGTTCTGCGAAGTGATTTGACATACATATATTTATTTGCTCAAGGAGAGAGACCTATCAATGATCGGAAGGTTTGCCGTCGGGAGATTTTCCATTTGCCTTGTCACGTCCAGTCGTGCGTTGCTCTGAAGTCTCATAGACAAGGTATAATACGCGGTACCCACCGCAACTTTCTGGGGCCCCCCTAGAGCGAGAACGCAGCTGGCGCATCACGTATATCGTTTCAGAACGGTTTCAGTATTGAATGCGACGCGCAGTGAATTACTATAGAATGATACGATGCGTTAGTGTCAGTGTAGAAAATGATACACATCATGAATATCCCTATGACTTATTTGCGAGTCTTTTGTTGAACTGTGTAATGTAATTGTGTACTGAAGAACCATCTTATACTATTTGCTTCAATACAACTGTATAGATTAAGTTCTTGGGTACTTTAAAATTGTTCATATATCAGCGTTTACAACTAAGCATCTTCTATGCCCGTGCAGCTTTCGCAACTAAACATATCCTAGGAGCCACATCAGAGGTGGATCCAGGGGTATGGCAAAATAAGCATTTACCTCAGTCCTGTGCCCCCGATTTCCGTCGATTTTTGTCAATGTTCTTTAAACTACATGTTTTTACGATTTTGAACACCATTGTCACCCCCTCTTTGCCTGGATCCAGCCCTGGGCAGGACCTTCTTACTGATGCAGGCCATCGTTCGTGGGCGTCGACTCGGAGGTTTTCTCCTAGGAATGTTGGCCTTGAGTGGAATGCGGCCTGCTTTTGGAAGAAAGGCGCCGAACGTGTATAATCCATGTCATGCGTCGTTACGGTAAAAGAACAAGGCTGATAGAAGACAGGAGACAGTCTGGTGAAACCTGTTTGCTTTTTATATCAACACTGCCTGAATGTGGGTGACCAGAAAAGTGGAAAGCTGAACTCATGAGTAATAATAGGCGTTGAAATTTCAGACGTCATAGGCGTTATGTGTTGGCTTTTCCGTTACATACCTACTAGGGGCATTTTCTTTTGCATCCGTTTTTTCTCTGGTTTCCTATCTGCATGGTCATTTGATGCACATTGGTTGGTGTTTCTCGCATTACGGGTGCTGTTTATTCGGTGTTCATAAACAGTGGAGGATATTCACTGGGTCACCCACTGAACGAGATTCGATTGACCCGTATCTGTTCAGTTCCTCCTATCATTACACATGTCCAAGTCAACCCGAATTTGACTGTTTGTTTTCCATTCGTGTGATTTGAATATATTCGCCGCTTTCTTTTATCAATCATCCCATGGACAAGGATAAAGGGTTCTTAAGATTCATCACTTTGATTTCGTGTCTATGGCGACCGTCACTCGCAGTGTTCACTATTGACCGAAACGCCACGGCTTCTCTTGTATCCATATCCTACCATGACCTTATGTATGGTAGGCAGGGTGGGATAGAATCTTATTCCTAGATATATGGTAGGTCCGGAGGATGCCATAGATGCCACAAACTAATGTCGTGCCATATCCTTTTGACCTTTCGCACCAAGTCTCTCCCTTACCACATGTCCCACCCCTCAAGTTTTATTTTGCAACTTTTTTCTTATTTTTAAAGTATAAAGATAACAGCAGGAAACACAGCCCCGAATATTAACTGGCAACATATGCAAAATAAAAAAATACGATCGGAAATGACAACGTGGCTGGTTAGGTGACCGAGGTGTGCGCTCGGCAGTCACTTGTAGGCCAGATTACCTCAGATCGCGTCCAAGCCGTCACCGGAAGTAGACAGGGCCGGTATCTGGCCGAAACTTCCTCCCGCGCTCACTCGGCGCCACGTGCCCTGCGCGCGCATTTCCGTTGTCACGCATAAGTGCGCCAGTAACGTCGCCCAGCTGGCCAACGCATCTGGACGCGGCGCACTCCAGCGCACACAAATCAACCCGCTGAATGTACCGTTACTGGTTTTTAGGAGGAGTGATACACGGATGTTTGTTTTAGTGATGTGGAGAGCGGAGCATTGAACTTGAATGTTACGTTGGATAATAATTTGGTGCATGTCCGTTAAGAACGTCGTAGGTACATATTTTTAACCATTATCAGTAATACATAAGATCAATTTTATTTTGACTAAAATAAAGTTATACCTTGCTGATCCTAGTGACCATTAGTTGGATTTTTTTCTGCCTATAGGTATATTTGCACCTAAATGCATTATAAGTAAATATCACGAGAAACGAACGGCTCAGTCACAATATGTGTTTAGTTCAAACACTGCGCATATCAACATAACAAAATATTACGCAATCGATCGATTTGATGTTTGTGTCATCACAACACGCATATCCGCTAAGTGCCCTGTCATCGCTGTGTCCTCTGTCTATGTCCTTCCGGTGTGTGCAGTTACGTAACTGTGAGCAGCCCATACTTGCTTGGGCTTATGAAACAGCTTCTCCCGAGAATCAGAGCCAGAATGAATGAGAGTGAGAAAAGGCGGCCTCTTCGAGCCGGAAATGGTCCATTGTGATAAGCTGGATATCCGTTTGGACGTCAAGGACATCGATTCCATGCGTACTTTTTTCCAGAGCTTTAAAGCGTAATATATGTAAACAGTCATGTTGAGCTATAACAGGAATTTTCTAATGTGGGTGGCACATTTGGGTTCAACATTACTTTGGTATCAGATGTTATGCTAACTAGTTTTGCCCCATAAGCAGGAGCGTCGCCAAATTATTTGTACTGGGGGAACGGACCCCGGACAGGCGATGACTGTGGGGATGGGGATGGGAAGTTGGCAAATTTTCGGCATACTGGCTGCCTGAAAGCGCTAGCGAAGATTATCTTCACCAAGACAATGACGTTCACGCAGGTGAGAGGTAGGAAATGCAACAAACCTAGGCCAAGTTCTCCAAATTTACGGGAACATCCTTCCTGACCTGCGAGCGAGTTAGGAAGGCACTCGCCCCTCCCTTCATTCGACGCCCACGCCCATAGGCATGAGGATTTGGACATACAGCTATTTTGAATATTTCCTCTTGTATGGTTCATGTTACATAGTTATCACAAACAATACCATTGAAACTGTTTGATTTCGATAAATTTCTACAGTCAGCATTATAGCTGTAGGTTCTGTTACAAAGGCCAGGTTGGGGAAGGAGGGGGAAGCCCTTACTTTTCTGTAAGCTGAGATGAACTAGAAAAGCCATCACCGTCAAATATGATATTAACTGAAGACAACTGCAAGAGCCAAAATCGCAGAAACCGGTACAACCGCACAGGCTATAGTAATAAAATCTGAGGCCGGGAACCACTCGTCTTGTCATCATATTTGAGGACATCTCAAGCAACCAGAGAATTGCACATCTTAAAACTGAGATTGGTACTCATTAACACGGGCCAGGTTTCAATATCCAAACGGCGCAAGACAAACCCCACTTCCTAAAACAGAAGCAGGTTTATCAAGATTATATACACCAGGGCGGAGCAGGCGGTTGGGGAGGTCATCCACAAACCAAGTATATCGTAGCATGGGTTTTTTAAAGAGCCGTCCGCGATCCAACCAGTAAGGTTTATTAATCATTTTTATGTGAGATGAAGCACACAAGTCACTATTGTATTCATCAGGGCGGTTACAGCAGTTCAAAAGGGATGTATCAAGAAGGACAAACGTTAGTAAGGAAAGACTGCTACACCGTGCAGGGAATACAATGGGTATAGAAAATTCAAAATATTAAACCCAATTAGATTACCAGAGGCGTGTCCAGTCACACACTTTTCAAAATGTATATTCCCAGCCAGTATCACCGCCGCGACTCAATATCGTGTATATGAAAATGTGTTCCAATCACCCCCACCCCCCACGACGAGTCCTGATCCGCCTATGTCACCCCCTTCCCAGAGCTGCCATGGAGGGTAAAAATTATCAGAAATTAAATTTCA
This sequence comes from Lepas anatifera, assembly GCA_034440635.1. Taxonomy (NCBI): domain Eukaryota; kingdom Metazoa; phylum Arthropoda; class Thecostraca; family Lepadidae; genus Lepas; species Lepas anatifera. The sequence goes on along the minus strand of JAOTON010000607.1, from coordinate 1,431,312 downwards.
ACTAGTCGAGGGACAATATACCACATACCATCCATATTGGATGTATTTTACCCCACTGTTTTACCTACTGCATCCGCCCCTGATGAGTTTTCACTTTTTCATTTATTTATGTGTCAAAGATGCCAAGCAGTATATGACGGCTTCTAATCCGCGTAACAAAAACTTTTAGGTTGTATATATTTCCCTCATAGTCCTGGTCCTGAACTGCCATTGAATTTCAATTTTGCGTAACTCGAGTATAGAAAATTTTGGGCAATTATTTGTAAATCGAACTAGTTTTGTGAAAATCGTACAACAGAACAAGGGTTATGGAAAATCTAAAAATACACAAAAATGTTTATTTGCACGACCTCTCCAAAAAATAAAAATTTAAATTTTCTTTTTCAAAATAAAGTTTAGCAGCAGAGGAATCAGGCACTTAATTTTCAAAATCGGCCGGTAGATCAATCTAGGGGCCGATATTGCCCCCCCCCAAATAGGGTAGCCGGGAGCCTGACGGAAATAGGGTTAAGGCGCAAAAAGTCCCTGCCTACTCTTTGGTATCGCAATTTGGTACCTAACCTTCTAATGCGCGTTGGAGATAGTACTCTTCTCTCTTGTAAGGTTCCAAAAGCCCTTGCCCTTTTTGTCAGAGGATATTTCCTTGTCCCAGGGTAGACATTGGTCACTGGAGGGGAAAGTGAGTAGTAATTTTTTCTAAACTCTGAGTCAAATATTGTTCTCAAAAAATCTGAAATTGTTTTATACAAGCCTTGCTTCGTTCCAGCACATTTAGTCACGCTGTGTCGAATTCCTCCCATAGCACATCATATCCTGCAATGTCTTGGACGCCAATTCCCATTTTCGATGCCACATCATGAGACTTAACTAAAGCACAGACTCTCGTTGAAGATGGAAATTGGCGAGGCGAGATATTATCAGTACAATAGAAACAGTGCACCAGGCTTAACACCTGCTCTGGGAGAGGTCTGGCGTCAACGCGAAGTGGAGGGGGTCCCAAAGGGCCCCTGAGGTCTCGAAAATCAGGAGGGTTAGAAAAATTCCCTTAGGGAGTGTATTGAGGCAATGCTGATCTACCCCATGGCAAATTTTCATTGATCTAGGTCAATATCTTCAAGGTCAAACCAGGTTGTAATGGTCAAATCTGGTCCGTGATGGAGACCTATTGGGAAATGCCGTGATTAGGCGGAAGACAGAAATACACCAAACCTGGACTAATTTCATAGAGGGAAGGTCCCATACAATTTTCACTGACCTTTTGGGGCCAAGGTCATTCAAGGGCAATGACCTATGACTTAATGATATGACATATTCCAAATGATGTATAATGTAACTGGCACTATAGCAGCCTTTAGGCGGGAAATCCCTGACCTTGGCCTTGAGCATATGACGTTATGACGTCACCACTCGGTCTTAAGTGCAGGCGAACTGGTGCGACCGCGCGATTGCGACGGTCTCAAAATATAGGTCTGGCTTCGAAAGCCTGTAGGTCCAAAAATTATGGACCGATTTTCAAAATCATCAATCGACAAGCTCATGAATTCTCCCAAATGTAGCCAAGTAGGGTTTTCCGGCGGCGAACGGTTCTCCAGCCACCTTGAAAAATAGGTGGGGGACACTTTAAAACCCCTCTCCACTGCGCGCTAACAAAGTAGCATATTAGAAGAAAGGTTTTCTCTCTTCAGGTGTCACTGTTGTTGAAAATATCCCGTTGGCTGCAGGCCGCATGTTTATTGTCCTGTTAAGAATGTGAAACGATGCTTCTGCAACAGGGATTGTGTTTGAAAGGGTTTGTGTATTTTATTATCACCATTCGCACATCCCCGGCAACCAAACGGCCTGAAGGTGCGGTCAAACAAAATGGTAATTCTAGCCATGTGATGAACACTAGCCACACTTCTCTAGACAAACACGTAGCATGTGCCCGGAAATTTATCGTCCAGAACCCACAACCAGCGCAAAAACTAGCCGTTTATCAAGCCATTTCATGTTGTTCTTGTTCTGAGTTTGTTGATTCCGCGGAGCATTCGCTCACTTTACGAAGATGGATTGCGTGTTACCCTCCGTCCGCTATGTATCATTCCGAGGCGCCACGTGCTATCCCTGCTGTAGCTATGGGGAATGTTGGCACTCTCTCACAGAATGAAACGACAGATACGGTCTGAGTTAGGCCACCGGGAATGCATACTTTGCGTATGGTGTGTGCAGGACTGAAGCGATAGAAACTCCTCCGACGTGTCACCAATGGACAGCTTGTCTGGTGCCCTTTCGCTCCGCAAATGACGACTCTTCATCTGTGTAGGATGGGGACGGGTTGGGAATTGTGGGATTGGATGAATTAGCAGCAGCAGGTTATTTGGGAACGGGGATGGAACGGGGTCATCTTGTGTCTAAAATGTCTCTAAAAATGTCCCTCATCTTGTGTAAAACGGAACGAGACCACCTTATGGATACTCTTTCTAGAAGTTATTTTCCCGTGCTATATATTATATAGCAATATGTGATATATTCTGCTTTAACCACTTATTACAAAATATTTGCTTTGATACTGATAGGCTGCACATTCCAAATAGTACTAACACAGGAGAAAGCACAATAAAAAACATTCAGGTGAGTTTCCCTTCGAACCGAGTACACCCCGAAATAGGAACTATGCTTACCTATCCGCTGCTACCTTTGATAAATTTGTTTGTTTTTTTTGTCCGCCAGGTGGCTGCTGCTGCTGGTGGTATTCGTCACAGAGCTGCAGTACGCCACAGTGACCGCGAGGCGGAAGGTAAGTCCGTCCGTCGACCCACACACCGCGAGGAGGAAGGTAAGTCCATCAGTCGACGCACACACCGCGAGGCGGAAGGTAATTCCATCAGTCGACCCCACTGCGAGGCGGAAAGTAAGTCCATCAGTCGACGCACACACCGCGAGGCGGAAGGTAAGTCCATCAGTCGACGCACACACCGCGAGGCGGCAGGTAAGTTCATCAGTCGATGCACACACCGCGAGGCGGAATGTAAGTCCGTCCGTCGACGCGCACACCGCGAGGAGAAAGGTAAGTCCATCAGTCGACGCACATGCCGTGAGGAGGAAGGTAAGTCCATCAGTCGACGCACACACCGCGAGGCGGGAGGTAAGTCCGTCCGTCGACGCACATGCCGTGAGGAGGAAGGTAAGTCCATCAGTCGACGCACACACCGTGAGGCGGAAGGTAAGTCCGTCCGTCGACCCACACACCGCGAGGAGGAAGGTAAGTCCATCAGTCGACCCACACACCGTGAGGAGGAAGGTAAGTCCATCAGTCGACGCACACACCGTGAGGCGGAAGGTAAGTCCATCAGTCGAGGCACGCGCACAGAGGGGTTACAACCTGTTATGGATAGACCCAGATGGGAGAAGTTTGGATGGATTTCAAATACAGATAAACAGTCCAGGGGAGTAGTTTGATGTGTTTCCTCTCGCCTAGGCTGCGTAGGCTGTGTCTACTGTTGGCAGCTCTCCGTTGTAAATGTGTGGTACATTGATGCATCACGTTCAGCGAAGGCTTACATCGACTAGCATGCTTCTTCGGCTTCCGTTGATGGGAGAGCGTGTTTTCACTTGGTCACGACGGCTTTGTAGCTGAGGACCGGCTCATGCATCACTTCAGCTTTGACGTATGGTGGTCTTGTGCTCATGTCAGTAACATCCATCTTTTACAAGAGCACAGTATCACGACTGGAAAATGAGTTATGAGCATGGTTTGCCTGGAGGTCATAAAACTGCATCATAGTTAATGTGGGAATATTGTAGAATATTGTCGAATTATAACTAAAAGAGTTTTATGCTGTATCACAATACCGTTTCTGAATTCATTAACGTAAAATACAATTGTTCTCCCGCAATTTTCTGCAATATAAGAGTGCACCTCATCTTATTACAAACATGTTTGAACGATCCAAAATGCCTAGTTAATCATAACTGAGCCCTGATTCATCTTCTAAGCATGAAACAGTAACACTTTATTCTTGTCGTCACTGACACAAACAAAATAAATGATTAACTTCGGCTGTGCTTCTATTCAGCACCGAATCCGACACGGCCATGGAGAAAAAGGCGAACGAAGCGTCAACAGAACAGCCAAGCGTACGCCTACCGCGTGGATGAGGATTCGGGGCCCTGGGGCCTCTGGGGCCCCCAGTCGCCCTGCTCCCGCTCCTGCGGCGGCGGCGTCTCTTACATGACGCGCACCTGTCGAGATGAGAGGTCAGTGGGAGCGGAGGTCGGACAGGTCTGGTCAATCGAGGTGTCGGAGGGTTTCTCCCCTGACAGTGACGGTGATGTGTTGGGATCTAGAGGTGATAAAACTGAGAACCAGCTGAAACTGGGCCCTAATGTCAAGCGCAACTATTTAGACCATTTGAGACATTCTCAATTAAAAAGTGAAAACACGACCTGATTTCACGGGGATCTCCTGACTGGTTAAAATAAAGATGGAACAGTTCCACCATCCGGGCACGTGTGTAGGAACACGTAAGGAGGAATGAGTTCTTGCATTACACGAACTGGAGCAAAATTATGAATTAATAAGATGTATACATAGAAGCTTGTGTATCGCTTATATGTACTTGTATGTTTTTGGTCTTAATACTTGTAACCGTTAGCATGCAAGGTTGAAGTGTCTATGCAAGAGAACAGTACCAATTAAAGATACATTCTCTATCCTAGTTATATACTGAATCGCTGGCTCTGAATGATTTCAATATATTTGAGAGTATTTACCAGGCTACTTCCCTTATTTCAGGCCCGATGGTTCTTCGTCATGCACAGGGCCGAAGCGACAGTATATTTCCTGCAATATTGAGGTAAGAATGAACATGTTCTGTGTGAATTGTGGATTTACGCTAATTGGGTTAAACACTAAGGCAAATTTATAAAAAATAAGTAGAAGCATGAGATGAGGTGGTGTTTTACCCGTGATATATAACACATACTGGAACAAATTCATACCTAGAAACAACTCGTTCACAAATTTTAGCAGGCTCGTCCTTTTGATGCCCCTTAACTTGTAGAAGTTACCGAACTACTTATAAAATTGGTTTAAGCGTCATTAACGTATTGGGTCTATTGGATTCATTAGAAAATAGTGATATCATCCGTGTTGCCGGTATTCGATTTGAAAACACACTTTTAAGTATGTTTATAGAGGCCAAAGGTGAAGGCAAATCATTTGTTTTACCACCACTTTTTGTAGATTTCAAAACGACAACACGCGCGCTGGAGGGAATTTCTTGGGAGGCCCCGTTAACTATTTTTCCTAGGTGGCTAGAGAACCTTTTGCAGCCAGATAATATTTCTTGGCTACTTTGGAGAAAATTTAAATGCGCGTTGATTGATGAAAGCATTTTGAAAATCTATTGACATATACTTACTTACAGATTTTCGGAATCGGTCCTTTATTTTGAGATCCCCACAATCGTATGGTTGCGCCAGCTCGCCTGCATCGTATACCAATTGGTGACGTCATAGCGTCATATAAGCGGGATGCTATGTCCGTCACTTCACATGGTCAAGGTCAAAAATCACGTTTCAAGGAAATATCAGTCTTCAAGGTCATTGACCCCAGTGTTTCACGTCAAATAACGTTATTAAGTATGGCATATATTATGCCATGACTGCAAAGTTAAGACGAGCAAATGTAAAGGTCAAGGTTGCAAGGCAAGTCCAAAGGTCATGGGTCAATGTCAGTTCTCATTTCCCTCCCAACGGCTGTTATAGTGTTAATTATAGTTTACATGCTACGCAATATATACTATTGTGACTTCATGGGGCAATGACCTTGAATGACTTTGACCACAGAAATTCGAAGAAAATTCTTGGGACCTGCCTTATATGACATTGGTCCGTTTTTACTACACTTTCGACATGTTTCCACTTAATCACAACATTTCCCGAAAGGTATCCAGCACGGCCAATATTTGCCTTTTATAACCTTGGTTGGCCTTGAAGATATTGACCTATCCCAATGAAAATCAGTTGTAATTTGGCCCATTTCAGCCCCATCCAGCCCTAAACAGGCGTTTTTCTAAGCTTCTTAGCTTTTTAGATTTCGGGGGCCAACCAGCTTCCTCCCCCTCCCTCAAGTGCACGTTAGTACTAGACCTATCCAGTGCGAGTGGTAATACAAACTTTGGGTTATGCATTACCATTACCAATACAAAAACATGTTTCCAGTTCACACTCCCTGACACAAACGTATCGCTATTTTCAAAGTAAATGGTACTCGGACAATTCTCGGCTCTCAGGGTGTCCCTATTTCTCATAGTTAGTGACGCACTGAGAACAGCTCTCGCTTCCATCCTTTTCTGACATACTCCGACATTCTCTCAGCCCTGCCCTGAAGGTTCTGCCGACTTCCGGGACGAACAGTGTACCGAATTCGACCGTATACCATTCGAAGGCAGATACTACAGGTGAGTTTGACGCATTGTAAAAACAACGTGCATCTATCTTCTTGTCTTCTTGATTCGTTTCCTCAACTATCCTCACATGGCTGCTCAATATTTTTAATTATTTCATACTGTGCATGTGCAGGCTCATATGTGTTGGAATTGTGGGGAGGGGGGGGCAGAAAACCTGTCTCTCACTTTTTATCTACAAAGTGTCATGTGACAGCCGAATTCGGAAGAAAGCTAACAATATTGTAACCATGCAGTCCGAAAGGCAACAATGAGCCTAAATCTGACGAGTTTTTGATTCTGAAGAGGAAAGCTTCTTTTCAGCAGCAGGTTGAAGATTGGCTGGCCCTTTCATTTTTGTCGGTGGCGACGCTTATGCGTAGGGCGACTGGTCTTGCTGTGATATGACCTGGATCTGCTTGATTTGAACATTTCAGGTGGATACCATACTTGAAGGCGCCGAACCAGTGTGAGCTCAACTGTCAGCCCCAGGGGGAGCGGTTCTACTACCGGCACAAGAGAAAGGTTCTGGACGGTACCAGCTGCGGTCAGGAGGGTCTCGATGTCTGCGTCAACGGACAGTGCATGGTAAGAAAAGACGCTTGTTGTGAGATTTGGGTCTACGAAGTTAGTCACAGTGAATCTGGTCGTTACTGAGGTGGAGAGAACAACTCGGTAAAATATGTCGGTACTAGAATTCGTTACCTTTGGACTTTCTCCGCCCACGAGTCGAAATAACATCGGCAAACATCTCTCAGAGGAATGACTCCTTCTAGCCACAGTATCAACTTTGTAGCTCCTCCGGTTTCGTGTATTTTCCCCCTGACCTCTTACTCTAACTCTTCAGAAAGTCGGCTGTGACCGTATGCTGGGGTCGACGGTGGAGGAGGACAAGTGCAGGGTGTGCGGCGGTGACGGGTCCAAATGTTACACCGCCCAGGGCGTCTTCGACTCGGATAACCTCCAGTCAGGTGGGCCACCGGGCACTGCATATGGTCTCTGAAGTCTCAATGGATGTTCGAAAAAAATTGTTTCTGATAAATCCGGGGTAGATAGAAGTAAGGCCGAGAAAAATACATTCCTTCCCGGGCCTGGCATTCACTCCTGGCTGTCTATCTCGGCGAAAAATATACCTTTGTCTCATATGTAGCCTATTGTCCTGTCTTAGTTCATCATTGTGTCCATAACTAATAAATGCATGCACTTCCATGTAATTTCTTCTAGTCGAATTCATGTGTTTTTCGGCTGAGAACGATGTTTTGCCTGACATCAGGATGCTATCTTATTTGTCTCGTTCGTTTCAGGGTACAACGATATACTGTTGATTCCTAAAGGCGCGACGAACATCCTCGTTGAAGAGATAAAGGCAACCAACAACTACCTTGGTAATACGGCTACTGATACACTATTGTTCCGTGCCTCCATATATTTGTTAGGTTGAATCCGGTATAAGCCGGGAAGCATCGGTCATGCTAGATGCCTTAATTAAAAGGTTGTGAAGCATACCTGAACTATTCTTTAATTTAATTTTTCCACTCAAGAAGCCCATTGAAAAGGAAGCCTGTGGGTATTACCGAACTGCTAAAACTGACTGTGAAACACTCCCCAAGGATTGGGTAGTGCACTCTGCTACACTATGCAGCATATATAATTGTCATTGAAAGCTGACTGGATGTAGAGCAAATCTTCCAACTTACCAACAATGTTGGTGACAAAATTAGACCAAGTCGGTAACAAAATAGACAAGACTGTGCACACCCCAACGTGAGAAGTAAACGCTCAGTCTGCAAACATGTTATTTGAGATTTAAAAGAACTCAGGGAGTCTGGAAAATAATACCCCCTTGGTGCCAAAGCTCAATATTCTTGTTTGCACAGGTTTGGTTTGAAGCTCTGCTGGTGACACTTGGACACATTTTTCGACCTCTGCCTGACTTGATCGATTGCGCAGCTCTCCGTAATGTCACTGGTCACTACTACCTGAACGGCAACTGGCGAATCGATTACCCCACCACCTTTGAGTTCGCCGGCTCCAAGGTTCATTATGAGAGGAAATCTCGGGGATTCTTCGCCCCTGAGAGCATCCGCGCTCTGGGACCCACGACAGAGGCACTCTACGTTGTGGTAAGTGATTGCTTCATACATTGGCGTTGCCACGACAGGCTTGAGCCCAGAGGGAACACAATCCAGGCATGGACTCCCTCCAAAAGGACTGAATTTCGCCAACTGTTTGCCATCTTAGGTCGATTTTCTTTAAAAAAAGTAGCAATGCGTTCCCAATATTTATTAGGATGAAACACAAACCTTTGATTTAGGTCATATGGGTCAGTAAAATCAGTAAACAGTAAACATAAGTAAACTCGAACATCAGTAAACCTTGACCAGTAGCAGGCTCAGAGTAAGGAAATATTTCTTGCATTCCCGTGGGATTCTTTGGTAGCCAATTTTCTTTGACTTGGTTTTGCCTTATCGATGAGTTTCTTGCTGCATGAGTGGGCTAATCGCATAAGCTTAGATGTTTTGAAATAACAACGGTATCATTTCTGTTCGAATATGTTTGGAGCCTTCAGTGGTACAATTTCTTGAGCATGTCAGGGGTGCCAGCCAAAAAACATGGATAGTGAATAGTGAAAATTGATCGTCACAATGTCCGAACTTCTTGAACACTTGAAGCAGTTACGGGCATATGGAGCTAAGACTGTTCTGCAATAAGCCAATATACTAAGAAAATGTTCTGAGCGTGTGAAGCCTTGGAATGTAAAGACCTGCCGTCTGCTGGAATCGAGCTCACCCCTTTCACGTCGCGCACCATTTTCAGCTATTGTACCAGGAGCTGAACGCCGGCATCCAGTACGAGTACAGCGTACCGAGTACAGTGGCCGACTCCGGCAGCTCTGAGTACTCGTGGGTACCGTCTGCCTGGTCCTCCTGCTCGGAACAGTGCGGAGGAGGTACGGGGGCCGACAGCGTCCCAACGCTGTCTCTCTGCTTCGTCGTGACATGATATGCACTGGCTATCTGTTTCCAAAACTAAAATATTACGCGCAAGCTCAGAAACTGCTCTAATATTGGTTTTTGTTGTGACATGAGAGTAAAAACAGTTGTTTCCTAATCCATTTTGGGATGTCTTTCACGTTTGTTAAGATGCATTATGAGTCAGTAAATATCCAGTTGAGCTGTAAAAATATATGCCATGACCAAGACCGTATTCTGTACGTTTGCCTTTCTCATGTGTGTACCTGTTCTCGGGTGTGGTCAGGCACCCAGCGTCGCCAGCTGAGCTGCATCAGGAAGAACGACATGCAGGAGGTATCGCCGGACCTCTGCGACGTTCTACTGAAGCCTGCAGAGACCGAGCCCTGCAATGAGCAGCCCTGCCAAGCCAGGTTGGAGAAGACGCAGCGTGCTCATTATATTCTCCACGAAAGCACGTTTAAATATATTTGTATTTCATTGCATCTTTCAATAATGTTAACATCAGACGTAAACAAGCAAACAGACATAGGAATTCCTAGTTGCGTGAGAGTATGCATTACATTTCTTTTTACTTTCTATTGTACATGTTAATGTGAAATTGCGCGTTTAACATCGATGACCGCCAGCGTATCAATATCTATCAAATATTTAACATAGAATTTATCTTTATGAAATCGATTTAGATGCACATGTTTTTTAGCGAAATTCATTGCTTAGCTCCAATTCCTCGCACCTTAAATGACCCGGCCCGACCCCGTCGGTAGCTGGAAAGGTCGGCGATTGGTCGACCTGCTCAGCCGGCTGCGGCGCCGGAGGCGTCCAATACCGTCCGGTCACGTGCGAGCAGAAAGTGCAGGAGGGCGTCACCGCCGTCGTTGACGACGATCTGTGCGTGCGCACGCTGGGCACGAGGCCTGCGCACATGCAGGAATGCAACACTGACCCCACTGACTGCCCCACCTTCCACGTCGGCGACTGGTCGCCGGTAGGTACTGTCTGTGGTACACGATGTTTCTGAGGTGTTGTTGGCAGGCTCTGGTGTAGTTCTCTTGTCACCGCAATAACATGTCAGTGCTGCTGATACATTGATGAGATGTTAAATGGTCCGCCTCCTTGAATCCTGGATGCAAAATGGAGCAAATTTGCTGTGATTATATTTTTGGTGGTCACCGCTCACACTATGACCAAGAATTTGTCCTTTGACCTAATGTTAAATAAATATTATGATAAAGGGACGTTGGCGAATATATAATCACAGCGGATCTGGTCTTATATTCATCCAGGTTTTGAGAAGGCAGACCATTTAAAAATTAATCAACTTATAATTATGCTCGCCCCAGCACTCCGCAGTCTATCATATTCTTAAAGAGCTGTCATTAGGTCACAATTCCTATCAATGCTATATGTGGATCGTTCATTGATGACAATTGAGCAGTTCTTTTTGTCAATGTCTGTATGTGCGGTGACGATCTCCAATGTTTGCGTGATATTTCCGCATCGTTTCCGCGATTTCCAGTGCGACAAGCTGTGTGGAGAGGGCCAGAAGTCTCGCCAGGTCCTCTGCCACACCGTGACGGAGACTCAGACGGTGCTGCTGGACGCTTCTGAGTGTGAAGGGGAGGCGGCCAACGACACCGAGTCCTGCTTCCTGCGGCCCTGCGAGGGAGTGGACTGGATCACCACCGAGTGGAGCGGGGTGGGTGTGCAATAGTGTGTGTGTGCACATGCGGTACTAAGAGATGGTGTTATATACTTGATGTCTGCCGGAACTGTGATACCGACATTCCACTGAGGCACTCTGATGCCTTTAGATGGCTCATATACTGATGACGGAATTACAAAGATGGTAGCATTCCTTCGGGAATGCATTCTTGGATAATACTTAAAATAGCATGTCACGTCTGGAGTCTCTTGTAGCGCATTCATGACGTCTAAAAGAAACAATTGGTTGTGCTTTTATTGGTCGGTCAATTTCACTGACATTCTTGCGCACAAAACTACCTAAACACAAATCCATCCACATGTCTTGACTTTCTCCTTCACCTGCGTTTCACAGTGCGAAGACAAGTGCGGCCTGATGATGGAGACGAGGACTACCGAGTGCGCCAACCAGGAGGGCAAGGTGTACGACGACGAGTACTGCCAGGCCGACAGGAAGCCGGAGCTCCAGCAAGAGTGTCTGGACGTCTCGCAGTGCGAGTACAGCTGGTTCGCCACGCAGTGGAGCGATGTGAGTGGCCTGATGCCTCAGAATGCTGATGTAGTTGGTACGCTATATCCATTGCTGCCGGCAGAATAAAATGTTTCCGTTTCTTGCAAGCAATGTTTTAAGGTCCGGTGGTCAGTTTCAACACTAGAGGGAAGCGTGATCACTTGCAATCACTTTACCCCTGCCCGGGTCCAGAACTCTCATACGTTCCACACTTACCCGAAGTAGGTCGGCTGGCACCTGACTGGTGAAAGGGTGATCTGAGCGGGGCGGCCGACCCTGTGCCTTTGTGGGACGCTAAATTTGGCATCTAAATTCACTTTCCATTTCGGGAGTTACTTGTTCGGATGGCGGGGTCGAAGTCTCCGTGACAAGTCCCTTAATGACTTCAGGGATTCTCTGACTCCAAAAAACAAAGTGTCAAGCACCTGGAAAATTCATATACAAATAAATTGTAATGTTATATGCAGCTTTCCGAAGCGCCGCCCGCTGAGGTCATATTCTGTCACAAACTTCCACCCTGTTGGGATTGTATTATGGGGATCTGAAATACCAATGAAAAATATCCACCCGAGAATTTGAGCTTGTGCCAGCAGCGTGGAAACCGAACACTCCTCCCCCATACAACAACATCTGTTTGCAATGTCTATCTGCCAGCCCAAATTCTCGACCTGATAGCCATTTATAACAGCAACGTTCTTAATTTCCGCGCAGTGTTCTGCCTCGTGCGGTCCCGGAGTGCAGACCCGGCACGTGTTCTGCGGCTCCGTCGCTGACGACGGCACCATCTCCACCGTCGACGACGAGCTGTGTGACCCCGCGAAGGAGTATGAGTCGACACAGCCGTGCGAGGGAGAACAGGAGGACTGTGACGCCTCTTGGAAGGCCGGACCCTGGGGACCGGTGAGGATACAATGGGGAATTGCTTTACAGAGGTGTTGATGAGCATCCGATAACTGAGTTGATTTGCTTAGATGTTCCCTGGCCTCTCCCCTCGAATCCGGAAATGTAAAAATACTGAAGATTATATATTCGGGCACAGCCCTTCATCAGAATCATGGAGTAAATATCAATAATTCTCAGTCCTAGTATAGCCAGACCTTGAATGGAGCTTCACACAAATGCCTGGCATTTGTGTGAAGCTCTTCACACAAATGCAAAGGCATTTGTGTGAAGCTCAATTCGAGGTCTGGCTATACTAGGACTGATAATTATTTATATTTACTCCATGATTCTGATGAAGGGCTGTGCCCGATTATATAATCTTCAGTATTTTTACATTTCCGGATTCGAGGGAGAGGCCAGGGAACATCTTAGCAACTCATCATCATGCTCCTCGCCGCAGCACTTCAAAACTTATCAGAGTTGATTTGCTTGTTTAACTTGACGGTAAAAGTGGTAACAGCTCTTGATATGTCTGAATGAGCTTTATCGATGCCTTGGACTGTGTTTTTTGCATTGTTTTTGCTAGACAGCTGGCTGGTGCGTATCTAACGGTGACAATTCCGACAGGCACTGACTGCCCCAGTTTTGTTACATCGTAAAGGCATGAGAAGGGGCATTGATTCTGTCTGTAATATTTTTGACTACCAGAATGATAAGATAAAAATTTGAGATAATCATGGTACCAAATTATTCTTTTCACCAAAACATTTATATAATGTCTACTAGTATTGCTAAGACATACACTGTGGCCGCCAGTGCTCTGTCTCGTGCGAGAAGGGCTCACAGTCTCGAGAGGTGTTCTGCACGGACGGAAAAGAACGCGTCGACATTAGCCGCTGCGACGAGCTCAAGATTCCCTTCGCCCTGCAGGATTGCAACGACATGGCCTGCGAGGCTGCCGGTGCGTTGACCATTATGCATCGATGCTGATTGTAGTAGAACACATTTAAATGACGTCATTTACCCAAATTTTATTTTACTGGTCGTGCGGTTCAATAAGATGGCGCGGTATTAGCTCTCTTGAATGCCTCCTTTTTGACAAAAGTCATATGGGTTGCCGACTTAGCAGCATTTTCTAACTACTAAAAATATATGTTACATGAATTTGTATTGTTCTCCGTTTGCCTTTAATCCCCCCAATGGAGAAAGCTGATGATTGTTTGGACCCTGGTATGTTTAATTGACACCACTTATCTCCCGCCCTCAGAGGAGCTCAAACAAGCGAAACTTGTGGCGTCTTTGGCATTGGATCCTTCAGCGTTTGCGGGCGAATGTCCTTTGGACTACGAGATGGTGAGTTGTGGTGAAATATCTCAATGCGCTTTAGTCCTAGTCCCTAATAATTTTGCATTGCTTTGTACTGCTCTATAAAGGGGATTTTCTACAAGCTCCAGGTTTCAGTGATGTCGAAGTCGACTGAGGTTTGATGCTGATATCGTGGTCAGGAAATTATTTTTACTAGAAAACTTTCAAAGCATGAAGAAATGGGATTGATGGTGACAATCAGCTTTACATAAATCATTTTTGACATTTATTTTCACCAAAGGTGTTTGAACCAGACTCTGCATCCCTAACGGGATCTACTCAATACTCTTCGTTCAGTTTTTGTATCGCTCGTTCGAACCACCAATAGCTTGCGCTCTGAACGACCAGGACTAGATTTTGACCGAAAGATTAATAGACTCGGACATTTCGCTAACTTGCTCTTTTTCTTTGTACCAATGGGTACTATGGTGCACGACAATCGATTCAAACTGACGTTTAGGCCAGTAGAGAACGCCCTGTTTTCATTACTATCCTACTCCGAAGCTTATATATGACCCGTCGGCGATTGACGTCCTCGACTGACCCTGATGTCATGATGCCAAGCATCGGCTTTTTATAGCTTATTGATGGATGACGGGAGCAGCTATTGGGGGACGCGATATGAATGTCAAATTTGTCGTCTTTTCAACGGGTTTTTATGATATGTGCGTATGTGTGTGTAATATACACGTGTGTTGATGAAATATATGCTCTTTATCGAAGTTTGTACCTGCAGGCTTTTTGGGGATGAGGTGGCTTCGTGGATAGCACCCTTGTCTTCTAGGCCACTGGTCCCGGGTTCAAGTCCCGGCGGAGCCTCTGAATAAGTCGATCTGATCCCCAAAATCCCTTCCAACAGGGTGAAAGTTGGCGACGCCGTATGACCCTGGCAGTTGGTACGTCGTTAAACCCCAACAATTGTTATTATGCAGTATTTTTCAAAAAGAACCATGCGACAATATTCAATATTTATTATATGCATCCTTATTTGTGTCTCCATGCTCCTTTTCAGGGTGGAGAGAGTGGCTCCGGCCAGGACGGTATCTCTGGTGACTATAGCGACTTCGATCCAAATGATATCAGCTTCAACGATCTTCTCGACCGCGCTCGAAAAGCTCAGAAGGAGAACGACTCAGAAGATGACGAGGCATCTGGAACGGAAAGTGACATGGTGATGGGAGACGAAACCTCTGGCGATGACATGTCTGGAGATGAAATGTCCGCAGCCGATTCCTCCGGCGATGATATGTCTGGAGACATGGCTTCTGATTCAGAGGACGGACCTGATGCATCTAAAGAATTCAATGGGCCTGGCCCTGTTTCCAGCAAAGCTTCTATTGTCCGCCGCAAACGGCAGGCCGTCGAAGATAACGAGGAGGATGTGTCTGGCGAGATGTCTGGCGAGATGTCGGGAGAGATGTCGGGAGAGATGTCTGGAGAAATGTCTGGGGAAATGATGGAAGAGATGTCTGGTGATGTTTCTGGTGACATGATGGAGGGATCTGGAGATGAGTTGATGAGCGGATCAGGCGACGACCTGTCTGGGTCAGGGGATATGTCGGGTGATGACGTTGGGAGTGGAGAAATGATGGGAGACCTCGACTTAATCAGCGGCGATATGAGTGGAGACGATGAGGAAGTCAGCGGCTTCGACTTCGAAAGTGGGGACATGATCAGCGAGGAAGCAGGCAGCGGAGATATGAGTGGAGATGAGCTACAGAGTGAGGACATGAGTGGAGATGAGCTACAGAGTGGGGACATGAGTGGAGATGAGCTACAGAGTGGGGACATGAGTGGAGATGAGCTGCAGAGTGAGGACATGAGTGGAGATGAGATCATGAGCGGAGATGATGTTTCTGGCGAAGAGAGTGGAGATGCAAGTGGAGAAATAAGTGGAGATGACCTTATGGCTCGAGATCTCAGCGATGATCTGTCCGGAAGCGGAGACGAAATGCCAAGTGGAGATATGAGTGGTGACGAAATGATGGAAAGTGGGGAGGCAAGTGGCGACATGGATGAATCTGGAGAGTCCTCTGGAGAGCTTGATGAGAGTGGAGAATCGGGAGACATGGAGGAAAGTGGAGAGTCAGGAGATGTGGAAGAAAGCGGGGAATCTGATGAGCCAGAGAGTGGAGAGTTTGATGAATCCGAAGAAAGCGGTGAATCAGGTGAGATGGATGAGAGTGGCGAATCGGAGGAGTCCGGTGAGAGTGGAGAATTGGGAGACATTGGGGAAGGTGGAGAATTTGGAGATATGGAAGTTAGTGGTGATTCTGGCGACATGGAAGAAAGTGGAGAAATCGGTGATTTGGAATCTGGAGACATGGAAGAAAGTGGAGAATCTGGAGATATGGAAGAGAGTGGGGAATCTGGAGATATGGAGGAGAGTGGAGAATCTGGAGATATGGAGGAGAGTGAAGAATCTGGAGATATGGAAGAAAGTGGAGATTCTGGAGAGATGGAAGATATAAGCGGAGAATCTGGAGACATGGAAGCAAGCGGAGACGATCTCCTCGACGCCAGCGGAGACATGACAGATGACGAGTTAATGGGCTCCGGAGACATGTCCGGAGACATGTCTGGAGATATTTCTGGGGATGGATCAGGCGATATATCCGGATCTGGAGAGGACTACGATGAAGGTTAGTATTGGTAAATATTTAATGGCACTATGAAGTAGAAAACCTGTTGTATTTCTTACTTGCTCATTCTGATCGCAATATCACAATTGTTTTATTTTATTTCCATTCAACCAGCCGCTGCTGAGCTATCGATACTCACTGCTCCTCGAGATTACAGCCACGACGACCCCTTCTGTACATTATTCGTATCTGCTTTCACGGGTTTCCAATGCTAAGTATTGAGGATTTGGATTTCTAGTTGATCAGCCAATGGAACGGATCTCTATGATTTGGTATGAAAATTTGGGAACTTAATACTTTGTGTTGCAATACATCGTGTCAGAATTGGAAAATAGATATTGAGTCTCTATGACTCCTGCTCTTTCTAGAGATATTGCAAACGGTGATGCACACTGCGCCGTACCCGAAATTTATATAAATATCTGCGGTATATACTTTTTTCTTCTTCTTCTGGTTAAGTAACGCCATACTAGAAAATGAGATTGAGAATGTAAGCTCACTCTAAAGATAAAAATTGTAGCATTATAATTTTCTTGACCGATCAATCTGAAATATGTAAAAAAATCGCCAAATGCAACACTGTTGCTTTTTATTGTCTATCCTAGCGTGATAGCTATGCTATCAAAGTATTCAGATATTCAAAGTCTCTGAAAAAAATAAACTACCACGCTTTTCACTTTCTCAATGTGGAGGAGGGTGTATATACGTAATCTTGTTTTTCCACAGAGGAGTTATTGCCCCGGTTCGGTGACAAGGATGGCGCCAAACCTGGAAAGAAGGTGATGTGCGACCTGGATCAACTTCGCATCCCCTGCGAGGCCACAGACTTCGGCTGCTGTCCTGACGGGCTGACGGCCGCCGAGGGACCTTTCTTGGCAGGCTGCCCCGAGGTATGGTTAACCGCACAGTCATCAAGCTTTATTAGAACTAGCATCGTTGTTCCGCGAAGTGTTGCACCATCTGATTTCAGTTGTGAATGTTTTCCAGCCCGCAACGTGTTCCACGTAGAACCAGAAATTGTAATAGTACGAGTGATCAGAAAACATGATTTATTATCACGAGTTGTAACCCAGTAAAATTCTTAACTGTTTCTTTATTGGACAATCGTGAAGTAATGAGCTACTGAACTCATTATTCCATATCAAGTTTGCGATTTGCGAATCGCAGTTTGCGATTGGCGTAGTTTGTGCCAATCGCAAACTGCGCGAAGGTTTCCTTCTGTGACAGCAAATTAGAAACTCCTCTCACAAAGCCTTTCCGAACTCTGCAGCTCTCCAGCTGCCAGAAGACCAAGTTCGGCTGTTGCCCAGACCGTGTGACCCCGGCGAAGTCAGAGGATGAAGCCGAGTGTCCCCCCTGTAGCTGACTGCACCAACTCCCTGTTCGGCTGCTGTCCCGACAACTTCACAGAAATGGCCGACGCCGAGGGATCCGACTGCCCCGATATTACACTCGATTGTGAAGTCTCCAAGTAAGTTCTCCGATGCTCGTCTAGCCTGCCTCCAAAGCAGTGGATTAGGGACTGTCTGTTAATTGTGTAACGCGAAGTTGAGAGGGGGAGTCTGATGCAGCATTATCAAATGTTCGACATGAGTGTCAAAAACTTTACCTGGAGCGTAGGGGAATTACAGTGTCACAGGCACGTCATCTATGGACGGCTGATTATATTCCTCAGTCTCCTGATGTCTTAAGTTTGACAAATGCCCAGTTAGAGTGTTGTTATCAAACCGGCTGATTTAAGTACTTGTTCCCTTGCCAGGTTTGGCTGCTGTTCTAAGTCCAATGACACTGCCGAGGGGCCATTCGACAAGGGCTGCCCGGACCTCGAGCCACCAAAACCGGACGACGATGACGAAGAAATCGACAAGGATATGGTCGGGGACAAGAACTGCACAGAAATGGAGTAAGTATGGACCGAACAGCGAAACCCATCCGAACACCGTGTTTTCCACTCTGCTCTGACTCCTTCATTCAGCTCATGTTGAGGCTTCCTTTGCTGCGCTTGAACAACTCTTCAATCAAAATCAAACTAAGTTAAAACAATTATTTCATGCTATGAACAGTAGATGGCGCTCCCACTCAAAGCTGATGCTACGGCGGTTTTTTATGAAAATTGGGGAAAATCGTCGGGTTTGGTGGGGAAATAAATTTTTGACTCCCTTCCCTGGATCCGCCCGTGGTTATAATAACACTGTAATTTTCCGTGGCCACAGACACGGCTGCTGCGCGGACGGCACCACGGCTGCGGAGGGCCCTGACGGTAAAGGCTGTCCGGACGCCTGTCTCAGCTCAGAGTTCGGGTGTTGCGATGGTGGCGCCTTCCCGGCCCACGGACCCAACCAGGAGGGCTGCTGTCTCAACACCGAGTTCGGCTGCTGCCCCGACAACATATCACCCGCCTCTGGTGAAGGCCTCGAAGGTGAGTTAGCGGTAGAGCAGTTCGTTTGCATGTGCTGATCGTGCAGATGAGGCTGTGCGGATTTGATCTACTTTGTTTAATATACCTATCTGCCAGCAGTAGATACGGAGATTTTGAGAATATTAATTTTCCGGCCAGTCGGAAGTAGGTCATTTTGTGTTAATTTGTTCTATTTGTATTTACGCTCTTGACATGAGCCATGAATAGGTGTTGTGAATCTATAGATCATTTTGATAAATAATTAAGTGAAATGGAACTGCGGAGGGTGTCCTTAAGCGTATCCCAAGTTACCTCAGTTACATGAAATCAATGTTTACAGGTCGTGCGGCGTTAGGGATTATTTTTGCAATCGCAGGCCTTAAGGCTAATTCCATCAGTGATACAATGTGTAGTATTCTTATTTACCAAAATTTTGATTTGTAACTTTAAAAACATTAGAAAAGCAAAACAATTGCACATTAAGTTTATTTTTGTTATTATTGTTTTATTAGGGCCGCTCCCAACAGGCACACTTGACCAATTACAGGGAGTATTGGCGTGGGTGTTTATGGTTCCTCTCCACCGGGTCAGATCGGACACGGAAGGCGGTTTCCCGCCATGGGGATTGAACTCGCGTTAATCCATGCTATCCGATCCGAAGATTGCCAACGAAGCCACTAGGACACCCCGGCCCCTAGTTAGTAACTATAGTTAGTATTTATAGACTTCGTTTGATTAGTACCCTGCAGTAGTCGAACAGGAATTCCGGCCGACCACAAACCACTCCACACCTGTCCGGTCAGGCTGTGGCTGCGAGTACTCGGCGTTCGGGTGCTGTCCGGACAACAAGACTCTGGCCCGGGGTAAGGACCTGCAGGGCTGCGGGTGTGAGTACACCCCGCACGGCTGCTGTCCGGACCGGTACACACCGGCCGCCGGGCCGGACAACCTCGGCTGCGGCTGCCACACCTTCCCGTACGGCTGCTGCCCCGACGGCGAAACCGTCGCCCAGGGACCCAACCAGGAGGGTGAGTTCCGAGACCGGGGCTGGTGGGGTTCAACGGCGGATCATTTTAATGCGTGATTATATTGATGGGTGAAAAGTTGAGTTTTATTATTGTTGAAAATTGGCTGATGGAAAAACTGTGATTCAAAAGGGCCTTGAATGGTATATAATGCCTTAAATGTGTACACGATAATGCTGTAAAATTTTCAAGGCTTTTCTTAAGTTTGAAAATATATATTTAATCAATTTTTGTCTCGATAACAAACAAAATGTACGAAAATATTCTTTGTAGCTTGAGCTAGCATTTACGATTTCGCGGAAAGGAAAATATTTCAGATTCACCAAATCAATGATATTGCGCCCGATATAGCCACTTCTTGTCACCAGATCATCTAACTCATTTTCTAACGATCCTCCCCGTGTGCAGAATGCGGCTGCGACTACGCCGAGCACGGCTGCTGTCCGGACCGGCGTACCCAAGCCACCGGGCCCGGCTTCGAGGGCTGCGGCTGTGAGTCCTACCCCTACGGCTGCTGCCCCGACGGCGTCACAGCCGCCGCCGGAGAAGACTTCGAGGGCTGCGACGACAAACCCAAGGAGCCGGCAGGTGGGCGCGGAATGAGCTGACTCCAGATGAAATGGGCTGTTTTGGAACGTAATTGCGTGTATAACAAGAAACCTTAATATTGTTTAGAACGAACATGTGTTTATCTTACTCTGATTATTGGGGTTTAAGGGTGCACCAAACTTTGCGGTCATAAATCGCCCAGTATTTGGGATTCACTCACAAGCGTTTCAAAGTAAAAGTGACTCCGTCATTTAAGCAAAAAATGTAAGTACGTTTCGAGAATAACGTGGAGAATTCGTTTTTAATTCAGACATGTTCCAGAAGAGGAGGCATTTTCAGTTGACCGGCGGTATGACCTGCTGCGACAGAGATCTGTGGTTTTAAGTTGACCGGCCGTATGACCTGCTGTGACAGAGATCTGTGGTTTTAAGTTGACCGGCCGTATGACCTGCTGCGACAGAGATCTGTGGTATGCCGAAGGCGCGCGGCACCTGCCGCAACTTCACAGTGCGCTGGTTCTTCGACATGGAGTACGGCGGCTGCTCCCGCTTCTGGTACGGAGGCTGTGACGGCAACGACAACAGCTTCGAGACGCAGGAGGAGTGCAAAGCACTCTGTGTAGAGCCAGAGGGCATGGGTGAGTGGAGGCGGTGATAGGGTGGGGACTGCGCCTACATGAAAAGAGTCTTTGGGAACGGTTTCTGTTTTTGGCGACATGGAAACGATTTGTAACGTTCCGGTGTTTTGAGAGGCGTATGATCTGTTTGGAACGCTTCGTTGTTTTCAGATGCCTTCCACCTGTTGTAAACCTCTGTTTTTGTTTCAGATGCCTTCCACCTGTTTGTAACGCTCCGCTGTTTTCAGAGGCCTTCCACCTGTCTGTAACGTTCCTTTTTTTTTAAGCTGCTGTTTTCAGTGGCCTTTTACCTGTTTGTAATGTTCCGCTGTTTTCAGAGGCGTGCCAGCTGCCGGTTGTGAAGGGCGCCTGCGACGGGTACTACCCGTCCTGGTACTACAACCTAGAGCGCAGCCGCTGTGAGCCCTTCGTCTACGGAGGCTGCCTGGGCAACACCAACCGGTTCGAGACGGCCGAAGAGTGCCAGACCGCCTGTGTCATTCCTGACACTCTCGGTGGGTTGTCTGTGTGTGGGCTCATCATGATTTAATGGGTACCTCATGAAATATGCCTTTTCAAGTGATGAAATGTGTTATCTCTAAAGTCCCAATTCGATTTATATTTTATGTGCGGGCTGCTTAAGCAATATTTTAACTCAGATTTAACTCAGGCTACTTAAATATACGATGAAAAATATCATGAACTACTCAAGACAAGCTCGCTTGATATATCGGTTTTGTAATCGCACAATCTTCACCTGTGTATCAGTGAAATACGTTATCCTTGTTTACCTCGATTTTGTCTAAAATTAAAAGCAAATAGCGTACTTTTCATTGCTATCAAGTAACGAGGAAAACATCTGGAAACATGTCACCTGTTTCAGACCCGTGCGAACAGGAGGTCATGCCTGGCCCTTGCGCTGGTAACATATCACGCTGGCATTTCGATAAGGCCTCCTCTACCTGCAACCAGTTCACATACGGAGGCTGCAAGGCTAACGAGAACAACTTCCTCACCGAAGAGGAGTGCACTCACCGCTGCGCCCGACCCGGCCGGAAAGGTAAACGTTGTGGAAATGAGCTGCTTTTTGTTTACGGTAATATGTTTTTGGGGATTTCAGCTTCGGTCTCACATATTTTTTGTATAACTTTAAGATACAAAGTTTTACTGTTACAGGGTCAGTCAGGCAAGAATGATCCTTGTTGTTATGCTACGTGAAGCTTAGTTTATAATTTTCAGGCAAATGTCAAACACCACAGTCCCATTAATGTTTTTCTAATGGCGCATTTCTGGTCTCACAAAATAGCAACAAGCGTTTCCTTCAAGATGGCATAACTGAAAAGCCGC
Organism: Lepas anatifera; assembly: GCA_034440635.1. Classification (NCBI taxonomy): domain Eukaryota; kingdom Metazoa; phylum Arthropoda; class Thecostraca; family Lepadidae; genus Lepas; species Lepas anatifera. The sequence continues at coordinate 1,408,873 of JAOTON010000607.1, read as the reverse complement.
TTGGTTGCTGTCTGTGAACACGAGTGCTCGTCTTTAGCGCTTTCTCCGCTCTGACGTACCTGTCTTGCCAGCCATCTGTTCGCTGCCGCGTGCCGAGGGAACCTGTGAGCAGTCGCTGCCACGCTGGTACTTCGACTACCAGGAGAGCCGCTGCTCTCCCTTCTACTACACCGGCTGCGACGGCAACCTCAACCAGTTCGAGAGCGAAGAGGAGTGCGAGGAGTCCTGCCCCTCACACGTCTATGGTAATTCCTATACAGGACAACTCGTGTCATCCTGGAGGGGCCGACCATCATGGGTTTTTATCGCGTGCTATATGAAATAGTCTGGGAGGAATATTTCCCAATCCATGGTTTTACGAACCTTTGCCTGGTCTTTCATGACTTTTTCATGGACCTTACTTTGCTTTGAAAAATAAAAAGATATTGATTTCTGACCAAACACACCAGTTCTCCCCTAGCTCAATGATCATGTTATTTGTTAGAGAACACAAGCTTGAGTCGCTGTAAACTTTCGTCAAGGCATGTGTTGACCTCTGTTGCGCCTTCCTCCCTACAGCGGCAGAGGCGTGCACAGACAGGCAGGACCCGGGTCCGTGCTCCAACTACACCATCCGCTACTCCTACGACCTGCAGGACGGTCGCTGCAAGCCCTTCTACTACGGCGGGTGTGAGGGCAACCGCAACAACTTCCGCTCCGACGAGGAGTGTAGGGACAAGTGCGAGGCCCGGAAAATCGAGGCGGCACCTCAGTCGTTTGAGATCGGTAAGTAAGGATCGGAGCTTTCTGGACGAAAACTGAATGCTTGACTGGCACAGGGGTATCGCCACTAGAGGATCAACAGTGCTCTTGGTTTTAGAAGGTTACATGTTTGGTTCTGTGGCGAGTTCAAGTTTCATTGACGCTTCGCTCCCCCAACTTTTGATATCTGAGATACTCCTGAGATGATGAGAAGTAAACAAAAGGTTTTGCATGCGACAACAAATTGCATAGTTATGCCTAAATGGAAGCACTGCATATCTTCTCTGTATGCTTGGTATAATGTGCTTTGGTACCTTTCTTGGTGATTAAGGTGTGCTTTACGTAGATGGTGGAGGGTTCTCAGGTCCTTCTTAGGGGACTCAGTCACCTGCCATACTCGGTATTCTGTTCCTATTGCTATGTATTTGCAGCGTTTCCAGGGTCAACCAGCATACATGTCTATCGCTTTTATTTGCTGGCTTATCCCTATCTATATCCTTATTCAGCGCAAATAGAACGATCCGCTCCCTTGATCACCATCTTCTGCTGTTTGTGTGACTGTCTGGCGCCCGTGCAGAGTCCTGCTTCTTGCCGAACGACCCGGGCAATTGCCAGAGTCCTCAGGCTGCCTGGTTCTACGACTCGTCTATCGGGGTGTGCTCGCAGTTCCTCTACAGCGGGTGTGGTGGTAATCAGAACAGGTTCCGGACTCGTGACGAGTGCCGCCAGCGCTGCGGCCCCGCGCAGGGTGAGTTGGCCTGTAGAGCTAGGTGGGGATCCTGCGGGGGAGGACAATAGGAGCGTCGGGGCTTTCGCTGGATTTGCGGTTTGTCGCACTGGCTCTTAGCTGTACATTTTAAAAATATGCATCTGCCAACAACGAAAAGGAAATAAAAGTCCCCACTTCAGGACATGGTTGCAGACAGGAATCACCGTGATATCCCTAATACGAACACAGACACGGTATTAGCTGATCGTAGGAAGGACCCTTTTAAAACCTAGTTTAAAACCTGAAAAGTTTAAAACCTGTGTCATTGTTCTTCCTCAGATCCCTGCACGTTGCCGCTGGTAGTGGGGCCGTGCTCCGGCTCTCTGCGGCAGTACTACTTTGACACTCGCCAGCAGCGGTGTCTGGAGTTCGACTACGGTGGTTGCCAGGGCAACGACAACAAGTTCAACAGCCTACAAGAGTGCTCCAACCGCTGCGGCGGACCGGCCGAAGAGCCACTGCGGCCTGAGGTACGGACACCGGTGGACAGACGAAGAGAACAACAAGAGGAGGAGGAGAGGAGGAGACAGGAGCAAGAGAGGGAGAGACAGAGGCGACTGGAGGAAAGGCAGAGGCAGGAGGACGAGAGGCGCAGACAAGAGGCAGAGAGGCAGAGACAAGAGGAGGAGAGGAGGCGAAAAGAAGAAGACGAGAGGAGACCAGATGAGACGCCAGATGAAGATGAGAGAAGGAGACAGGAAGAGGACAATAGAAGGAGACAGGAAGAGGATGATAGAAGGAGACAGGAAGAGGAGGATAGAAGGAGACAAGAGGATGAGAGGAGGCGCCAGGAGGACGAGAGAAGACGCCAGGAAGAGGAAAGGAGGCGACAGGACCCCGCAGACGAGGTGGAGGATGGTAAGACATTATACTAGCTGACTGACTCTATCATGGTGATTTTGAATGTTGTTTTGACACACTATGACAAACATTTCACCGGTGGTGTTGCCATTCGTTTCCGTTTTATTTTTATATTGAATTATTCTGTGCTCTTTTAGCTGGATCTCGTAGGAATTTCTGTTACATTTATCCAACCTTTTACTCTTATATATGTGTGGTTATTACGATTGTACCCATTGTTATATTTTTCTATATTCACAAAAAGCTAAAGATACTTTAATTTCAACCCGGGCCTTTTCCAGTTTGTTTACGATAGGAAAAGAAGCTGTATATAGGGACTACCCGCAACGAATAGAAATTCATCTAGTAGATCATGACTGCTGAGATGTTATTCTATTAGCGCATGGAATAGAGATCATATGTCTACATTTATGTTTTAAGTTTGGTGTATTAGTTTTATTGCCCCTTAATAGTTTTTTTTCTCTGTATTATTTTGGACAATCAATGCAAACTAGTAAATGGAACATTTTAGTTAGCATCCGCTAGTTGGGCCTGTGTTTCATTCTGCATGCTTACAAAACAAGGTGCGTTTAAGTTGTTTACTATATTTTTATGCATGCATATTTGATGCATGGTATATATACTACTTCATATTCCCTTAAAACTGCAAACCTTCCCAGTGACAGCTGTGAGTCTCAATAAATTTTTTCCACGTTTTCATTATCGTTTCTACATTACATTACATCTAGGTACATTGATGTACCTATTCGTCTTATTCTGTCTTGAAGGCACCCCTCCAGTGTTTCATCTACCATCACCATTGTTCTTCACTTCTTCATTTTCATCAGTAAAACAGATGAATATTCGGCACTTAAAGTATACATCTATAAATGGGTATAATATATTGAAATGACCAGTAGAACGTAGCCGCTTTGTCATCGTCCGCCCGCTTTAGAACTGGCATGTGGTTGACCCTGTAGCTAGTCACTCCAGCACAAGCTTCCTAGTCCGTCAGCTAACACCTGTCCACATTTCTTCTAGATCTGCCGGATCTCTGTAGGCTGGGACACGATTCTGGACCGTGCCGGGTCCCAGTGCGAGCCTGGTTCTTCAGCTCTGAACTGTCGCTTTGTAGACAGTTCACCTACGGCGGTTGCCGTGGCAACGAAAACAAGTTTGTCAGCCAGGAGCAGTGCAAGCGCACGTGTGGCGAGTTCCGAGGACAAGGTAGGGGACTCCGCCGTGCAAGCTTTTACCGTATAGAGTGCTCTACTAGTGGTGATCAATCAGAACCAGATTAAACCTTGTCGTCTTGCTATTGATATGCTTATCTTGCTCTGCTTTTTATGTGCGGTAGAAACCCCGCTGAGTTTTTCTCCTAATTCCGCTGATTCGGGAGAAAACTAGATCTGCTAGGATCTGGAAGTATCACACGTATTATTTGGTATTGTGTTGCACAGTTGGCTAAGTTTGTAATTACACCACCGCGCAAATTGGTTTCCTGGTGGGTTTCTTGACGTTCATTTTTGTAGGTATGCTTTTATCGGTGTGAAAAGTATATACTTTGATAGGAGTCTCGCACTCATATTTTCTGCTCTCTATTCATTCTTCGACTGTGCTTTCTGGCAACATAATACTGGCTATCAAGTACTGCTGACAAATACATCAGTCGGCTAGGATGTACCGCACGACACCACCTGCGTATAAACTGTTCCGCAACACAGTTTTGGACGTTAGACTGATCCGCATTACGTGACAGGTAGGCTGTTCCGCAGCATTGTATAGCAGGAAACTGGGGTGCTGCATTTTGGTCTGCAATAGGCAGCACCGCTTTGACGCCGAAATCACGGTGCCCAAGAGCAGAGGTATAGACTATCGCATCGCCTCTGCTTCATCTCTTGCGTTGAGAGGGAACGGCTCTAACACAAATGGCCTTCTTTAGACGCCTGCGCCATTCCTCCTTCTGCGGGCGACTGCGGAGGAAGCGAGACCAAATGGTACTTTGACTATAGAGATGACACCTGCCGTCCCTTCGAGTACACTGGCTGCGGCGGCAACGTCAACAGGTGAGCAGGCATCGCTGAGCATAGGCGGATCCAGAAGTTCTGATCGGAGGGGGGGCACTTTGATCAGGGGCAGGCAGGGGTCGAAAAATCTTACATTTTGACATTCTAAATGGTGACAACCCATGGCAGGTAAGGTGACAAATTATTCGACATACTTCCTCCAGACAAATACCCAAACGAATTGCCGAAATAGGGACCTGAAATTTAAGCTAGCAATGTTTTTCAACCTCTAGAATGGTCCAGGAGTGTCCGTTGGTTTATTTCTGAGGCAAAAGGTGGCAAATTTTGCAGCTTGGCCTGGTGACACATTTATGATTTGAAATTTACAAAGGTGACACGCTGAACACTTTTTTGGCCCCTGGGGACAGGGTTAGCTGAGGCGTCTTTAATGCACGCAATCACACAATCAGAAACAGTAGTGAGTTCAGGGGGATGACGTAAAAGGCATGGCCCCCCTCCAAATACTCTGATTTTTGCACATTGTCTTAAAAAATACCATGGTTTTCACGAGTTCGGGCACGGTTACCCTCCCCCAGCCCTCCAAACCATCCAGACCAGCCAGGGGGTGTCATTTTTGAAAGTGCAGCATATCGGGGGACTTCAAACTGCCTCATACTGCCGCCGGCAATTACATTTTGGGGAGAGGATAAGCAGCATTTCAGGGGGAGTCTGGAAGGTTTTAGGGGAATCCATGACGCAATGTGGAGTTATGGAGCGTTCGATTGAACGGAATATGTATTCTAAATTTGGATATGTCTATGAACACGTATTATGGAAATATGGGCCTTTTACTGCATCTTCCCCTGTGACTTTTCATTTCATTTCAGGCTGTTGGTCAGCTTGCTCTACATATCACTAGTGCGGATGTTTAGCCATCTGTTCTTTGTGATATGGTGAACCTCAAGCAAAGTTTAAAACCACTTTTGAGCCGTTTTGAAATCGTTTCTTCCTTTCCTCAGGTTCTCTTCTCAGGAGGAATGCCAGTCGCTCTGTGTCGACCTGAAGGAGCCAATGGTACCGGATCTGGAAGCCCAGAAAGACGAAGGTAGGTTGCAGCTAGAATAGTCTGAAAGTGATAGAGATAATTTAGTTTTCAGGCTTTGGCGTGCGTTCATTGGTGTTTAAGGCTGCTTTCAGCGGCCTGGCTATATCGCACCCAATTTTGCAGATATTTTCTGTCACATTGGGTATCATAATTTTGTATTGGAGAGGCATAGTCATCTCTGAATTATAATGACCTTTGCCAGCTCACTCTGATCTTAGTCCTGTCTGCTTTGTCTTAGTGATGCCTGTTTTTCTGTCTGTCTGCATGTCTGTCTGTTTTAAGGTAAGCCCTGATGCGGAACCTTCGATATAATCATTGATTGGTAGGCCAACATTCCGACAAAACGTAACGATTTACTCTGAATTTATTTTCTTTTGTTCATCACTTTTTCCTCAACAGATACGGCAGCGCAGACAAGCGCAGCACCGACGGAAACGCCAATGGAAGCGCCGACGGAAGCAGCAACAGAGGCACCCACATCGGCAACGACAACAGAGGCGGCAGCCCCAGCCACAACGGGAGAACCTGTCGACTGCTCTATACATGAACAGGAGTGTGGCTCACTTCGAGTAAGTGGTCATTGCAATGGTCCCATGTATTGACACCATGGCGTCGTGTCAATAATGGGACGTTGCCAGCATTCGTTAAGCTGGTATGTGATAGGCTATGAAATGAAGGCTCCTTCCCGATATGCATGACAGCTCATATTTTGGGCGCGCAAAGATAGACCCAACGTAATTTAAACATCATGGTGTAGAGGACAGAGCTGTCCATGGGATGGGAAACGAAATTGAATTTACGGGACGGAATGGAATGGGATTGGATGGGGCGAGGTTCTGCAGATTATGTTGGGCCGGGACGATTTCTTCTGAAATTAGCGCAGGAAAAATGGGACGGGACAGAACGGGGCCACTTTACGGATAGAACTTCCGGGATAAAGCAGAATGTATGTTTTGGTGCTGCCCCATGCTGACCTCTATAGAGAACCAACAGACACATGCACAACCAACCGTCCTGAGTCTTCACATTACAAACCCCCACATTACAAACCTTCATATCATGGACCTTCATATGCTTAACTTTCACATCAGAACCCTCACATTACGAACGTTCACATCACGGATCTTCATATTACGAACCTTTACATCACGAATCTTCAGAACATGACCCCTCACTTCACAAACCCCTACATCACGAACGTTAAAATAACCCCGGAATCATAAACCCACGTATCACGAACCTTCACATCACGAGCCCTCACATCATGAGACCTTACATCACGAGCCCTCGCATCACCAACGGCCAGCATCTGTAGCCTGCTCCGTCGGCAGTGTCCGTTCGGCGTGGAACGGCGTACTGACGACAACATGTGCGAACGCTGCTACTGCTACAACCCGTGCAGCGACGTCACGTGCGGGCCCGACCAGCGCTGTGCCATCTCCTACGGCCGCGACGAGGAGGGCGGCCTCGTCGTCCGAGCCGTGTGCCGCTTCTGTGAGTCTGCCGCTGGGTGTGTCATGGGTTGGATGATTGGATATTGATGGATAGCCAACTATATACCCAAAACGTTGGCGGTTTTACGTGCAGCTAACCATAAAGCTTTAGATCTGGATCTATAATTTGGTCTCATTTTTGTGTACTCTTGGTCGTATGTTTTAAATGTTGATTGGAATTGGGATGATAAGCATGATATGCAAGCAGATTGGCTTCGATTTGTCTGGGAATCTTCGGAAATGGTTCGGATTGGCTCTGAATTCTTCTGACCGTGACAGACTCTGGTTAGCATGTGTGCTGATGGCTTTGAAGAGTTCGATTTTGTTCAGGTTTTTGGATATTCTAAATGTGCAGGATAACGCATAATAACTTTTGAATTATAAATAATGGAGGATATCTTGGTCTGGCGTTCATGGAACCTACTTCTTGTACGTTTAACTAGGGAATTTGCGTATTAAATGTAGCTTTGACGTGAAACTCGACACATTCTTATCGCTTCCTTCTTGGATCTGTATACTCAACAGCTGACATTTTAGACTAGGTCTAGTTCAACCAACCTCGTGATATTCCCATCCGTTGGAACGGCCCGTACCATAAATAATTCCCTCGTATCACTGTAAACGACCTGTGCGGATCTCATGACCTCCCATTAACCATTGATGTTCCGCCAGCCAACAAGACTGGCGAGTGTACCGTGCCGAACGCTATTGAAGAGTGCGGCGACGCGCGCGACGGGTGTCGCGATGACGCCGACTGTCGCAACAACCTCAAGGTGAGAGATCACGCATGGGTGTCGTGTGTGTTTCATTTCTTAGGTTTTCAATTTCAAGTATTTATTTACTTATATATTTCGCTGAATTTTTACAAAAATTGAAGAAGGCAAAGTGAGAGAAGCCTCATATCGAATTGAAAATGACGGAACGCTGATAGTTTGTCATGCTACAAGATCGTGGACCATTTTGAGAAAATTGTAGCTAAGTCCGACCTCACAAGTTTTGGAACCTTACCACCCAGCTTGAACAAGAGCTTGACCTTGGTCTCATGTCAGGGCGTTTTTTTTCACTGAGAAACATTCCTGTATCATTACGCGGTTCTCATCGTTTACCTGGAGCCCTTAACTTACTATGCTGTGCGGAGTGAGAGTGTCCCGCCTCTCTAACATGTCCGTGCCCTGCGTCTGTGCCCTTCAGTGCTGCTCCGACGGCTGCTCGATGCGTTGTCTGCCGCCTGACGGCGAGGAGGAGAAGGTGGTGAAGGAGGTGGCAGTCACCCCCGCTACCACCACCGCCGCCCCCGTTACCGAAACCATGGTAAGTACTCCCGTCATCACAGGCCCCTCACTTCCGTCCATTGGTGGATCTAAGCAAAACTTTTTTAGCGGGGAGGGGAGAAAAATATCATGGAAACATGGTGCTCTTTTAACACGCGCACTGGAGAGGGGGTCTCGGAGGCCCCCCACCTGTTTTTCCGAGGTGGCTGGAGAGCCGCCCGTAGCCGAAAAAACGATACCTAGCCTCATTTAACAGAATTCAATAGCGCGTCGATTGGCGAAGACTTTTTGAAAATCGGTCGAAAACTTTTTGACTTATAGGCTTTCAAAGTCAGACCTGCATTTTGAGATCGCCGTAGTCGCGCAGTCGGACCAGTTAGCTTGCATTGGAGACCGAGTGGTGACGTCATAACGCCATATAACCTGGATTATATTTCAAGGTCACCTCACATGAAAGTCAAGGTCAAAGGGCAAGGTCAAGGTCATATCTGCACTTTCAAGGTCACTGACAACTGTGCTTCCGGCCAAATGACGTTACCCGGTCTGACATATATTATGCTATGACGTCATTGATAGGGTACCCCAGTACAAAGATCAAAGTCAAAGGTCAAGGTCAAAGGTCATTGGGAAAGGTCAATCCTCATTTCCCGCCAAACAATGGCTACAGTGTTAGGCAAAGTGTACATTATAAGTAGTATACCATATCGTTGACCTTAAAGGTTAATGACCTTGAATGACCTTGACACAAAAATTGTGAGGGAACCTCTTTTAAGAGCTCTTCTCTATGAACCTGGTCCGCCTTTAGCTTATTCCCGCCATTTCCCGCATAATCACAGCATTTACCAATCGGTCCCCAGCATGGCCAAGATTTGACCTTTACGACCTCGTTTGACCTTGAAGATATTAACCTAGGTCAATGAAAATTAGTCATCATGTAGACCACTATAGCCCCCACCCACCTCCTAAGTGGCGTTTTTCTACACCTCTTAGTTTCCGAGATCTTAGGGGGGCCTACCAGGCCCCCTCCAGTGCGCGTTAGTGCCGGACCCCCTCCAGTGCGGGTGTTAAGCCCCACCGGGGTCCGGCGCCAACTTCGCCCCACCGGGGGCCATCGATGGCCTCCCTACAACTCCAAAAATATGTGGGTTAGCGCAAATCTGCGAAGTGCATTAGAAAGCTCGCGTGAATTCAGTACGAAATTACTTACATGTTTAAGCGCTCAGGTCAATGGTTTGACCTCCAGAGGTTAAGTTAGGTCACGATAGGCTATTTTCACTCAAATATGCAATGCTTAAGAAACCTGGACATAACCCTTATGCCATTAGAGCTATTAAGATCTAGTAGAGTACCTTGGATAGGAAAATGCTGGACCTTTTTCTGCTATGTGAAATGAAATGACCTCTCGCCAGTGGTTTGACATCCAGAGGTCACCTCGTGACCTAATATGACCTGAGGTCACGAAAGGTCAGAAAGTGACCTTGCCGTATATCAAATGAAAGCCAGTGTTGAGACATACGCGATGATGTTTGATTCCGCGCTCTAGGGTAATTAGATCAACAGTTATTGTCAAAATACTGTTTTTGACCCCTGATGACCTTGGATGACCTCGGAGAGGTCAAAGGGCAAATATGACCCCTGGGATCCGTGAAAGGGTGTCCAAGAACGTTGTTCTGAGCAGGCTGAGCATTTGCAATCGTTTTTGTGACTTTTAGATCATAAGACATGCTTTTCATGCTTTCCAATGGGAGAGGTCACCTCGTGACCCGAACTCAGGTCACGAAATCGAAAAATCCTGGATATACACCTTTTAGACTCTGGAGGGGTCATGAAGTGTAGGAAGTTTCAAATCGATCAACTAAGAAATGTATCTCTTAAAGAGCTCAAAAGTTGAAGTGAAGTGACCTTGGTTGACCTCGCCTGGTGACCTGACCTTGAGTGACCCGGGGTAAAAATTTCAGGGATGGTGGAAAAATGATGGGGTGAGAGATAGAGCCCTCAACCGTGGTGCTGCGTCTCGTCGTTTTTCTGCTATCCCGAAAAAAACCTTATGGGGGGCATCGATGGCCCCCGGTGCGGCGAGGGTTAAAAGTCTACCAAAATCTGCTGACACTAGGTATAGTTTGACCACTTTAGGATGGGGAGGGAGCATAACCGCATGTCCGCCCTCCCCCTGGATCCGCCCCTGCTTCCGTCACCGATACCATGGTAAGTGAACGTCACAGCCACCCCCCCCGTTACCGAAACCATGGTAAGTGTACGCACTCTCAAAACGCGTCAGCCAGTTTCGATTTATCCCATCCAAAAGTTACCATTTAGTTCGGGGACGTTCTAAGCCTTGTCGTTGTTTTATTACTTTACAATTCCACAATGTCTGCGAAGTGATGACATTCCGCAGTGAACGATGAAGCACCCTGTAAATCCCCCGGCCACATTCAAGCTGTTTGTTTCAACCAGCATCCTAATGCACCACCCGAGAAATTGTTGCGTTGATGTTGTTGGGAGGGGGGAGGAGGAGGAGGCTGGTGTTACAGACTTTGAGACTGACCTCAGGATGGTCGGCATCTGACCAAAGTTTGTTTTTTTGGCGAGAATTTCCGTCAGGACAGACCGAGCGTGCAGTCATGTTCCGTAAACTGTCAAAGTATTTATCGCTGACTGTGAAATGTCCTGTTTTGGAGCCATGCATAAGCACCGCCTACGCCGCGTGCATCCTCCCACCAACCAACTCCAAACAACTCCGTGGCTTCGTTTCAGATGACTGAGATGTTCACCGAGTCGACCCCGCTGCCGACGGAGGCGCAGTACACCACAGAGGCGCCACCGGTACAGTACACCACCGAAGGCCCGCAGTACCCGGAGTACACGCCCACCACCAGGGCGCCGTACCCCGGGTACCCGCCGTACCCGACGTACCCACCCAGTCCGCAGCCTCCGACGCCCGCCGACGACCGGCTGCGTACGTACCCGGACTGCAGCTGCTCCGTGGGCGTAAAACACAGTGACGGCTTGTGCTTTTTTTTTGTTGGTAATAGTTTGTGGTCGTAGTGTTTTCTCCTAAATGTGCTTTGACAACTATCACTTTTCTGAATTGATGAGCTGTTCATATACCTAGTAATGTATATTGATTGGCCACGCTGGCATGCTTCACCTTTGTTCGTAAGTGGTTAATTGCATGTTCATCACCAAGTAGAATATCCACTTTCGATATGTTTCTTAAAATAATTTTTCACCTTATTTGATATATGATTAGTACGTTTATAAGAATCAATATCTGAAAGTTGTCTATGCTCATGTCTTATTTAGTTTATGCTTTCCTCCAGCCGCCCGTATTGTGGAGTACGAGCCGGTACTGGAAGCAACCGAGGGCGACCTGGTTGTTCTTACCTGCATCGTGGAGGGAGACCCGACCCCCCAGGTCATGTGGATGCACGGCTCAGTTCAGGTCAGTAACCCCGTGAGGTCAGGTAGGTGCACATATCGTTGCAGGTCAAATGACCCCCGATTCATGTGGATTGGTTGGTGACCCTGGCGTCTGCTCAAGTCACTGACCTGGCCAGGTCATGAGTGCGCACGTGTCGATGCAGGTCAATGTCCTCCAAGGTCATGTAAATAAACTTGTTGGCTCAGGTCAGTGACCCGTCAGGTCATATGGATGCATGTGTGGGCTCAGGTCTGAAACATAAAGAGAACGCGATTGTATGGTTTCATGTGTAAATTGAGTTTGGTGTCATTTGACGTATTTTGTTGAAAACATTGTCGGGGCACGTATGACGGTACTTTTGACCTCGCGGGTGGCTATACTTTTCACGATTTGAATGATGTGCCAATCCCAGAATTTCCATGGCATGAGACTATTGAATTATGTTTTGATATTATTATGGCAGTACGAATCAACGAAATACCCAGGTTTTGCGGTTTTTTCTCGAGAGGCCTTCCGGGAAAGGAAGTAACATCAAAATTTATTATCTCCAAAAATAATTGAAACAGATGGAGCCATACCTAAAACCGCATTTCTGCCCATAACGTCGGGGGATTATCAGTCATTCCTCGCCTGAAGCTTTCCCGTACCTACTCTACTTTCTCCAGTACCACTGTTTCTGCGTCTCGCTCTGAGCCTAATCATTTCACCTTCACTTGCCTGAACCCTGGCGTGGATAGTGCAAAGCTCAGGTTCAGCGTCTGGCCGGCAGGTGGACACCAGCCGGGGTCGGTTCCGTCAAGAGAGGAACGGCTCGCTGGTGATCGTCGGCGTGGAGAGAGACGACACCGGTGATTACACCTGCATGGCTGACAACCGACTGGCCAGGCCCGACACTCGTGAAATCAAGCTCACCGTGCTAGGTAAGGCGGATTCAAGCGCTGATCTGTGAAGGAAGAATGCTGAAGAGATAGCGACTAACACTTCTGTGTGTACTATGTGGGCTCTGCGGGTCTTTTGTATGCTTAGACTGATATTAAGGTATGATTGCTTATTTCCCTCTTCTTTTTTCTGTCTTGATGTGCATGGTAATAGCTAAGACCTTCACGTCTCCTCTACGTACGCTTTCGGGGTTGTTTTATAAGTATATACTCGTAGTCACTGTGTGATTATGTTGCGGGCAACTTACAACAGTACTCAGCACTAACTCGCACCAATTTAGTCTCACTTACAAGCACAGACCCTCAGTTGTGTGTGTGTGGGTCAGCTCACTAACGGGGTGCTTAAAGAGGCCTCCACATCGACACTAACAGCCACGGACCGGGCGCAGACCCTGTGGCGCGTCAGGCAGACGTTTTGCGTCCTCCGGAAGAGGAACAGCCTGTGGTAGAGCTCGGAGGCCCCGCCGTTATCCGCTGCTACTCCTATGGCTGGCCGCGACCCTCGGTCACCTGGTGGCGAGACCAGCGCATGCTTCCCATCTCGTCGGAGCGCTTCGAGCAGAACCGGGACCACACTCTGGTGTTGCGCCTGGTCCGCCTTCAGGACCTGGGTACCTACACCTGTCAGGCGTACAACGGACAGGGCCGAGCCGTGTCGTGGTCGACCCAGCTGCGTGCCTACGGGCCGGTCTCGGTCGACGACCGCAGCGACAGGCCGCAAGACCAGCCGTTCCTGCAGTTCCTGGTGGCGAGGGTGGAGACGACGCCGGCGACGACGACGACGACGACGCGGACCACCCCTGCGCCGAGCTTCCCGGCGAGAAGGCCGGGCGAACAGCCCTACTATCCTAGCTATGCCACCCGTGCGACGCCGCCGCCGCCCAGGCGAACACAGCCCACGCGACCCACGTTCCCACCCAGGCGGACTCGTCCTACGGAAGCGACGCAGCCGCCTTCAGAGCCCACACAGCCTGAGGGCGTGTCCACGCCGGGATATGAGTACAGTACCACTCCGCCGTACCAGCGAGGTGGGTGGCGGTTAGGAAGATATGGAGCTAAAATATTTGCATGTATTGGTGTGTCGGGTATGTCACTGAAAAACCAACAACTTCAATGTTTTGATGTGCGTTATCAATCGGGACAGAAGCATGCAGTAGACGGGGCCGTTTTGCATGTAGTGTGCTCGTCTGCTGTGTCTTGGGCTAAATGTGGTGAATCCCTGAAAAACTAACTATGAAAACTGTTGTGTAAAATCTAGTGCAGGAAAGACCCTTTTCATAAACCTAAGATCTTCTGAATTGGATTCAAGGCAGGAAACAAGAGGGCATTATTTCGCCCTTAAGCCGGTGAATTTCCTTTAAGAAATATCATAATTATTATCACATTATTCTGATTTTACCCTTGCCTGTCGCTCTCACTGCAGCTGTATCCAGCACAAACATTAGTCGGCCCATACTGATAAAAAGTAGGAGCTGTGTGTTTTTCCTGAGCAGATTCCCCGCTATAGCTCTTGTAATGGATGGAATCTGGGCACACGACGTGAAAGCCTGAAGAGAAAATACTTTCTGGAAACAATGTAGAAAATACTTTTTTGATAATTTTAGGACTCCAGTGCACCGAAACCTCAACCAGAGCTGTGATTATTAAGCGTTGTTTTGTAACGTAAGAGTGAGTTTTATCAATCCCATTTTCTGAAGAGAAGTATTCAGGACTTTTGCCGCTGTTTGGTACGTTCATTGGTCACACTCTGTGCAGTGATATCTGCATATACTCCATGAAACTAATCTTGTTAATATGGAAAGGAAAAGTCAGATCTTTCATGAGCCTGGAGGCCTATAAGGCTAAGCAGAAATTGAAGGGCTTATGAAAAAAACATTCACTGCAGTTTTCTTGCTTACTTCAGGCACGCAATTTCGACTGCAGGGAGAAGGGATTAATCGATACAACTCCCAAAAAGCCCTGTTCGCAGACCTCCATAAGTTTGGACAAGTACTCATTGACCTGCACTCTGTGCCCATGCAATCCGCTAAGTGATGACTTTTCCGCCAGCTTTGACGTGATCATGTTGCTAAACGCACCCATTAACCTCTGCCTTCTGTGCGGCAGTCACGGCGACTGCTTCGATCAATATGACGGAGACCCAGTTCAAGCCTGGGGTGGACATCCGCATTCCTTGCGAGACTGGAGGATACCCGGAGCCCACCGTCACGTGGTATAAGGACGATATCCGTGTAGTCGACGAGCAACGTCGACGGCTGCAAGGTGAGTGTATTTTATGTCGGAAGCGGTTTACGCGGACGCGGATGGCATGTTTGGAGTCAGGCCGCGCGAAGAGAGAGATAGAGAGAGAGAGAGAGAGAGAGAGAGAGAGAGAGAGAGAGACAGAGACAGAGACAGACAGACGGGATGGAGAGAAAGAAATAAATATTAAGCGATATATGCACTTGTATTAGTCGTAGTTGACACTAATGCCACGTGACCAAGTATTGTGTTCTTTGACATGCTCTCACCAGTTGGCTTAGGTCTGGTTGAGGAGATCCAATGAAATTTCAGTTTTTTCCGGTCAGTTTCTTCTGTAGGGAGAGCCATCACAATGAAGCTGCGAACATAATTTTGTCTTTTGGAATATATAGCTAAAGTTTTCCAAGAGGGTTCCTGAAGATAGTTTCTCTACAAAAATCATAAAGAAAGAGCGTGGTCGCAACGAAGACACTGTTTGATGATGTTCAAAGAGTTCAAACATGCCAAAAATAAGTCTAAAACCTCTGCAGCTCACGCTAAATTCAGCTTCGCCTACAAGTCTGTGAAATATTAAATGGCCTGCCTCCTCCAATCCTGGATGCAAATGGAGCAAATTCACTTTATTTATGTATTTAGGCACAGCTCGTCATCAGAATATTCAATAAATAGTAGGCGACAACACAAATTCTTGGGCATAGTGTAAGCTGTGACCTCGACATTAACATATCTTCGGGCTATAATCATACTTCTCGGCTAATCAATGCAAAATATATCCGCTTCAATTCTAGGCTAAACAAACGCTAAATCTAGAGTAAAAAGAAGAAGAACACTAAATTCCCGACTCGAATGTGATAAACGGAATCAGATTTAAAAATCTGCGAATTTATGGTAGCTGTGAATCTAACCTAAACTGTCATTCTTCCATTATTTCTGACCATCGATAACACTGGACCTGAACGGGCTCTTTTAGGAAGCGACCTGCTCATTCTTCGATCGGAGCCCTCCGATTCGGGATCGTACCGGTGTGAAGTTGAGAACGAGTTCAGTAACGCCGAGAGCACTGTCGGCATTGTGGTGGAAGGTGAGTTTGAAACTGAAACATTGGAACAAGCTGGTAGCAGTTTGGAAATATCGTTATTGTGGCTTAGGGTCTCAAATGATGGTCTTGCTACAGTTGCTCAAATCAGAAAGGGAGCGTCTTAGACCCATCAGCTTGAGACTGTCTGCTGATTGAATTCGGCTGGAGATCACTTAAACTCTTCGCGGCTATCCGAAAAATTGTTTGTTTGTCGTTTTGAAAAGTCCCTAGCACCCTTGATGATATATAACACGTGTATGATATTTTCTCCTGTCGTCGCAGGTATTTATGTCCATCCGAACTGCACGGATAATCCGTTCTTCGCAAACTGTAAGCTGATTGTGTCGGCTCGCTACTGCGCAAACCAGTACTACGCCCGCTTCTGCTGCCGTTCGTGCACGCTGGCCGGTCAGCTGCCGTCTTCAGGCCGCCATTTGAATGTTTCGTCGGCTGGAAGACGCTAGTGACACCTCTCGGTGACATGCTTAACCTCAGTTTGTGTGCGTCTGCCGTTTTGTCAGCGCGGTCGTTGCAAAGTGACCGACAACTACTTGTGAAATTCGGCTTGAAGAAATTGGGTGTGTGGGGGCCTTTATGTCTAGGGATGATACATTCAAAATAATGCCTAAGCAACGGCGAATTTCGTTTGAAAACGCCTGTGGCTCTATGGTAAGTTGAATTAAAAGTTAGTGACAGTAATTGGCGTCGCCCCACTTGTTGCTTCAAGGCGAAATATCTGTTTACTACCACTATGAG
The DNA here is from genome assembly GCA_034440635.1 of Lepas anatifera. Classification (NCBI taxonomy): domain Eukaryota; kingdom Metazoa; phylum Arthropoda; class Thecostraca; family Lepadidae; genus Lepas; species Lepas anatifera. Next base: position 1,392,214 of record JAOTON010000607.1, on the reverse strand, counting down.
GGTCACACCTATCATACGATAACACTGCCATAGTTCTTGGCCCTCATACAATCTTTTAGTGTTTGGACCCGTTGGCTGAAGGCTAGTTTGCAAGATTTTGATGGTGTTTAGGTATCCACGCGCTTGGCTGGTGGGCTTGTGTGAGTGCGTATGCGTGTATCATGGGTGAGCGGTCATTGCAATCTGGTGTGGACCATATCGATTGATGTCAAAAACATTCATTGCAAAGAATGTACAGCAGAATTATGAGGGTAGATCCAGTGCCAAATTATGTGCCAACACATTTCTCTTGACAGTTTGGCTAGTACAAATAGAAGCCAAACAGATGAGCTCAATTTCATTTTGCTGTTGGAAATGTGGGCTTGAATGATCCCGTAAGGTCATCAAGAGCGAAGCTTTTTACTGGTTTATCGACATGCCATGAGCGGTGTGATTGGTAGAGTCTCGCACTGTGTTCATGACCCTGAAAGAGTGCCTTATGAGCGACGATCTTACGTTGCGACACGGTCATTCGTTGTTGATTGGTCAGTGTTTTACGCGCCACGCTCCTTACTCTCTGTTGTTTCTCTCTTTAGCTCGCTTGTTCATTTTTCCTCAGGTCAACCTTTGATAGGCCAGCGACAGAATGTTTCTGCAAACCGTTTTCGCAGCCGACTGCGTGGAACTTTTAATGTTTTCGTACTGTCATTGACGTAGAGTTGAGGAGCTGGATGATAATTTGTACATATAATACAACAACATCGAATTTAGTAGTATTTGTTGAGGGAAAGTGCGGAAAAAACATATGTTGCTGTGAGGCCCGTATATTCATGCGTGGGTAGGGTTCATCAACGAGAGAAAGGGGCCAATGCCCCCTTAGCAACTAAAAATGATTGATTATGATATTTTCACTCTATTCGGAAAACAGAGATGTTATAGCGATCGCATCCCTACTGCGCAGAGATGGATAAAAGGGAGGACGGGGTGATTACCCTCCTTCTTTAAAGGTCCAAGGGCTGCCCCTGCTGATTTCGGGTGCCGAAGGCCCTCGAAATCGAGCAGCTTTAGGGAATACAATTTCAACGTGGACCGCAAGAGGCCCAGGAGGGATTTACAAAAATCATTGGGGTGCCCAAATTTAAAAAAGGAAATGACCACCAAATGAAAGGAGAAAGCACAGTATTATCTTTGTTTTAGTAATCACACATTCCTTATAAATATTTAAACGACTAACAATAAAATTCTAGGATGCGCTACTCGTCATTTAACATTTCAGGTGCCCGGGCCAAAGAGGTAAAAATCACACACCTGCATGGTACCGTTCATTAAGGTCTGAGCAACAGCCCATCACTAATCGAGACCGTTCAGCTATCGTTTTCACGGTCATTTGCTGTGCTTGCAAGATTTCACAATGCAACTTTAAACATTTGAATATACCCAAAAACCTAGCCGTTTAAAAACTGCAGACGCTCGAGATAATTTAGCTAGCCTTGATTGATGTTTCACTAGTGTTTTGTCCCATCCTCGTATCACAATTTCAGTTTGTTGTATTGTTTCGGTCATTGCGAAATTGTGGCCGGAAAAAATCAGCATCTACAAATAATACTTATTTTGCTAGGATTCACCATTTGCAGTGCCTTACATGAATGCATTGCCCCAGTTCCACAAAATCAGGTATAATTCGAAAGCTGAGTGCTGAACGTCTTGATCAAATTCCAGTGTAACTAATGATGTTAATAAACAATAACTACCTAGGAACACTATATCACCCGGGAAACTAACGGCGAATTATTGAAGCATACAAAACAATTGTTTGCCCTCAATATAGACGGTCGGACAATCACGATTAGATGGCAGTGCACAACAGCGTCTGTCTGCCTGGAGGCCGGGTGGCGGCGGCATCGGAAGGGTGTGTTAGGGCAATGACTCATGCAGTGAAACACAGTGATTTTCATGCCATTGTAATATGCATACCTAATTAGTCAATTGCCTCGTGCATCCTGCGATTTACCTTTAGACCCTCCTTTTCTACACGGTCAAAGCTACTTATCCCTCCGCCTCTAGTATTCATTTCAGCATCTCAAACCTCTAGTGTTACATACGCATATAATGTCAGCTAGTCCTGTATGCCACGTAGCGTATGCGTTGTGTTACCAATAAGTGTGTGCCAATTAAAATATAATTGAAAAACTGCAACATTTATTCATGTGCCAAAAATACTAAGGAATCAAAATCGGTGCCTGCAATTTTACCCACCAAACATATACACATACCAAACTTATGCTCATTTTTTCCAGTGCAATCGACACCGCTAATTGCACAAGCATCTAACCCATATATCCACCCACGTGCACATGCCTACACTGGTCCCCTCCCTCAGTCAGACATCAGGCACAGCCACCACCATTCTCAACACCACGCATGCAGGTTTTAGCATCCACCACGCGACCCCTCCCCTCGACGTCATGCACAGCGTGACCTCTCTAACCTCTGTGCCCCGCAGGCGAGCGGCACCCCACAGATGACGGCCGCTGATTGGTGGAGGCGCGTTCACTTGTATTGTGAGAAATCCAATGGAAAGTCATCTCCGCAAGTTATAGAAATATAAACCACGTACCAGGAGATGTATTGAAATCATGGGTGGAGATCCGGGGGGGGGTGGGGGGTCAGGACCCCTGATTTGGAAATCGAGAGAACCTGGGGGGTCAGCCCGGGTCCTACACCTTCTGCTCTCACAAAATATTTTCGGACCTTTAACACGCGCATTGACGGGGGTCTGAGCCACCTTCGCACTGACGGGGGTGGCGGGTACCCCCCTAAGATCTCGAGAACCACGGTAGGTAGCGAAAAACGGTAAACGGTGTTGGGCTGGCCATCCACTGCTCCATCGAAAACATTTGGACCATTTTTTGTCAGGTCACATTTAAGGTCACGAGAGGTCAAAACATGCCCGTCGTAGGGATAACATGTAAATTCAGTTTTTCGGCCATTACATCTGAACAAATAAAGATAGAGCAAAACGACTTGAACTGCATGAATCCTCTTAGCAAGCCAAATCAAATGATATATAATTTGACCTTGCTAGGTCAAATCAAAGATTTGACCTGACCTGAGGTCAGGTCAGGGTCAAGTTATATAAAATACATATCATTAGAACCGCAAAGTCCAGGCGAGTCTAATGCAGCTTTAATAAATGCTCTATGACCATCCATTACTGAGTTATTCCGTAAAAACCATTTTTCCCATGTATTTCCAATGGAGAGGTCATGCCTCGTACCTGACCTTAGGTCATCGATATCAAAAATACCGGAACATATTTTAGAGAACTCGGTGGGGCCATTATGTGATATGAGTTTCATTCGGATAAGTTTACCCTGCTCCGACTTATGTTATGACTTAAACTTTTTTAGGTCGGGTCACTTGACCTGTACTGGTGACCCTGACCTGAGATGACCTAACCTTAAAATTTTCACAGAAGTTGTAAAAATGATGAGGAAAAAGGTATACCAAGTACGGCGGCGCGTAGCGCCGCCGTTTTTCTACTATCTCCGAAAAACCTGAGGGGGGCGGGTACCCGCCCCCCGTCAATGCGCGTGTTAATTAATGATTCTTATTTGCGGCATTTATCATTTGCGGCATGAGTAAATTTGCGGCATTTGTGTGATCGGCTGAGTCATAATTTTACATATCCGTCCCTTTGCACCTATCTTCTTTGTAGCGAAGGACTAGAGACCAGGGACGGCGCCACGGCTTTCCGTCACGACTCTGCGTCAGGAAAACAACGGGCCCCCCGAGCTGGTCTCAGGTCCCTCGGCTGAACTAAGCAGCACCCTAAGTCGGTCTTTCACAGAGGATATAGACTGTGCTGGAAACTTATTGGACAATACCATGATTATGCAGAAAAGCGGTAATACACTGAAAGTGAGCTAAGGTCATAGAGGAAAGGTCCCACTCAATGCCCTCTGAAAGTTTGATGTTAAGGTCATTCAAGGTTAATGACCTATGATTAACAAAATAACTTTTCCCAATAATGTACAATATAACTGACACTGTAGCAGCCTTTGGGGAGAAATGAGGGTTTGATCTTGAAAAAGTCTTTGGCCTTTACCAATGTCACTGAACTTGGCAGTGAGTAACCAAAACTGTGAAGTCAGCATCGCATGCGTTATACTGAGTAATGCCATCTTCCCGGAACACTGGGATCAATGACCTTGACATGTGACCCTGACCTTTATTTGGGGTGACTTTGACATATAGCCCGATTATATGAAGTTATTATTTTATTACTTACGGATCTTTAATAGCGCTCTGAGCTTAGCGGCTATGTTGAGCTCTAAAGCATCGTGGTATCACTTAAATTCGAAAAATTAGGGAAAGGCAACACGTGATTTAGTGCCTGGTCATCCTTAATCTAGTGGAGTGATTTTAGACTATTTGTTATTAACATTATATGACGTTATTACGTCATCACGCAGTCTACAGTATAGGCGAACTGGTGCGAGTGCGCGATTGTGACGTTCTCAAAATATAAGTCTGAATTTGAAAGCCTATAAGTAAAAATTGAACCAATTTTTTTAATTCGTTCACCAATCGACGCATTCATGCGCTCTCTCAAATGTGGCCGGGTAGCGTATTCTGGCGGCGAACGGTTCTCCCAGCACCTTGAAAAATAGATGAGGGCACCTGAAGGCCTCCTGAACTTCGGGTGTTAAGGTATCCGAGCGGTGTTTAGGACCCCTGAGCTGGTATGGGTCCCCTAAGTTGATTTGGCGCTCCCTGAGGTGATTCAGGGCCTCTTAGCTTGACTGGACCTCTAAATTGGCGTGGAGCCCCCGCGTTGGTGTTCCCCCCTCCCTTCTTTAGCAGTTTTGGGATCCCATGAAGTTAAGCTAGTCCTTGGTCCTTGAAATAGACTTAAGGTCTGCAACTTGTTTGAATCCCTGGGATGGTGTGGGCCCTTTGAGCTGGTCTGGGCCATTTACATGGTCGGGTTCCCTGCAGTGATCTTGAGAACCCTGGGCTAAACTGGACCCCTAACAGTTGGGACATGAGCCCCTGAGCTCATCGTGAGCCCCTTATCTGGTCCGTGGTCCCTGAAATTTATGGGGCCTCCCAAATGGTCTCCGGGCCTCTGAGCTGGTCTGCACCCCTGAGTTAAATTTGTGCCTCCTGAGATCAAAGTTTCGCAGGAGCCCTTGGGCTGTTCTGGGGCACGCTAATCTTGAGACACATGGGCCAATATGGCCCGTGAGTCTACACTGGGACCCCTGAACTCTTTGGGGCCTTTTGTCGTGTCTTACACTTCTGAATTGATACGGGGCCTCTCTCAGATTTTTTGTGGGACCCCAGAGATGTTTTGGAACCCATGAGATGCTCTGGAACACCTGAGTTGATTTTATGCCTACTGAGATGGAGCTTCACTAGGGGCCCTTGAGCTGTTCTGGGGGCCCTTGAGAGAATCTTGCACAGGAGGTTCTAGACTTGAGCTTGAGGCCCCTCGGTATCGTCCTTGAGTTTTTTTTGAACCCCCTGAGCGGCTTTGGGGTCCTTGAACGTGAACAGGCCTGGACCCCCTGAGTTGTTGGTGAGTCCTCTGAAGAGATATTGAGTCCCCTCAGCCAATCTGGGGCCCCTTTAGATAACCACGCCCCTACACCGATCTTGAAGCCCATGTTTTGGCACTGGAGTGCCCTGCGCTTATCGGGACCCGTTATCTGTTATCAGCTGGTCTTGGGACCCCCGAGTTGGTTCTGAGCCGACGGAGAGGGAGTTTTGCAGGTAGCCCTTGGGCTGTTCTGGGGCCGTGAGAGGATATTGCACATGAGCTTACTGGCTCGGCCTTAGACCCTGAGCTGGCTCAGGGGTCATGAACTGGTCTAGGGCCTCTGAGAGGAATTACTTAGGAGGTCCCTGGATAAGTCGTGAGGTTCATAGCTGGATTGGTGTCTCTTAAGCTGGTAAGGGCTCCTGAGCTGGTATTGGACCCTTTAAGCGGGTATGGGCCTTTCAGCTTTTCCGGACCCTATTGTGCTGATCTAGGTGCCTTGAAATCGTCGGGGGCCCAACTGGTCTGGGCCCCTGTGAGTTCCCTGCCCAACTGTATATAATAATAATTATTGAGGCTATCGAGCACCAACTGCAGGGTCATATGGCGTCGCCAACTCTTTCCCTGTTGGAAGGGTTTCTCGGGAGCCAGCTTGCTCCTTGTTCAGGGAAGCCGCCGGGCCTTGAACCCGGGTCGGCTGCCCAACTGTATCTGGCCCCTTGTGCTTATATGGGGATCCGTGAGTTCGTCCACGCACCCCGCTGGTCTAGTCCTCTTAGTTTGTATGGACGTCCGGAGCTGCTTTTGGGCCCCTTCAACGTGTCTGCGCCCTCTGAGTTGAAGCTTGGCCCCCTGGACTTATTTAGAACTTGTTTAGATGATTAAGCCCCCGTGCTGATCGCGGGACCCCTGTGTTGGCCTGGGCCTCCTGAATTGACATTGGTCCTCCTGAGAGGGAGTTTCGCAAAAGGCCTATGGGCTGTTCTGGGTCCTTGAGAGGGTATTGTAAAGGAGCTTACTGGAGTGATATTGGGGCTTAAACTGGTTTTGGACCCCCTGAGCTAAATAGGGCACCTGAGGTAGAATATTAAAGGAAGTCCTAAGCTACTCTACGGCTCCTGAGAGGAATTATGAAAGAGGTTCCTGACCTGGTCCTAGGGCTCCTAGCTGGATTAGTTTCCATTGAAGTGGCAAATGGCCTGTTTATCTAGTATGGATCCAATTAGTTTGTGTGGGCACATTGTGCTGATATGGGGCCCTCTGAGCTTTTTAGAGCCCTTAGCTCGTCTGGCACCCTGGGCTGGTGCTGGGCCCATTTAGCTGGCCTGGGGCCCACTGAAAACATATTTTGCAGAAGGTTTCTGACTTGATATCGGGATATCTGAGCTAGTTAAGGGTCCCTGAGAGCCCAAATTGGGTGTCTGTACCCACAGTCATGCATCGGAAAGAAATTTTGGTTGTAATTGGTGTTTGCAGGAGGCCCTTTTTGTTATTCGCTATGGTTTCAGTAGTCGGGACAACGTGATGGGACCCTGCGTGAAAAGTGGTGGGCGGAGAGGGACAAAGCATACTCCGTCCTCTCCCATTCTCAAAAGTGGGGGAGGCGTCACCCGTCCCCCAGCGGCGGGGCCCATAATTCTCTACACGAACAAGTATCAAGAAAGTGGTTTAATGAAAGCTATTAAATTTTTCACACATTCAAGGAACGAATTTTCGTGGCACAATTTATTTTACAAAATTTTCTTTGATGTATGGTGCAGTTTCTTGTCGTGGAATTTTAGGGGGCAAAACCATCCGAGTGAGAGAGAGGGGGGTGGGGAGAAAGAGCTTAAAAAATGAGCCAATTTTATGGAAACAGCATACTGGACCTAGCTATCGCCATACTGTAGCATGCCTCAGAATTTTTTGGTTATATATTTATATCATCAAAATATCTATATTGTATTTGTCCTTTAGGGCTATAATGATGCGCCAACTGCTGGGGTCATAGACTTCTCAGAAGGAGAATGCGCTAGACTTGAGCATTGAAATGTATTTGGATTGTACACGCTTATGTTGTCTGCTGCTAACACGTTTTCATTGAGGACTAGATTAACCTTCACCCGGGTGGGGGGTCTTTTTAGACCCCCTCTGGTTTTTGCGAAGCAACCATAAAAACGGCGGCAAGCAGCGCTGCCAAACTTCGTCTAGCCGTTCCTTCATCATTTTACGTCTATCACGTAAATTTTAGTTCAAGGTCATATCAGGTCAGGTCACCAGGCCAGGTGAAGTAACTTCACCTAAAAAAATGTTTAGGACTGCATAACTAAAAGTAGGGTTAATCGATCAAGTTAAAACTCATACCATATATTGGGCCCACCAAGAGCTCCAACACATATTCTGGGATTTTTGATATTGGTGACCTAAGGTCATGTGCAGAGCATGACCTCCCCATTGTAAATACATGGGGAAAATCACGAAATGAGCTTTTCTCAGTAAGTATGGATGGAATCAATTTCAAACATCGGTTACGACTTGCTCTTAGCCCATTTCTGAAATTGATACCAAAATTTTTGACTTGTGACCTTGGAAAGGTCACCTTATGTTAAATAAACATTTTTTGGTGTTTTATTCTACTTACTCTATAAATTTTGAAAAAAAACAAAGATAAAACTTTTATTTTGTCACCAAAGTGTTTCTATAGTCACTGCAAGTCAAATGATATACATCATGACTATACCAGGTCAAGGTGGGTCAGACCGTTGAGCTGGGTCAGGTCAAATTTTTAATTTTGACCTATCATAGCAATATTATATATCATTCGATTTGTATTGACGAGAGGATTGGAATGGTGCAGCAAATATGGCTGCATCTTGCTTGGTTTGGAAGTTAGTAGCAAAAGAGGAAACACCGTTATGCATGGGTGACTATGGACATTCTTAAGAACATTCCCAATATTCAGTGAACCGTAGCTCCCTAGGCTTTGACCTGACACGAACATCATTGGCACTATAATGAAAATGCAACTCAAGAGCTTTCGAATGGTGTTTAAAAAAATGTTTCTGATGTGTGCGATATAGCCTAGATGCTGAAGGCGCCCTATAAACCCCTATACACACACATTCTCTGTCTTAGTTTCTGGGATATATGAGGGTTTCTTAGTACACCTCATATTATCGATTTTGACCTATTTCGACCTCTGGTGACCTTGATATTGACCTGACGAGAAAAATGACCGAAGCTGTTTCGATATCATTTTTGAAGAGCTTTCGGTTGCCGTTTTGCGCTTTTTTCTAGCTCTCTTAGTTTTTTTAGATCGTGGGGGTCTTTTTTAGCCCCCCCCACCAGGGCGAAGGTGGCTCGTACCCGCCACCAGGGCAAGGGTTAAAAAGCGCACGGTACGTTATACTCGCTATACCTTTTAAAGACCGAGTCAACGGAAAAGGTTTAGACCCGTATCTCATTTTAATTTTCCGGAAAAATCTGATTAAATGCTCGTAGTGTGCTGAAATGTGCATATCGGTTTTACCTCCCGAGGAATTCCTATCCGGCTTGCGTGTAAAAATCCTACCATCATACGGTGTCATACGGTATTTAAAGGCATTGTCCGAATTTTAACGTCTTCATTTTCTTACAAAAAACATCCACCTCTGCGGCCCCGACCGGACCGGGGCCCCTCTGGTTTGAAAAGAGATATCCACCCCTGATTGAAACTATATTTTTCAATAATTCCTAGCATTACTTTTCCCTCTACTGGCTTGATAAACTGCTTCACCACCCAGGCCGCTGTACGGCACAGGCGAGACGGCGGCAGTCAGCACAGGTCAGCCGGCGGCCGAGTTCACTGAAGTCCGAAGTGTCGAGGGATGGGCTTCGGCTGAGTGGTGAGGAGTGGGACCGGTCCGAAGGGAACCGAGGGAACGAGGAGAGGGACGTACATACATACAACTAAAACTTAACCGTCGGATGAGTTATAGAGGGCAGGGGCGTAGGAACCGTTTAAAAAGTGGGGCCAACCTTAGAGGGGGCCCACCTCGAGAGGCCCCCAGTCCAAGGGGTCTGTAATTTTGAGCAGTTTTAAAACCGTTCATTTCGTGTCAACAAGGCAGTAAGGCACGCATGCATTCCGGCCTACACTAAATACTTCATTACATGCCATTTTATGTTCTTTATCACCGTTTCCCTTCATCAAATAGCTCCGTGGTGTTTTTTTCACTTCGTAGGGGAAGATGGCCGGTTTTGTCACGCCTGTCGATATCCGAGGGACGGCTGCTGCTGGGCGTTGGGTGTGGGATACTTGTCCGAATCCGTGCTCTGTGTTGGGAGCGGTCTGGGCTGGAGTTTGATTAGGTCCAGTTTCGGGGCCTATCTGGAAGCACATGAGAGTATAAACTCTAGTTTTAATGAAGACAGAACAGTGCTGTTGGTACCAGAATATAGACAATTGAAAACCCTACTAGATACGTGTCCCTTTTGTCTGTGCCTGTAAGTAATGTTTAACCCCTGAAGGCTAAATTAAAAAAATGCATTTTGACCAATTTGCCTGAAGCATTTATTTCAAATAACAATAAAAATCTGGCAATATATATGCCTTTGGATACGCAAGGAAAATTCCAGTGGGCAATTCATAAATTCACGATCAAAAACGACATATTTTGTCCCTATTCGTAGTTGACGGAACATGCCCTGATGCTATTAAGGGTCATTTTCTCGCTGTGTGGCTTTCATTTGTTAAATATGAATAAAAAGTGGTATGTGGTGTGTTGGACAGGTGGTCTCTTACTAGCCAGGGGTATAACATTGCATGTAAGGTCAAAGGTCAAATTTTATCGATATATTTTCACGCACATGTACAGCCATGTTCAGAAATGCCATATGCTGGCTGCCGCCAGGTCATAAAGTGGAACCAATTTATTTTGCCCTTCAGAATAAAACCTCTTTAGATATTGCTTGAATAAACCCGTGCGAAAACAGATATCTGGAAATAACGAACGCTTCAAACATAATGAGACATCAGATACCAGCCCAGGAGACCCAAACCAGCTCTTGGACCCCAAAATCGGCTCAGAACACCCTGCACTAGCTCAGGGTCTCCATGACCAACTCAGGGTCCCCATGACAAGTTCAGGGTGCTCCAGGACCAATACCAGCTCAATAAGCCCCTTATGGGCTTAGAGGCCCCAGGATTGCTCAGGAATCACCAAATTATCTCAGAGGCCCCCCAGTGCCCAGACCATGGCTCAGGAATCCAAATCAATCAGCTCAGAGGGCCCAAACTAAGCCATGTGCCCCAAGACCAGTTTATTAAGGGACCCCATATAAGCGCGGGCCTCTATAAGCTCTTTAGTGCAGAGGTCCCCATACCATATCATTGAGCCAGATAAGCTTAGGTGCCCGGGTCAGCTCAGGAGCCATTAGGTCGGCTTATATAGGGTCGAAAAATTGCTCAAAGGGCCCGTTCAAGCTAATGGATCCCAGATCAGCTCAGTGACCATAGAGCAGTTCAGGGAACCCCATACCAGCTCAGGGCCCCCAGTTCAGCGCAGGGGGAGTCATATTAGCTTTGGGAGCCTAGCTCAGCTCAGGGGTCACAGGTCGGCTTATATAAAGTCTCAAACCAGCTCAAGGGGCTCCATTCCAGCTTACGGCTCCCAGCTCAGCTCAGGGACTCTAGAACAGATCAGGGGAACGGCATAGCTCAGAGGCCCCAGCTAAGCACAGGAAGCACACAGATAAGCTTAGGAGGGGGAAAAGATTAGCTTAGGGCCTAGCTCAGCTTAGGGGACTATGGTGAAAGGGCCGATTAAAGCTCAAGAACCCCCAAGCTCAGCCCAGGGGTGCTATAACTGAACAGGAGCCCCCATAAGAACTCAGAGGCTGGGCCCCTTCACTGAATCCAGCCACGCACTGGATGGATATCAGCTAGGATACGAGGACCAGCAGTGGCTACGGTTCTTAGACTCATAGGCGGATCCAGGGGCAGGCAAAGGGCAAAGGAGACAGGTGACGCTCCTCCGGTCGACCCTCGGCGCCCCCTGTAAGGTCGATGACGCTCCCTGAAATGTCATTTCCCACCCCCCCCACGCAGGATGCAAAAATCGGCGCCCAGGGAAAGGATTCGGCGCCCACCTGCTAGGTTTTTTTCGGCCAAAAGTGGCGTCCCCTGGTCTGGTTGGTGCCCTCGGAAAGCTTCCCCCATTGGCAATCCTGGATCTGCCCATGCTTTGTCGGGTAGACGGACAGAATTGACTTCATGGTTCAGTAAAAACAGCATCTTCCCGCCAGCAAGAGTTGCTAAAATCCCGACCTTTTATTAAAGTACTTTCTGCTGTGGCACCTCCGGCAAAAGGAGGTTATCCTATTATGTTTATTCGGAATTCTGTATTTCTTCTGCAGCTCAAGGGCTACAAAATATCAAGGATTTGTCGGGACGTGAGAGAAAAAAACAGTGAGCCTGATGCGATAATAGATTGATAGATATATGCAAATATATTGACTTTAGAAGATGCAATCTACTCTCTAAGAACTTTCAATATGTTTGGCGAATATCGCGTCTCTTTTCGTCAGAGTTCTGTTCCCAGCATAAGCAGCATTGCTGGTAAGCTTTGCATGTAGCCTGGATACATGAGCAGCTGCATTATGCTCTGTTTAGGTACCTATCAAGCACGGGTACGGACTTCACGACTTGTGTAACCGTGAGTCTACCTGCGGAACTCCCGCTTACATGAGTCGATAAGTTCTTACCCGTAGTCGATACGTAAACAGAACGAACTTAAACCGCTCAGAGATGTCGACTAAAGGCCCGGGCAAGGTCATAGGCAGTTAAAAACCGATGTGATTGATAGTGCGTTTTCTGCCGCAAACGGTTTTTATAGGTATGACGGCCAACTCATGTTAGCTTTTAGATAGGAAGTCTGCCGATGCCATTGGTGGATTTGACAGACAAGACCAAGACTGGTTTGAGTCCTGTTACAAAAACAAGTATTAACAAAAAACATTGATGGTGCCGTTTTGATTTTCATACTCGACCCATCAGTCTCTTCTAATTATGAAAACAATAACATGAGCAGAAAAGTGCATAACCATGCCGGCCTTCTCCGATCAGTAGCAACTTTGTAATTGAACCCCAACGTATTCACACTTGACAACAACGCGCTCCCATGCCGTGCAAAGGAGCCGCCGCGCCGCTCGGGTCAAAGGTTAGCCTGAGGCGGAGCTCGCTCCACCAATAGACGGCCTTGGTGCGGACTGCCTTAGGAGACAGCGCTGGGCGGGGTGGATGTAAGCTGTGCTCTGATTGGGCAGGGTCTACGGGAGATTTCCTGCTTGATAGCGTATCTGCGCAGTACACGTTTGGCCTCGGGTGGGAGGTTGTCGTGGGGCAAGGGGTGGTGTGGTTAAACTCTGAAGGCGCGGGCAGAGTGTTAAATGATACTAATCCGGCGTTTGTGATATATGAATTGTATTGATATCGCTAAGTAGTGATGCTATACTTGCGTGCTCACTGGAGTTATGACAACAGAAGAGCTTTGGAAATCCATCTTATAACGGTGAGTTTTCATTTTTTGTTCGTTGTATTAGCAATTTAGATATAATGGCACACCAATTTCATTGTTTACCGTGCCCCTATGTTCAGAGCATGCAAAGTTGCCCCAGGTACTTACACTCTGTTCTATAAGCGCTTACTCAGGGTTTCTGCATGTATGATATGCAACCACCGGGTGTGTGTTTCTCCCGTGTATCTCCCTGTGCATTCTCCGCGTGGTCTCAGAACCTGACGACATTGACTCCTGCGACAGACTGTTCATCTTATGGTTACATCAAAGTGCCAGAGCAAAAAAGCCTGCGGTTGGAGGCGGGGAAATACAATAAAGGACAATTTCTCCGATCGGGAGAGAGACGCTGGCAGCATACAAGCGCGGTTGCCTGCGCTGTTAACACCACGGACACTGGCAGCAGACCTCGGATCAGCGCTTCGTCACACGAAGTCATCCTCAGACTTCGTGGCCGCGTCAGCATCAGGTCAGTTCGGGGCCCCAGTGGCGGAGCTAGATTTTCGGTAAAGAGAGGCAAAGCCGCAGGGCGTGGCCCTTGCCACCTGCAGAGAGGGAGCGCCCTTTGTGCATTTCGAGGAGCGCCTTCTCGATGCGATTTTTTAAGGGGTATGGTTGTTTAAAGTCTCACCAGGAAGTAGCAGAGCACATCTGACAAAGGATGTCTCCGTCTGATGGGCGGTCAAATAGTTAAAGGGAGGGAAATCTGAGTTGTCAGTGAGCCGTTGGTAAATACTGAAAGGCACCAGAAAACGGTGAGTCTGCCAGGATCACCCTCTAAAGCCGATTTCAGGTGGCCGGTACCGCACAGCTGTTGCTATTTAAGGACGTTCAGACGCCTACAGCGTCTGGATTCTATATGGGGTGGCTCTACGAACATGAGAGACAAGCAACCACCCTTCCACCTTCGCCCTTCCTTCTCTGGGATTCGTCCCTGTAGTACACTGCATGGATGCGCTGGAAGTGGGTCAGTCAAGAGTGAAGGGTAAAAAATCTAGCATCAATCAGCGGGCATCTAACGAATTTGTTCATGTCAAGTTTTACACAGTTCGGCATCAATGGTGAGTAAGCCTACTCTTATCCCTTTCATACCGTTTCATGTATTGTTAGAGCTCAGTATAGGCTGGTTGATAGCTTAAATGGTAACCTTTTCTAATTTGTTTTTGTATAGCTTTTTCCGTTTTTTTAACTTTGATTGTGCATACGCACTTACGTGCACATAGCATCTGTTACAAAAACTGCTGGATTTATATCTCCTTTGAGGGGCCAGTGGACACGCCCCAGTGAAACGTGGAATTAGTAGTAAAATATCCTTAACATTTTTATTTTTTTATTTTAAGGATTTACATAGGCTTTATCAGGTCCGTAGAAAAAGCTAAAACACGCCATAATTTATGTTGACCTGTATGCAAAAAGAGAAAAACCACCCGGGGAAGTTTACGAGGAAATGATTTTTTTAATTTTGAAATTTTAGCAATTAATTTGATCTCATTTGCAAATGTTGCCACTCCAAGGTTACAACAACTATATTTTCCTCTTAAATGTTGACCAGTGTCTTCTCTGTTTTTATACATGTGAAAATTCAGGAAATAAAACGCTACTTCTTATGTACTATCATCTCGGTTTTCAAAATTGATAATAATTGGGCATCACTAATCCTTTTAAAAGAATTACACCCCTGGCTGGTACAAATTGTTTCTAAAAAATAACTTCCCCAGCTTTACCACTATGATTAAAGCAACGAAGAAACCATCCAAGAATACATTGATTTGTTTGCAAACAAGTAGCATATGCTGCACCTGAACAGAGCGTATATAGTATACTTCTGCGTCTTACGAAACCCTAACCTAGAAATCACCGATTGTGCTTCTTTGCAGCTAAATATTGGTGTCATCATTAGCAAGGGCGTCGCTATAGATTTTGAAGTGGGGGGGGTGGGGCCCGTGGTGAAACCCTTGAAGCCTCTACGTGCGCTAAAATTCTGAATTTTCAGTGGTATTTCCGTCCAAAAATGAGGGGAGTGCCCTCCTGCCCCGACCTTCCAAGAGTAAGGGGCCTTGGCCTCCTCAGACCCCTAGTGTCGACACCCCTGGTCGTTTATAATTAGCATACCCGTTTCATTAAATCGAAGTCGAAGAAAATTCATGGAGAACATAAGTGAAATGTTACAAAAGGTCTAAGTCCAAGGAAGTTTGTTGTTAAAAGAGATAGTTGGCGCTCAGAAAATGTTTTTCGTACATCTCCTTTTTCCCCCAACATCGCTTATAACATTCAGTCCCGACCAACGTATTCTAGTAAGACATCTGGTGCCACCAGTATCCTGAAATCGGTTTAGCACATAGTGTGATGTCAAAATTTATGAGAATAGGGAGGTAAAAATTCATCTGAAGTAAAAAAGAAGAAGCATAACAACCGCTCAAGTAAATGCTTTCATAAATGTCGTCAATAATGTAAGGGCAGCTTGAATTGGACAATAAAGAAATGTTTTAGTCATAATTAACTTGGAAATGAATAAAATCAAATGTGTCAAAATGTTATAAATATGTACCATGACACAAATGATACTGCTTTCTTATAAAGTTTCATTCGGGTTGGGACAAAGTTCAAGGCATAGGATACTAGCATTATTGTGCTTCAAGCTGTGGGGCTCCACACAATAGCTGGAATCTCCAGGACACTAAATCGGGAAGTATTTTTGGACCAGTGTTTGTAAATCGGTCAATTTCAGTCACTATCAGTCAGTCGCCATTTCAGTCAGTCACTGTTTCAGGATGCCAATACCAAATACCACTTCGTAAAGTATATTAGAAGCTACTAGGGGGTGCCATCCTGACTTTAAATTTGCAGCTTTTTCAGGGGTCAATTTTTACAAATCCCTCCGTAAGATGGAGGATTTTGCCAGTGTGCTGGCGCCGCTGAATGCATGGGGGTCAGCAGTCAATTAGCCAAACAGGGTCTGCACCTAATGGGTGTCGATGCAATATTTCTAGGTGCGTCGCCTTTGTGAGTTAAAGGGAATGTGGCACCTTGGTGGAATCCTGAAATTAGGTGTAATTAGGGGTACCCTGGAAGCAGGAAGCATCCATGATTTCTCTGAAAAATTGCACAATAAGCTCAATATGTTTTTATTTTTAAAATGCTTATCTAGAAAAAGAAAGAAATACCTGTCTATGGATGATGTCATGATCTGGCAACCACTTCCATATGCAATACGCTTCAAGGGCCTCGATTGGCTGATACTGTGACGTCAGCATATGTCGTCACACCAACAGCCATGGTAACTGTGGCCTGCTGCTAAGGGTACATGAGGGGTACATTTCAGGTAGTTTTTAGCTTTTTTCTACGGAAATCTCGAGTTCCAAGACAAATGATATATTGAGTACCGGGTTTTCCGACTTGCCTTATAACTTGGCTATTTCAGTTAAAATCGCGTTATAAAGGTGCCACATTCCCTTTAACTGGAGTTTTAATATGCTCAGTTTTACCTCACAAAATATCATGTTGCATGGATCTGAACGGGCTTTGCCGGGATTTGCTTGTTTAGTGCTTAGCAGAAGATAGTGCTTTGCATGCCTTCATTTTTTAGTTAAACTGACCCATTCGAGCACGCCTACCTACGTATGGTGCAAGTCTCCTGCAGTTTGTACACTCGGAAGCTCAGCTTCATGATCACTGAGTTTAAACTGGTCCAAAGGCTCCATTACTAATAGTTCTGAGTTCGGAGTATGATTGAGATCGAAGCAGACTTTCCCGTACGGAAGAAAGGTTATAAAAAGCTAGTTAGAAATTCCAATTTTCGTGGTTCAGTGTACTTTTCGGCCATTGTCTTCAGTCTGTTACTGTTATAAACTGTATTCGTCGTTGTGTCACGAATTGATATCATTTTACAATACTTTGCAGAATGACACACTAGATGAGCCTTAGATTTTAGAAAAGGAAGAACTCCAAGCCTGCAGACGTTTGCCCCCATTTCAGATTGAGTTGTTATGCCTTGCCTGAAAGCGATACGTTGCCTCCTAGTCGGAAACATAGCGCTTCCGGACGCTAAAATTCGAGGCGGCGACGACGGTGCTACTGCCGGTTGCGTTGATATGAAAGCGTGAAAGAGGCATGGGAGCGGCATCGCACAGAAATATCTGCCCAATACACAGCATGAGAATGGCAAAAATGTATAATCAACATCTTTTTAATCCCAAAGATATGTAATATTGGACTTGCTATCAGAAACAGTTCAGCTATTGTCATTTCCGTCTCGTCGAGGTTTTTGTTGGAAAACAACCAGAGCGGAGGTCGAAGTTCGGGGTGTTACGCTGATGTTTCCGTGCATGCAATAGTTCTTCAGCCCTTTATTATTTAGCCGTAAAATAAAAATATAGTTTTTAAATTGTGAGCAATCGGTACATTGATGTTACATTTGTCTAGAGTTAATTTTGCTCTCAATCGTTACTTGCAGCTATGTTCCCCGATAAAATTGCTTCCATCAACCCCGCTCCTCAATTTACACCCAGCAATCAGCTATCATCTCATCAGTTTCGCTCCCCTGCCTCATCTGCATATGCACCTCCTATTGGCAAAACTTCCGACTCCACGCCGGCTGGAGACCATTGATCCAGCCCCTGCGTTCATGTCACTGTTTTAGCATTGAATCGCCCATTTCTCATCGTCGGCGGCCGCAAGAGGTGCACGTCGGAAGAGTCGGCGTGTGCGACTGCGCATAACTCACACGCCGTCGATCGCCGACGTGTGGCCGCGTGCGCGGGGGTGTCGCCGACGGCGCGGCGGCCGCGACGCGACGGGCCAGCGTCGCGACTTCAGTGCGGCCGGTGGGCGGTGGAGGTGTGATTTATCGTGATGTGCGCAGGTGTTGCGGCGATAAGGCAGAGGATTGCACGCTAGGATCTCGGTCAGGTGAGCCAGTCCGGGAAGTCGGCACGGGGCGCAGCGTGTTGGCGAGGGGGCTTCGGGACTTGGGGTGATGTTCGTCGCCTGCTGCGGCTGTCAGGGAGAGGCATGAAGAGGGAGGACTCGAAATGTGGGTCATCCTATCGATGCGTGTTTTATGGAACATTCCAGGGAAAGGAAAAGTGACATTGTGTTCCTATATTGTCCATTGGTGCAGCATTAACATTAGCTATTCGCTCAGCCATGTAAAACCGAAAAATAGCGCCTCAGTGCGTCTCTACAGCAGCAATAATGCTGGACAGTGGCGGATCCAGGACTTCACTTCGTGGGGGGATGGGGTGCTAAGAGGCTCGAGCCTCCCCGCGATTGCCTCAGATCAGCCTCCGCCTATGTATTATCTATACGCACACGGACATTTCGGGAGGGGATTGAACCCCCTCGCCCCCCGTATCCGCCACCGGTGGTGGGTATTTACACTGCGCCATTGGACAGTGTCTATCAGTGGGTGGTGCTGAGAACCCTTTTGGGGAATGTAAGGTCAAAATACATTTTCGTATACGACTGTTCAGCATTTGACAGCCAACGCAATGCGCGACAGTTTTTTAGACAAGTCTGGAAGCGTCTGCACAATGCTTATGAGATATAAGATCGAAAATACCTAAATGGCACGCCATTAGGTTGTAAGCGTTGGAAATCCGGCTACATGCAATGATTTACGAGATTTAGCACGTGTACTGGCAGAAAGGACGCCACCAGAGGAGCGTTGACCAATGGCGGCCCCACCGGGGACCAGGGGTGAGCTGCCCACCTACGGTTCGGAAGGGGCAAAGGTATGGTTTCCCTCCGTCCTAAAATTCCATGACAAATCAAATGCACCATACTTTCAACACGCGCACTGGAGGGGGTCTCGGAGGCCCCCACCTGTTTTTTTCCAAGGTTGCCGAAGAACTGCTCGTAGCCAAACAACGATACTTCACCACCTTTGATAGAAATTAACAGCGCGTCGATTGGTGAAATAATTTGAAAAATTGCCTGATTTTTTATTACTTATAGCCTTTCAAAGTCAGACTTGCATTTTGAGATCTCCGCAATCGCGCGGTTGGACTAGTTCACTTGCATTGGAAACCAAGTGATGACGGCATAACGCCATATAACCGGGAGGATATGTCAAGGTCACCTCGCGTGAAGGTCAAGGTCAAATATCACTGGTCAAGGCCGTATTAGCACTTTCAAGGTCATTGACTGAATGCTTTTCGGTCAAATGGCGTTACTTAGTCTGACGTGTATTATGTTATGACGCCATAGTTGAGGTATGTCAATGCAAAGCTCAGGGTCAAAGGCCATTGGGAAAGGTCAATCTTCATTTCCGGCCAAACAGTTGCTTAAAGTCCTAGTCATAGTGTACATTATAGAAAGTATACCATATTGTGACCTTATAGGTCAATGACCTTGAATAACCTTGACATCAAAATGGCAGAACAGATTGTTTGCAACCTTTCCTCTATGACCCTTGTCTGCCTTTAGCTTATTCCCGTATTTTTTCCCATAATCATGGCATTTCCCAATAGGTACCCAGAATTGACAATATTTGACCTTTATGACCTCGTTTAACCTTGAAGATATTGACCTAGGGCAGTAAAAATTGGCCATGATGTAAATCATTATGGCCCACATGCACTCTTTAACCGGCGTTTTTCTACGCCTCTTAGTTTCTGAGATCTTAGGGGCTACCAGGCCCCACCAGTGGCCAGTGGTTAGTGCCAGACCCCTCTCCAGTGAGGATGTTAAGGGAATTATATTAAAAAAACTTGTTGTTACATAAAAAGTTGCCTCATGAATGCTTGGAAAATTCAACAGCTTTCATTTAATCACTTTCATGATAGTTCTTCATGTATATAATCGAGAAAAGAGAGAACAAATCACCAAAATATGTTCCACAATGGTTCCCGTCCCGGAGGCACCTTTTGTCGTGCATCCTGGGCTTAAGAAGGGGAGGGGGAGTGAAAAACAACGTGCCAAAATCCAGGCCTTCTGAAGGGCACTGTAGCTTGGCGAGACAGGGGTACTTGCACAACCGGGAAGGGTCTGCTCCGTTCCTTTGCACCCTGTATGCATCCATCCATGACGTATGCATATATCCATGATATATTGTGCTGAGGATCTTTGCCCCTCCACCTGACGCAAAGCCGTGGCGCCGCCCCTGGCGTCCACACCGAATTTCTACAGGACGCAAAGGGGACAGAATGACTTGTGACTTAATAGCCAAGCTCTAGCCTAGGATTGCGTGGAACATCGTGCAGGTTTGATGCTCTCGGCGGGAGACCACCGGCCGTGCTCCATCTCACCCGGTGGAAAGGCTCTATAAGATCCCACGCCACCGCTGTGTGTAATTGGGAAAGTTTCTTGCCGGGAGTGGCCCTTGGAACCAAGGATGAAATAAAAAGAAGGCGGCGTGATTTTGGTGTTTGACTACGGCGCGGTACTCGACCTAATTCTGAACGAAGTCAGTGACCCAAAGAGTAGATACTCCACTGTGGAATGTTTTCGGTATCTTTGCGGTAGCCGCATTAAACAAAATACGCTCTTATGATTGTAGCAATACCAGTGAGAGGCCTGTTTTTCTGTGTGATCGCCACAATCAGCACTCAGAGTCGGATCCAGGCCCTCTGATCGAGTGGGCGGGGTATATGGTCGGGGGAGTGCGATCCGGACCAGGTGGCGTTAAGTACGAGCGGGAAAACCTATCAGATGGGCGTTAAGTTTTATCGCGAGGGCGCGCGGATACTTGCATCCCGGAGGGAGACTGGTTGGAAGAAAAATGTCAGGGGCGCCTTCAATCTTTCAGAGGGCGCCAGAATTATTAAAGGAGCGTCAAAATTCGATCAAGGGAAGGCAAGTGTCTCCTTTGCCCCCTCTTCTTTATCCGTCGGCGTCAGCGCGCTATTGCCAACAGAGGCGATCATTTTTTCCTCACAAATTAGGACAAGAATATAAATGTGTTTCTGTTTCATTCATCATTACACGCTGATTATTTCCATTTCAGCTTTAAACATAGAAATAGTGACCAGAACCTGAGCAGCCCAGTCGCTTACACTTTGAAACCTTTTCAATTTTATTCAGAATAGAACCATTTAAAAACTGAACGACAATTTTCAGTGTATAAAAAACGGGGACACTAATGTTTTTGTTTTCTGCGGTTTCTATTATAGAGGAAATGGCCTCCAGTCCGGATTGTTGAGTCCCTGACCCTGACTGTTTTATTGGCGGATAAGTGACGTCGCATCAATTGCATTCTGACGCAGTTGCGTAATGCCTACCCAAGCTCCACGGCCGCATGTGGTCCGCAGGAGCTCCTTCAACAGCATCCCCACTCCAACGTACAAGCTATTGGATAATCTCACAAAACAGGGATAAGGGTGTGAAAACATTCCCGGAAGTTAGCTTTAAAGTGCCCCGGTGTTTTCCCTGTGCTATTATTCACCTGTGGTCTGCGGCCAGACAGGACTGAAGAGTCGACCTGTTGGCTGCCAGTGTTGGAGTGCCTGCGGATTCGGCCACCAGCCCTTGGTGAGAAAAACACCATTTATCTTCCAGGTAGTCGGAGACGTCTGAAATCGGCAGGGAAATCCTGCAGCCAAGCGTTAGGCTGGGTTTCGGTTTCTTATTGTGGGGCTGTTGAACGGTGCCGTTCCCGACTTATTGTCTCGTTGCCGTGATTTTATTTTTAGGGTAAATGTTGACGCCTCCCGCCTCCAGCAGCCACGTGGTGCGTAATCAAAGGAGGTATTCATAGAGACTAAGTCGCTCTAGAGGAATTGTGGCACCTTTTTAATGGTATTTGAACTGGGAACAGTTTGTGTGACCCTCCCCATCCCATCGTCCATCCTTACTATCTAGCTTTGATTGTTTCTCTCACACTTCCATGGAATGGGTAAAGGTAATTATAAGAGGGTATGATAAGCCAACCAGTTGCTTTTACTTTGGTTCGTACTTCGTATATTTGTCGGACGTGTCAGTGCTGAGAGGGTTTTCACCCCTTCGAGCCAGCCTGTAAATCAACTGAAGAAAACACCTGTTTAATTTTCCTTGGACGCATCTTAGGTGGATTATTTGCTGGGAACATTTTAGGTATAGAAGTAGGCCACGCCGCATCCGGGACGTAGCCACGTGTTTTTAGAGCGGGAGACAGGAAAATATCGGTTGCAGGCTTATTTTTAATGATGCCACGGCACTGTCTAGCAAGATTTGCCACGGCGCTGTCTAGCAAGATTTAATGAATTGGATCTTATTTCATGCCTTACTATAGCTGCGTGACGTCATTTGGATGGCGCATACGGACACTAATTAATCTGAAAATGTTAATACCCAGGGGGTTATGCGGGTATGTACAATTGCAATTGTGGGCGATGTTCAAAAGCGATATCATGCTTAACCGTTGATATAGACGAGAAGCAGACTGAAACACATTATCTTCCCGACGAACATACATAGACAATTGGCAAACTTGCACCCGAAATCCAACCAGTGTATCAAACAGGAGCCTTGGAGAAGCTTACCAATGCTATGAGAAAAATTGAAAGATTCCAATGTGCAGCCTTGTTGCAGACGAGGCAATTCATGTCTTCCGTTCTCTTTTATCCTTTCAATAATTGTTCAGTACAAAGTAAAAAAATTTCCAATCGGGTCGATATATATATATATAATATAATATAAAAAAAAAAAAAAAAAAATAATATATAGTGTTCCGGTCATTGCAATGCCTTGCATTATTTACTTCAATTCACATTCACGCATCTATGAATGTCATCGATATTAAGTATCCCCCGGTAAAGTATAGCCATCGGACTTCTGAAGAGCTCATTAGTAGCGACTAGTTGCGTCAGCGAACACGGGCTTTTAATGCTTGTGCAATGCTCTACAGTAGCTACAGCGGACCACCATGCATAAGCAACAACTTGCATTAAGCAACACAGGGTATTAACCCACGCGAGAAAGCTGGATACGATAAACTTGGGTGTGAAATATAATGGTAGCATTAGCTATGACAGCTAACTGTGAGTACGGAAACTGCCCAGAAATTAACCAGCCGGTTGATCGCTTCCGACGAGTCCACAAACATTTTTGAATACGTGCGTATGACTTTATGTTGGCGTGTATGTATAGCATGTTCGTTTCCTACTGCCTCTTGGTGGAAATAATAAGCATCCTTACATTTATTTGTTCAGATTTGAAAGAAAACTGCGGGAAAGGATGGCTTAGTGGATAGTGCGTCTGTCTGCTGAGCCGCCGGTCCCGGGTTCAAGTCCCAGATGAGCCTCTAAATAAGTCGACCTGGTCCCCCAAATCCCTCCCAACAGGGTGAGATTTGGCGACGCTGTATAACCTTGGTAGTTGGTGCGTGGTTAAACGCCAACAATTATATTATTATGAAAGGAAACTTATACACTGCACCCTGGTCAAAGTGTTCCTACCGATTACTCCCTCGGAGGTAATTGGCCGAGCTATTCCAGTTCCCTGGCTTGTTGACTCACCAGTGAATTTATTTCAAAGCTTTGGAGCGTTCCAGTACTTAGGGTGGGACCTGGGACATAATTAGAGTGTATAATGGCTGATTTAATTCAAATCCAGTCCAGACTGCTCCGAAATTTCGGCGGCCAATCAGGGTCAGGCAATTTAGAAACTAGGATATTTGATACAAATCTGACTCATATCAGAATGTCCAGTATCTATGTTTCCTGACCTTGTCACCTAGAAGGTGCATAGCTCCCACGAGGCCGGCCACTAGCCACCCCCGTGGCGCAGCTGGCAAAGGCGCCGCGCCTGGGTGAGGAAGGCCCCTGGATCAAGGCCGACAGACGGCAGGATTTTCCGCGGCCGCCTCCTACCCAGGAGATAGCGGTACACTGGGGAGTGCGCGCAACAGCAGTGGAATCAATGCCGTGCCAGCCGGCGTCCCTGTTTGTGGGTGCACGGGCCTGATCGGCCTTTAAAGTGATCCACCGGTCTGGTCTCCCGCCCGCGGCCCTCACGTGAGGGCGGCGGGCGCCGCGGCTTGGGGAGACTGAAGCAGCCTATGGCCCGCCGAGTGCGGTGCCCCTGTCCCGTTAGGGTGCCGGCAAATGGAAACTTCCGCTCTGTATATAGTGTGAGTGCGTTGTATGAACGAGACTAGCTACTAACACAAACATGCTCCCGGGAAAGGGAGCACAAAAATATAAAAAAACACGAAGTCTCTCACTGCATGCGGATATTCTGTTTTACCTATGCGCGACGCCACCCAGCCCGACCTTAATTCTAATGGAAATATTACATCCCCAAAAGTACGTATCGTACAGTGGCAGATCCAAGGGGGCTAGGGGCTCAAGCCCCGAAATGTCCGAGCTCCTATTGTAGTTAATACATAGGCGAGGGGCTGCCCGAGGAACTGGCGGGTGAGGCTCGAACCCCTAGCCCCCCCAAATGAATTCTTGGATCCGCCACTGGTATCGTAGCTGGACGGGTCTTCAATATTCTATAGCCTGATTGATTTAACCCTCGCCCCACCGGGGGGCCATCGATGGCCCCTCTAAGGTTTTTCCGGAATAGCAGAAAAACGACGAGGCGCAGCACCGCGGTTGAGGGCTCTACCTCTCACTGCATCATTTTCCCATCATCCCTGAAATTTTTTACCCCGGGTCACCCAAGGTCAGGTCACCAGACCAGGTCAACCAAGGTCACCTCACTTCAACTTTAGGGCTCTGTAAGAGCTACATTTCAAAGTCGATCGATTTTAACTTCCTACACTTCATGACCCCTTCAGGGTCTACAAGGTGTATATCCGGGATTTTTCGATTTCGTGCCCTGAGGTCAGGTCACGAGGCGACCTCTCCCATTGGAAAAGCATGGGGAAAACCTGTTTCATGATGTAAAAACCACAAAAATGATTGCAAATACTCAGACTGCTCAGAACAGCGTTTTTTGACACTTTTTCACGGATCCCAGGGGTCATATTTACCCTTTGACTTTTCTAAGGTCATCCAAGGTCACCAGAATTTAAAAACAGTATTTTGACAATAACTTTTGACCTAATTAAGCTAGAGCGGTGAAACAAACACCATCGTGTTTGTCTTGTCATTGGCTTTCATTTGATATACGGCAAGGTCACTTTTTGACCTTTCGTGACCTCAGGTCATATTAGGTCACGAGGTGACCTCTGGAGGTCAAACCACTGGCGGGAGGTCCTTACGTTCCGCATAGCGGAAAAAGTACTGGCAATTTCCTATGAAATGTACTTTACCAGCTCTCAATAGCTCTAATGACATAAGAGTTATGACCAGTTTGCTTAATCATTGCATATTTGAGTGAAAATAGCCGATCTTGACCTAATTTGACCTCTGGAGGTCAAACCATTGACCTGAGCACTAAAACATGCGAAGTAATTTCTTACTGAATTCACGGAAGCTTTCTATTGCACTTCGCAGATTTGCGCTAACGCCCATATTTTCGGAGTTAGAGGGGGGGCCATCGATGGCCCCCGGTGGGGCGAAGGTGGCGCCGGACCCCCGGTGGTAATAGCTAAAAGAACATAAGCGAGCTGGGTGAGGGGTTGACCAAGCTCGTTGCATGTGGACAAGGGCATGTTAACCCGCGCCCCACCGGGGGTCCGGCGCCACCTTCGCCCCACCGGGGGCCATCGATGGCCCCCCTCTAGCTCCGAAAATATGGGCGTTAGCGCAAATCTGCAAAGTGCAATAGAAAGCTCGCGTGAATTTAGTAAGAAATTACTTCGCATGTTTTAGTGCTCAGGTCAAGGGTTTGACCTCCAGAGGTCAAATTAGGTCAAGATCGGCTATTTTCACTTAATTATGCAATGATTAAGCAAACTGGGCATAACTCTTATGTCATTAGAGCTATTGAGGCCTGGTAAAGTACATTTGATAGGAAATTGCCAGTACTTTTTCCGCTATATGAAAAGTAAGGACCTCCCGCCAGTGGTTTGACCTCCAGAGGTCACCTCGTGACCTAATATGACCTGAGGTCACGAAAGGTCAAAAAGTGACCTTGCCGTATATCAAATGAAAGCCAGTGACAAGACAAACACGATGGTGTTTGTTTCACCGCTCTAGTTTAATTAGGTCAAAAGTTATTGTCAAAATACTGTTTTTTTACCTCTGGTGACCTTGGATGACCTTGGAAAAGTCAAAGGGCAAATATTACCCCTGGGATCCGTGAAAAAGTGTCAAAAAACGCTGTTCTGAGCAGTCTGAGTATTTGCAATCATTTTTGTGGCTTTTATATCATGAAACAACTTTTCCCCATGCTTTTCCAATGGGAGAGGTCGCCTCGTGACCTGACCTCAGGGCACGAAATCGAAAAATCCCGGATATACACCTTGTAGATCCTGGAGGGGTTATGAAGTGTAGGAAGTTTCAAATCGATCGACTTTGAAATGTAGCTCTTACAGAGCTCTAAAGTTGAAGTGAGGTGACCTTGGTTGACCTCGTCTGGTGACCTGACCTTGGGTGACCCGGGGTAAAAATTTCAGGGATGATGGGAAAATGATGCAGTGAGAGGTAGAGCCCTCAACCGCGGTGCTGCGCCTCGTCGTTTTTCTTGCTATCCCGGAAAAACCTTAGGGGGCCATCGATGGCCCCCGGTGGGGCGAGGGTTAAATCATATGATTTTTGTCACACATTAGGGAGAC
Organism: Lepas anatifera; assembly: GCA_034440635.1. Classification (NCBI taxonomy): domain Eukaryota; kingdom Metazoa; phylum Arthropoda; class Thecostraca; family Lepadidae; genus Lepas; species Lepas anatifera. The sequence continues at coordinate 1,365,573 of JAOTON010000607.1, read as the reverse complement.
TGGGGCCTGCTGTATCACGAGTTGAATGCATCAATGGCTATGATTAGAAAACCATACCACAAATAAGGGTGCAAACTTTCTGAGAGGAAGCATCTCCGTGTAAACCCTATCTGAGGAGGAAATTACTCGGTGCTGGTTGAACACTGAGTACCAGTTGCATTTAACGCGCACATAAAACTAATCCCTCGATCTCAATCGTTCATGCAGTCAGTTCGACCAGTTATTCTTAGCTTGGTTGGATTATGCTGGAGTGTTTTTTGTGACTTCCTTTTTATGCAGGGCTTAGGTCTTGTCGTATAACCTTTACCTTTTGTTTGCTTCTTTCATGATGCTTGTGTCATCCGGGGTAAATTACTGACTGTCCTTGGGGCAGTCTGCAATATTGATTTTTTAATCATAATTTTGGACACGGATTAGGAATGAAAAATATGATAAGAGACAAACTTTAATATGTCACGCTTTTGTCTTCGTCCTTTATTTAATACTTTTGGGAGGGAAATGGGAAATTAGGGAATAAGAAAGAAGAGCAAACTTATTTTTGCTAGCTCTGCAAGTTCCTTTTGCGCGTCGCATCCTACCCGCGAGGCAGGAAAGCTTGCATCAACTGCAGAGCTAATTTGGGGAGATCGGATATATCATATACGCCGATGCGCAGCAAAACAAAATTCACTACACTGGGCTGAAAGTACTGTTCTGTCAAATGACTGTCCCGAATATCGGGTATCGATAAGAGTTCTGTGTTCTGTGTTCTGAGAGTTCTGAGAGATAAGAGAGTTCTGCGAGATAAGAGAGAGTTCTGTGTTCTGCGAGTTCTGTGGGCCGTGATTCAACCAGCCCAAATTATCCCGCACGTTATAACACACTGAACTGTCGATGAGCGGAGGGAGTTGGAGGCAAAGCCAGGATTTAAAACCTGTCTGGCAGAGTACTACCGATGTTCACTTACGTTACGGTACATTTGGGAGCATTTCCTTTAGCCCACGTCTATAAGCGGAACAATAATCAGTAAGTGGCAACGTTTTTGAGCGAGGGCCCCCAGCATCAATGCAGTGAGTTAACACTCGCACTGGAAGGGAGCCTCAGAGTTAGGCTTTCAAAGTCAGACCTACGTTTGAAGGTCTCCTTAATCGCGCGGTCACACCAGTTGACTAGCATTGGAGACCGAGTGGTGACGTCATAATGCGATATAAACAATATGATATGCCAATGTCATCTCACATGAAGGTCAATTTTGAAGTCACAGGTTTAAGCCCTACGAGCATTTTCAAAGCCATTGGCCTTAGTGCTTCCGGTTAAATGACGTTGCCCAGTGTGACGTATATCATGCTATGACGTCATAGTTGAGGTAACTCAATGTGAGTTTAAAATTGAAAGTTAGAGATCAAGGCTCATTGTTCAAGGCCAATCCTAATTTTCTGTCCAAAGATTGCTATAGTCCTAGTTATAGTGTACATGATGTGGAATACACCACAGCATGGCATCATAGGTCGATGTCCTTGAATGATCGTACTAAACACCTGCATATGTTTTGGACCTTCCTTCTATGACCTTAGTCCACATTTAGTACATTCCCGACTTTTTTTCGCATAATCATCGCTTTTCTCTACAGTTCCCCAGCATAATCAAGGTTTGACTTTTAGAGACCTCGTTTGGGCACATATACCTCTAGCGCAGTGCCCTAAAACTCAATCATCATAGGGACCTCGTTTGGCCTTCAATATAATGGCCTAGATCAAATAAATTTGACTATAATGTAGTATAACATAGCTCCCTCACAGCCTCAAATGGCTGTTTTATAAAGCTCTTGAAAACTTGTGTGAAACAGTCTGGATATGATGACTGCTTTTGTATGAGTGCACGCAGGACTTCTCTTATCCCATCTAAGCAATAATACAACAGAAAACGGCGGCGCATGCCTCGCGGGGTGCATAACGTTTAAACTATGCTCCGAATTCACGGTTTTAGCTGAAAAGCCTCACCGAGGCAAGATGGAAGGAAATATGGGACCTTCCTGGGGTTCGAACTGAGATTTCAGACGCGTAGAGGATCCAAAGATTCCCCGATGACTTTCCGTTTATGTCAACACTCATTGTGCTGAGCAATACTGTATCATACGGCTCTAGCGCCTCTTCTCCACTACTCCCTTCTAGACTAATCGCATCGCACAAACTGTTCATTGCAACAGTGGCTGGCACAATACCGTTGGGGTTGGAATCTATTCTTACCACATTCTATGTATCTGCAAATTGTGAGTTTTAGGGTTAAAAGGCTAAACTTGGAATTTCTATATGATTTTTTTAGAACTAAAAATCGACACTTTAATATTTTTGAGTTGCGGCAATACAACATAAACCACACCGAATTTTTTCCGCTTTATAGTGGGAGGTATTTTGTCCTTAAATTATCACAGAATTAGACATTTATCAATTGTACAACGTGTTGAAGCAAGCTTATCTAGGCAGAATTCAGTGTGATGCAAATATTCCTGGTCTTTGCTTCTAAACATCAAATATGGATGTTATTCATTCACCGATCAGCTCATGTCTGTAGTTATGTACGAAGTATCAAATTCAAAACTAAGTTGGTAATTGAAACCGGCCAGATCGTCGAAGAGTTTTAGCTCCCTATAACTTTGCTTTCCTCACGAGCCCATTAGAACTTGCAGCATTGGCGATTAGTTACTGAAGCAGAGCCTACTGGCACGTTTCAGGGACTCGCCTCAAGGTGCCCGCTGGAGCTGTTAACCTGGGGTGTGGATCTACACCTCTGTGGGGATGTCCATGCACCCCCAGTAAATAGTTGCATTGGTGTCAAAATAGCCTTTAAACTGCGTGCTGTTTTTATGATAAGGACTATTGATTTGTTTTATGCACTCTTACAGACCTGTGGGAAGGCTAGAAATCTTGTAGTTTTACAATAACCTTTTTTGTATGGTGGTTATATGTAGACATTATTTCAAATTTGAGTACTCTCAATAATTTTCAGATATGCACGTTCCTGCTGTTAAGTTCTGGTATTTCAAAACCGATTACCATTCAATTCCAAGTCAAATCTGTACCGTTGGGCACAGATCTGACTGGGTGCCTCTGGGTTAAAAAGATGCCCAGTGGATTATCGATCCTAAAAGCTGACTGATTTGGAATCATTCACATTTTTAACACAAATCACGAATTATCAATACAGTACCACTCACATTGATATGAAATAACTCAATATACCCACATGTTTGTACATTCATTCCATTTAACCTTCAATATCTGGCCAAAAATGTACTAGACTGAGGTAAGGTGTGTCTTTCTGTGTGGTGCGGTGTGCCTTCCACGCGCTGGTGTGTCACAATTATTCGCTGTTATAGATAATGTTGACAATAAAAGCCTACACATATATTTTTCATAAATTTTGTCGGTACTTGATAACTGTGAAACTATGTTCTTTATAATCCATAAGTGATTTCACTGCATGGGCCAATATTTCATTGGAGTTTTCAAATAATTGCGATTATTACTTGTCTAGCAACTGCGTCGGGCTTGTCACCGTGATGTCGCATTCTACTCGTGTCTCCACCCGAAGTCAAAGTAGTGAATAACGTTCGAGAACTGATATGCAAGAGAAGCAGCAGGAGTGGACCGAGGAAGTGGACAGATGCGGACGAACTCTGTGAAAATACCAGCTTTTTGCAGCAACTACACCGAAGATAATTGCGAGCGTTAGTCAATTGTGCACTCTATTCGAGTGCATCCTTTCTCTATATTGAACTTAGTATTCGGTATAGGTGTATCAGAGCCGGCTCTTTGTTTGTAGGGTTACCCGCCTCTGGAACATTTGAGGCCAAAGTGAAGCTACAATCGCCAGGAGTTGTGGACGCCAGGGAGTTCTGGAGCAGCGGCCGCGTGGTAAAACGATCCGCTGTAAATTCAGCGGGTGATATATGTGAATCCTGCTGTAGGAAGCTTAACAATGCCTTGCTTACTGTTTACACTTGTGCTACTTCTGTTGGCAACCAGGCAGAATGAGCAGCATGCCTTCAGGCGCGTGGCCGCCTCGGCAGTGGCGGGCTCAGGCATCAAAACACCTGGTCGTGCACCTAGGTTTTCTCTCGCTGCCGTGCGACATGACGCTAAATCAACTTCCACATTCAACATAATACGCCTCCTGAAATCTGGTGCCATCGAATTAAATCCTGGACCATCGCAAACAGACGGATCTCTTCGCATCATTTACCAGAATGTTCCGAGTATTAGGTATAAACTGGGTATACTCCGAGCATGCTCGCAAGAACTGGAGAAATACGATATGATCGCATGGACGGAGGCGTGGCTAAATGAGTCCGTAGACACCGGTGAACTCCAGTCAGCACTCCCAAATCATTCGTGGTACCGGAGGGACCGACCCACACACGCTGGAGGAGTAGCTTGCGCAGTTAGAACTTGCATTCAATCCACGAGTTGAGCAGACTTAGAAGCAGAAGGAACTGAGTCTCTCGACATTGAAGTAAGTAAAACTCCAAGGCTGCTCATTTATGTAATTTATTTCCCTCCAGGTGATATGGAAGTGTTCAGACGCTCTTTGGATATGATTTGTAACATAGTGACCCGAAATCAAAATAGGTCATTTGCATGCTTGGGTGACTTTAATACACCAGATTTGAAGTGGCTTAGGGATGCAGAATTAGGGACTTCGTCTACACCAGCGAACGAACGAATGTCAGAGCGTGCGGCTCTGTTAATTGAAAAATGCGACTTGTCTGGATTAAGCCAAAGCATAGTAGAGCCTACAAGACATGCCAACTTTCTAGATTTAGTGTTTTCCAAACCAGCAAATATTCAATCTTTTGTGCGGTGTGGTTTGTTTCCCTCAGACCATTTAGAAGTCATCAGTGAGTTAATGCTAGTAACCACCCAACCTCCTTTGGTAAATAGGTCGACTGCCTTCAATTACAGGAGGGCAGATTTTAAATGCTTGAGACGAAGCCTGCAGCTTGTCCCATGGGAGGCTTTGCTCGATTTTAACATGGAAGCCGCCGTGGAAATGTTCTATGATGTACTGCAAGTCGCCATTAATGGCCACGTGCCAACCATCATGTTACGTCGCCGTTATCCCCCCTGGTTCGACGCTGAGGTTAGGTACTCACTGCGGGAAAAGAGTCAGCCTTCAATCGAATGAAACGCGACAGGAATAATGTGACAGTCCAAAATTTTGAATAAAAACATAGAACTTTAAATGTTGTCTTCCCACAAGTATGGGAACTTTAAGACGAATCCGAAACGCTTAAGGTCATTTCTTAAGTGCGTGAAGGAAAGCAAAAGTCAAATTCCAGATTTGTCAGATGGACTCCGAGAAGTCACTAAAGACACTGAAAAGGCAAACCTGTTGAATGATGCATTTGCAGCAAAATTTACCCCTCCGGAAGTTTTGCTCTTTCCTACCACTACCAAGTACGGGTTATCTCCTCTGAATAGATTCGAGATATTGGAAGGAACAGTTAAGGCCATTTTAGATGATCTACAGGGTGTTTCAAAAAGAATGATATTTTTTAAATGTTCAGTAAATGACTAAAAATCCTTCAAATCCACCCACAAAACGCTCATTTTAATGACACATTGTAGGACATTTTTATACAGACATGTTTCATTTACATAAAATATTTTCCCCCGTCTTAAACGTACTCAGAAAAATGATGCAAGAAAAATAATAGGTACATGCCGGCTTATATTTGAGAAAACGGAACTGTCAGCACTTTAAAAAGGTTTTAGCACACAAAAATGGCACGTGAGCATGCACATCAAAGGCACAAGTTTCAGTAACCTTGCAGGTTTAAAGTCTTTGGCTCAAACTCTATATGGCTCTTGGCTTATCTTCCATATGAATGACTGGAAACGACGGACACAGCGCAAAAGACGCCACTGTTAACCGCAGAACAAGGGACGCGGACCAATTGGGGATTACTTGCTTGGACCCCTACTTTCCTAAGCTTGAGAGGTGTGTTTTTTTAGAATTAATTTCCAGAGGCAATGTGCGTGTGGACTGTGATGTACCGCAGTGACGATGTAATGTTTGTAGCGTTATTGGCGTGATACTTGTCACGTGATACGCGCGTGATTTCTACTAAAATTTTCGATGAAGGCAAAATAGACAGTATTTTCAACTCATTTTTAAGACTAATTTTAAGTAGCAAAAATATCAAAACAGTTATCAAAATACAAATAATGGTAAATGTCTCAAAATTTGCTCCCGATCGATATGTAAATTATACCACAACAACCTATTTATAACTGCATTATGATTAATTCAAAAATATCATTCTTTATGAAACACCCTGTAGAAGAACATAGGGCGTGAGGTCCAGACAATGTGAGTGCTAGGGTCATCAAAGAGTGTAGGAATGAAATAGCCCGACCTCTTTGTATCCTCTTCAAAAAGTCCGCGAACGAAGGGATATGTCCGAGCAGGTAGGCGGAGGCTAATATTGCACCTATCTTCAAAAAAGATCACAGAAACTACCACAAAATTAGCGGAGCGTATCACTTCTCCCGATATTTGGAAAAATTCTCGAAAAATGCGTGCATACAACATTGCCAGCTCATGTACAACCAGTCTTATCTCAGAATCAACACGGCTTCGTTCCTCGCCGGTCATGATACACAAATTTGACAACATTACTAAAAACGGCGTGGGACTTGATGTCTTTCGGGCATTTATACTGATTATTCCACGGCCTTTCGAAGTGTCAATCGCAAATTATTTATCCTAAGCTTCGGGAACCTTACAACATTTCTGGTCCAGCTCTAAATTGGATCGCATCGTATATTGGTTCTTGAAAACAGCGGATTGTCATTAACGGGGAAGACTCGAACTGGTCGGAAGGTAGCTCTAGGACTCCGGAAGGTAGCCGAATTTCACCGCTGCTGTTCGCATTGTTCATAAACGATCTTCCTGACCAAATATGAACAAACTCACTGCTCTTTGCCGACGATGTGAAGCTATTTCATAAAATTATCTGCCCAGGTGATGCAAAACTGCCCCAGGAGGATCTAGACAGGCTGGTATTCTGGTCCGAAACCGGGAAATTAAATTTAAACCCAGCCAAGTGTCAATCCTTTTGAATTACTCTTAGAAAGAAAGTTGTCACATCCGAACACAAAATCCGAAATGTCACCTTGTATCACGTAGAGAAAATTCGGGACCTCGTTGTTTGGTTGAACTCTAAAGTGACCTTTCCCGATCATGTGGATTTCGTCGTTGGCAAAGCCAATAGAATGCTGGGACTTCTGATACGCTCACTCCAGACTGGTCGAATGGGAGGAGAGTTCCAGACAGGTCCTATTTTGGCTGCATAGTTTTGAAATGTGAGATCAATTCTTGAATATGGTTGCGTCATCTGGGGCGGAGGTGCAAAGTGCCAATTGAACAGAATCGAAAAGTTCAGCACAGTATGTGGCTGGCTTCAAACATTCCCTCATCTCTGACATCGAATTCACTGTTGTATCACGATCTTCTCAATCTTTTTAAAATTAGCAACCTGTCCGATAGGAGGCTCCAGTATGATGCATGCTTTGGTTTTAAAATTATTTCCGGGAAAATTTACTCCACCCGCCTGCTCGGAGCGTTCTCCTTACATGTATGTACCTCAACGGCGAACCAGGTATATGAGAGAGCAATTGCTCCATGTTCCGGTGGCACGCCTGGAAACAATAAGGCGTGGTTTGTTTTTGCGGGCGGCGCTATGTTTTAACAGTCATGTTACGCGATATCCGGAAGCCGACCCTTTCAATTCAACATTAGCAGCTTCTAAATCGAGTGTCAAGAAACATATACGAAGCCATCCACTTTGAATGTTTAAAGGGCGGTATATTTATTTATGTTTCCATGAGGTAAAGTTAAGTGTGTTTCCTGTACATTTTAAAAAATTTTCACCTGTTCAATTTTGCAGTCTTATTATCTTACCGTGTCTCATATTTGTTGTCATTCGTCCGATGTTGACTTCGACTTCAGCTATAATTGGGTGCATACCTGTTGCTGATTTTGCTCAATAAACAAGCAAGTAAACACAATATATATATATATATATATATATATATATATATATATATATATATATATATATATATAGCACTGGGTGTTATATATGATCAATTGTTGTGCCGCAGAAAGGTTCTTAGGTAAAGATTCAAGTTTTCTTATCCGTTTTTGGTTATTTTCGGAATGCTTATGAAAAACAGAGGCAAAGGAAAAACGTTAAAAGTCAGAAAATATAATATTTCACTTGACATTAAGCATGATCACATACACTGTGGCATTGGCCCTCGGTAACACTTTGAATTACGTTCTTGTTTTTTAATCTTAACTGCAGGCACACACACAAAATATCGTACTAAACCATCGTTGCGATAAAACGTACAAAGTCTTAGTATACTAAAGGCAAACCAACCCAACACCTATCACAAAAGCACACAAGTAAGCACACTAAAACAGGACACTTTTGTCGTAGAGCGGGAGCTGTGTAAGCTGTTTCGTGTGTATGTTGATTACAGACGTTGTGTCCCTGATGAAAAGTGTTTCTAGCGTCTCCAGTCTGCGATGATCGTTGCACTGTGTGAGAACTGTTGTGTTTTCTGTTAGATAATTTTTCGTGTGTTGTCTGTGTCATGGTGTTCTTCCATATGCCGTTTTGCGGATTCTTCTTGAAGGTGCATCGTAAGGCGTTTGCTTAGTGTTGTGGTGGTACAAATGTAGCATATCTTCCGGGTTGCACAGTCCCCAGTTTTACATCGGACTGATGTATAAGTGTTTAGGGCGCGTCCGAATGATTTCCAAATCGGATCAGGACATTTCTCAGTCTCTAACCACATCGCTTACCAACTGGCCGCTCTAGTGTCTTTCATTTTGCTCATTACACAATACATGCATAGGATGATTTCAACTTGTTTGGAAGTCGTGTTTATAGTTATTTTCCACGTCTTAACATGCGCATTGACGGGGGTGGATACCCGCCCCCTCGGGTTTTTGGAGATAGCAGTAAAATGGCGGCGCGTAGCGCTGCCGTACTTGGCATACATTTTCCCTCATCATTTTTACAACTTCTGGGAAAATTGTAAGGTTAGGTCATCACAGGTCAGGTTACCAGTACAGGTCAAGTGACCTGACCTCAAAAAAAGTTTAAGATAAAATACGTCGGAGCAGGGTAAACCTTTCCGATTGAAACTCATATCACATAATGAGCCCACCGATTTCTCTAAAATATGTTCCGGTATTTTTGATATCGATGACCTAAGGTCAGGTACGAGCCATGACCTCTCCATTGGAAATACATGGGAAAAATGGTTTTTACTGTATAACTCAGTAACGGCTAGTGATAGAGCGTTTATTTTGGCTGCATGAGACTCGCCTTGGCTTTGCGGTGCTAATGATATTCATTTTATATAATTTGATCCTGACCTGACGTCAGGTCAGGTCAAATCCTTGATTTGACCTAGTAAGGTCAAATCATGTATCATTCGATTCGGCTTGCTGCGAGAATTCATATGGCTCAAGCTGTTTTGCTCTATATTTACTTGTTCAGATTTAATGGCAAAAAAACTTAATTTACATTTTATCCGTATTATGGCATGTTTTGACCTCTCGTGACCTTAACTGTGACCTGAAAAAAATGTTCAAATATTTTCGATGGAGAAGTGGATGGGCTACCCAACGCTTTTTACCGTTTTTCACTACCTACCGTGGTTCTCGAGATCTTACGGGGGGCGGGTACCCGCCCCCCTCGTCAAAGCGAAGGTGGCTCAGATCTCCGACAATGCGCGTGTTAAAGTATGTAAACTCTGCCCGATCGTCTCATTGCTGATGGTTATTCAGACTGAAAGGACAGGGAAGTTTTGTTCTAGAACATTTAGCTCCCGGGTTGGGTCGAACTTCCCTGGCGATGGCGTTTGACTTATGACACACCCTCTTCTGGGGTCATCTTGCGTGGGCAACAGGTACTTTGTTGGATATTAACCTCCAATGTCATCGCCAGATTGGAACACGTGCCTTTAATTGTCGCCACAATTATAGGACTTTGCAAGAAATAAATCGGATTCATCTAAAAGTATTATTTCATAGCTTCTTGTATGTACTTTTAACTATAATGGTTCGATTGCGCCTTTCTTAGAAGTATCTGTGTATTGTTGCACTTTTCCTTTTTCTCCCCATTGATTATTTGGTCTTAACACCCGCACTGGAGGAGGGGTCCGGCTCTAACGCACACTGGAGGGGCCTGGTAGGCCCCCTAAGATCTCGGAAACTAAGAGATGTAGAAAAACGCCACTTAGAAGGTGGGTGGGGGCTATGGAAAATGCCACTTAGAAGGTGGGTGGGGGCTATGGTGGTCTACATGATGACCAATTTTCATTGACCTAGGTCAATATCTTCAAGGTCAAACGAGGTCGTAAATGTCAAATCTTGGCCATGCTGGGTACCGATTGGTAAATGCTGTGATTATGCGGGAAATGGCGGGAACAAGCTAAAGGCGGACCAGGTTCATAGAGAAGAGGTCTCAAAGAGGCTCCCTCACAATTTTTGGGTCAAGGTCATTCAAGGTCATTGACCTTTAAGGTCCCCATATGGTATACTACTTATAATGTACACTTTGACTAACACTGTAGCCACTGTTTGGCGGGAAATGAGGATTGACCTTTTCCAATGACCTTTGACCTTGACCTTTGACCTTGATCTTTGTATTGGGGTACCCTATCAATGACGTCATAGCATAATATATGTCAGACCGGGTAACGTCATTTGGCCGGAAGCACAGTTGTCAGTGACCTTGAAAGTGCAGATATGACCTTGACCTGTGACCTTTGACCTTGACCTTGACTTTCATGTGAGGTGACCTTGACATATAATCCAGGTTATATGGCGTTATGACGTCACCACTTGGTCTCCAATGCAGGCTAACTGGTCCGACCGCGCGACTACGGCTATCTCAAAATGCAGGTCTGACTTTGAAAGCCTATAAGTCAAAAAGTTTTCGATTGATTTTCAAAAAATCTTCACCAATCGACGTGTTATTAAATTCTGTTAAATGTGGCCAAGTATCGTTTTTCTGCTAGGGGCGGTTCTCCGGCCACCTTGGAAAAACAGGTGGGGGCCTCGAGGCCCCCCTCCAGTGCGCGTGTTAAAGGCGCACAAACCCTAAAGGTCATATAGCGCTCATACCCTCGTTTGATATCTAAATTAAGCAGTCATTCTGTACTTTGCTTCGGAAAAAAGATGTGCAAGCCTGCACAGTTTCTTGCCTCTTGAATTTAATCAAGCGCATCGAAGTGCTCTTTCTGAGAGACACGGCTAACATTGTGTGGAGCTATGCTGCAAAGGCTTTTAGTTACCGTCATTGGCGCGTTTGAAATATTTTATGGGGAGAAATGTGATTTAGGCAGGGACAGTGCCATGATAAAACGTCGTACAGAGAGGGAGGTGATGGATAGGTTGCCTTCCAAGGACGAGCAAATCTAAACGACCAGCTAATCGGAACGACCAGCTAATCTAAACGACCAGCTAATCTAAACGACTTAACTAGCGCACAGTAGCGCAAACCATAGTTTCTGGGAGCGGAGTGAAAGCATACGTCTCGAAGGGGCTTCCTATCTAAACATGGGCTCACAGATGGAGGTGGGAACCAGTGATAGCGGGGTTGACTATGGAAAGTGGGAAGAAAACGTGAAAACGAGATGTTTTCTAGTGGCTTCAGAAGTCTGGAGAGCCTATTGCTTTCACCGTTTTTTTATGATGCATCTGTTCCAACGCCCTTGTTTTTGGCTTCTTGCAGCCGGAGGTGACGATACAGGCTCTACGACAGGTCTTTTGAGCCGGCATGCTAGACTCGGCATCTTGGGCAATGAGAGAAACAGTTTTTTTGGGGGGTTACCTGTTACGGCATGAAACAATTCACTTTCAGTTCTGAAAGCCTCTGTTGTATGTATTCGTCTGCACCTACTGCAATTTCCATTCCAGCCCGGCGCCTCATCTAGACACGAATGTGCTAGAAGGCATGTCAAAAGGCAGTTAGATGATGTCGATTCGCCTATCCAAAGGCGCCTTTGCTCTCTTTAATGCTGCCCAGAAAAAATAGCCTGACTTTGTTCGTTTCATTTCGATGAATAACTAGTACTTAACCTACAATTTTTTTATCACTTAAACGGAGGATCAATCCACTTAAGCCTATGGCCACACCAAACTAAAAGACACAGTAAATCAACACAAACACATACCAGAGGGGATACAAGATACCAATTTTCTTAAAAAAACGACTGATTCTTACCCCAAGATAAGTAAATTTTCCCAGACGAAGAGGGTTTTTGGAGTTTTACTGGAGGAAGACATGAATATACCAACGCACAAATTGAAAGCTCTGTGCAATATTTCGATACCATACCATATGGAAGATGTTATATATGCCTTGACGGGTACCAGGTGAACGAAAAATTATTCGCGTTCCTCGATATTTTTCTCAAATATGTTGGCAATATTGGGGTTTCCGATTTATTAAAAAATACTAAGATTGTACATGTACAGTGTCGTTAACTCTCACCCTGCTGGTAGGGATTACAGATACCAGGCCACCCATAATTCAAGGAATACGAGTGAACGTAAACCTGACGTACCTGTCTCCAAAAGTGGATACCCAGTACCATGTACCACACATATCAGACAGCTGCCATGACCAAGTTTAACGTAAGTTAAAGAGCTTCCTGCTTTTACTCATGGTCACTCAATCCCCTATTCGTCAATTCCTTAGGACGAAAACTGCTTTAGAGAAACGCACACGATATTTAAAAGGCTCTTCATCGTCTAAATATCTCCCTCCTTGCCCCATAGTATGAAACTGTAATGCAATGGCCTAAAAAAAACAAAACGAAAAACAACTTTTTGGGTCCAGTTTTCTATTTATTTGTTTTATTTCTTATCTGCTGCTTGTAAGAAATATCACCTGAATTTGAATTTTGTCTCCTACAAGCGAACACTGCTACCTCTATTGACGGGATTCGAAGGCCCGCGTCTTATTAGCATCAGCAAACTGTGACAGCAGATTCAAAAGGAGTGTGCCGTGAGGGGGATACGCATTGTATGCGGAAGCACGGAGTCGCTTGTTAGCTGGAATCCTCTTTCCTATTTCAATGAGAGTGAAAACAAGTCATTATGAGTGGACGGAAGTTCTTGTTACCACCAAATGAGAAATGATTGTGCAAAAATTTATATTTCCTCCGTCTCCCTCTCTTTCTCTCTATGATTCTTTCTCCTTCACATGCTATGTTTCTTTCTCTTTCGCTGTAAGTGGGCTTATACAGATCTCTACGAATCTAAATTTACTCAGGATGGCTGAGATTTCCTTCGAAATTCACTTTATGCAGGCGTAATCTTTGAATACTTCCTTCGAAACCACCACATTGACGGCTGAATGCTGTAACAAGAACCCGGAAGTAATCATTCTTTTCTTTCTTCACATTTTCTAAACTGGGAAGTGGATCAAAGGAAATATAAAGTGCAGCTGCAAAGCGTGCGGCACACATAACTTTGGGTTTAACTAAGCTCACGTATCGTCCATTATTACAGCTACCTCTCTGAAGCTGCATGTGGCGTTGTCTTTCCAATGACCGTGATTTTTCGTTTTCCAGGCCAATTAATAAGTTTTTAGAATGTTTTGCGAGGCTGGGACATTATCAATAATTCCTGGTAAATTGCCCATTAGCGAGAGGATTTATGCTGTTTCTGGAAGCGATTGGTATGGGTCAGGCTTATATTGCTCGCGGTTTTGACACTGACTTCTCTCTGCCGCGTTATTTGCGTCCTAGCTAGAAATACAAGGAAATTAAGGGGCTTGGGTTTGTTATGTATCAAGAACTCAGAATTTGAAGCACTGCGTCGAGAGGGAATGCTTGGGTCATCACAGGTCGGCTCAAGATTAAATTCTACTCCCGTGCCGTTGCAAGAACTCAAGAGGCTGCCTACGAATTATACGATATAAGCAACTAATCAAACAAGGTCATTAGAGTTAGACAGCAGGAATACTTCTATTGCTGTTATCTATATATAGGTCAATGCCTGCTTCTTTGAAATAAACCGGAGATCACAAGCTTGGATGTTCTATAAGTTTTATATTAAATCCAAACACTGATTACTACACAGCCCGCGCCTATGAGTAATAAAATAGCATTACTTTCACCTTCACCCAGATCACCAACTCATTTTTATAGTACATGAAGCAGAAGGAGAGAGAAAAAGAAGTAGGTACAATACATACACGAATAGACAAAGGAGAGGAATGGTTGAGTCCGTACATGCACATATGTACCTCAACCTGAGGGTCGTGGATACTCGCTCCCTTTCCAGTGTAAGGTGGAAGTTTTCTGTGAGCAAGGAGATAAAGTTTTGCTCACAAACCCCTCCCTCCTTCGGGGGCGGCAATCCTCAAGAGTGTATTGTACCACACTAACTGTTTCTGACTGTTTTCTTCCGTCCATATGCACTGGAAGCTTCATAACCACCTGCGTGCAAATGCTAAGCACCAGCAACCCTTCCTCGGCTGTGCGAGATAGTGTCGGGGGCAGCGGGATTAGACTACCGTATCTGCTGTCTCCTGTGAAGCGTTATCGAGCGAGACGGCCACCAGGCGCTAGCTGAGATGAAGGCTGGGCCAACATGACAGCAGTGACCCGCATTTCAGTGGCCGTGCCAATGTCAGCCCTCTCAGGCGATGCCGGCAGCCTGACTCCGATCGATGACAGAGAGCGATCTTCCACTGGAAACCGCCAAACTTGGTCCAGATTAAGGCTTCTGAAAACGGGAGATAGATGCCTGAGATCTGGCGAAATAAACGACTCCTGGAAAACAAGCTGCATTCGTCAGTTAATCTTCACTGCTCTTCATGTGGTTGTGTGGGTGTGGGCATCGAAATCCTGCTGATAGTAGTAGAAAGAGTTGGTGAGATAATTCAAGCTGCACTGAAAAAAATCATTTGAATCATATGTAGGTGCAGGGGTTATTGGGGGAGGGGGCAGGTGCGTTCCTGATTGAGCACCGGGTGCTCCCGCGGTGAGTTCTGACGTCCCCTAATATATCTCTAAATAAATAACATCCCCTTGGTCCAAATGGTGTCCTCTAACCGAGGCGCCTGCCCTCCCTCTTTCCAGATCGAAAATGCTGAACTTGTATTTGATTCGAATATTCAATCCCTGTTTTGTTTAGCCTCTTCAGTTTTGTAGGAGATGGATTATTTTCTAAGGTGATAGAATAAAACATGGGTGTTAACACGCGCAGTGGAGATGGGTCCGATGTCAACGTGCAGTGCAGGCGAGGGTCCTAAAATGCCCCACTGATATCTCGGAAACCAATGGGGTAAGAAAAACACCTGTGATCATAAGCGTCACCACTGGCAAAGAAGTGGGGGCGCCATCCAAACTTCAAGCTGACGCTGACAAAAAACTTTCCACGTTAGGGCCAAATAATGTTGGAATTTGGGCTCCTTGTTGTCTTCGGAAACGGCAGGTTATAAGAATGTCCGGTTTTCTCCAATTTTGACTGAGATCAGGAATTTTTTTGTTAAAAAGTGGGGGCCAGGTCCCCTGCCCCCCTGTGCTAAAATAAGCCAGAAGTACAACGAAAGCGGACTAAGGCCATAACGGGGAAAGTCTCAAACAATGTCTTCAGAAATTTTGAGGTCAGTGTCATTCAAGATCACTGACCTGTAAACTATCAATATGACATAATCCCAATGATGTACAATATAACTGCCCTAATACCAGTCTTTGGGCGAAAAGTGCAGGTTTGAACTTGAAAAACTTTTACCCTGATCCGTGACCTTGATCTTGCCATTGAGTAACCTTAACTGCGGAGTCATAGCATAGCATACGTCTGTGCCATCTGTCCAAAAAACTGTGGTCTATGACCTTAAAAACTTGTTGGCGACCTTGATCTTGACCTTTAACCTTGACCTTCCTGTAAAGTAACCTTAACATTTAATCCCGATTATATGGCCTTATTACGCCACCGCTCGGTGTACAGTGCAGGCACACTGGCGAGGGCGCGCGATTGCGACGGTCCCAAAAGAAAGGTCTGACTTTGAAAGACTATTAGAAAAGATATAGACGGATTTCCAAATGTTTTTAGCCAATCGCCGCGCTCGCAAATGCTGTCAAATGTAACCAAGCAGCGTTTTCAGACTGCGAACGGTTCTCTGGCCACCCTGGTAAATAGGTGGGAGGGGAAACCTTAAGATCCTACCCACTGCGCGTGTTAAGGCTTTTCTTTACGTTTACGTTACGGCTAATTATTTGGACCATCACAATGGCATATAATGATTCTTTGCGCTGAATTCCATCGCCTGATGTAAATTATTTCCGAAAGGCTATTTCAAGCACTCGCTTGTACAAATCAGTCAATCACGCCCGAACTTGAAATAGTTCGGTGAAGTTGTAAAACCCAAATTGCTGCATACTTGTTGAATTCCCAGGGCCCATGTCTGGATTGGGAGCTTTCATTGGTTAATTGTCATGACTTGGCCCTCCTTCCAATAAGAGGGAGGGACGGATTCAATCCATTCCTCGTGTTTTCCCTGATATATTCTGAATTGCTCGTTCTGAAATACTTGTCTTAAAACCGCCTCCTGAAACTTATTAACTTTTCCTTAGTTATTGGCTAAAATTCTACTCAGCAGATCTATGGCGTGGTATTTAGGTAATATTTACACGCCAGCTGCGCTTTATTGAGTACACAGGGGAGCAAAAATCAAACCTGTCGACATCCAAATCCCCCAATTCCAAAGGCTGTTGCTCCTATAATGCCCATGCACAGGGGCGTAGGAACAGTTTGAAAAGTGGGGGGCCAACCTTAGAGGGGGCCCTACTCAAGGGGGCCCCAGTCCACGGGGGCCCATAATTATAAAAAACATTAGTTAGCTCGTTTGGTGTCAATAAGGCACGCATGCCCACAAGGATGTCAATATATGGAAAATTGAGAAACTAAATTTTGCCCTATGATTTTGAGTTGTACCTTTTTTACCAAATCATATTAAACGCCAAAAGAAACATTTTTTGTTTTTTACCAAGACCCATTTCAAATACGAAATACATTTTTAAGCTTTTTTTGGAGGATTTCAATCATTTCTTACCGCGAGCGCGTTTTTTATATTTACAGATGTTTAGGCCCTTTTTTCTTTTTTTCTGCTTTTTTAATTTAAATACGCTTATGAACAAAGGGCATCCTCCTACCTCCAGCATTAAATTAGGTATCTCCTTGGACATCACGCAAGACCATAAGCAAGCTTGTAACGTTTGCATGGTGTCCAAGGATACTTAGCCATTGGGCAAAAAATGGGACAATTTTGTTACTGAAACAAATTGGCCCGGCTAAGTACACATCACATCTACAAAAATTTTCATCACATTTACAAAATTAGGGAATTGTTTAGAAAGCTACAGACAATGCTTTGATACCAAATACCCTCATTTCGCTATGCCTAATCAACTTGTATTTTCTTATTCAATGACGAAAAAGGGAACATTTACTTATGTTATTACAGATCTCTTCTTGCCATCATTAGAGATTGATTTAGGTGAAGCCTGATCACAATAAATACGCCTAGCTATATTTCGATGCCTAAAATGCAGAGTTTCAGCATGACTGCAAGTGCAATGTAGGTACTTGATGGCCAGCTTTGTGATGCCGAGGAGGTGTGGGAATGGTGTTATAGTGGTTAGCAGCCTTGCTTTCCACGCGACCAACTCGGTTTTAAGGCACGGCAGATTCCTTGTGCAAGGAGCGATTTGACTCCCAAGAAACCCCTCCAACAGGGAAAGAGTTGGCGACGCCATATAACCCTGGCATCGAAAGACGTCGCGCCTTTCGATGGCTCAGGGACGACTGTTGCTCGGCATTTGGTGCGGGGTCTGTGTCCGATTCATATTTTGTGTTGGGATTGGGATGGAGTTTGATTGGGCCCAGTTCTCGGGACTCATTTGGCAACACTCGGGTAGTAGGTGCCTTGGCTTTTTACGAAGCGCTCCTCCTCCAGGGGCTTGCAGATAGCGTACTACCGAACTTGAACGTTCCCTGACAAGCTATCGGGCCCGTTTGGGTTTCTTGTTCTATATTACAGTTGCTGATAGTTGTATATTCGTTGCGGGGGCCCACCTCAAAGGGGGGCAGTATCTCCCTGACCCCCGGTTCCTATGGCTCTGCCACCCAGGGACCGCTAAATTATCTCGGAGGGCCCCAAGGTCCAGACCATGGCTCAGGAACCCAGATCAGTCAGCTCAAGGGCCTAGACCAGTGCATTAGCCTCGGGACCAGCTTATCAAGGGACCCTACATAAGCACAGGACCCCTAGAAGCTCATCACAGGGGAGTTCCAGATTCGCACAGGGTGCCAGATTAGCTTAGGGGCCCGGTTCAGCTCGGAGGTCCCCAGGTCGACTTATGTAGGGTCTCAAAACCGCTCAAGGGACTTGTTAAAGCTCACGGAGCCCAGCTTAGCTCAATGATGCTAGAACAGTTCAGGGCATCCATACCAGATCAGAGGCCCCAGTTAAGCACAGCGGTACCCAGATTAGCTCAGGGCCCCAGCTAGGCTTAGGGGGTCCCAGGGTGGCTGATATAGAGTCTCAGAACACAGTGGCGTAGCCAGGATTCAGCCAAGGAGGGGTCCGACTACCGTCGTGGGGCCCCAGGCCGGGGGTCCCCTTAGTAACCGGGCCCATCTCCTATATCTTTTGTATAGTATTTTAACATTATAACATTCACACGAAGGAAATTTCGTTGTGCCTTTTTAAACATTCATTCTTATTTTGTTTATAGCTTGGTTTTTTTTCGATCTGACCAAGTGTTGGTAAACTAAGGTCACCAAATATTAAGGATGACCCATACCTTATATGGTAGCGTGGCTATAATAACAGCTTTGAGCCATATTTCGGGAAGTTCAATGTTGATGCGCGCATGATGTTAAACCTGAGTCTACCTCAATTCACACGGGTAATCAGACATGAAGTTATTGGAAATCAGTCGTTTTGAGTACGAAGAAATGATCTTCTACGGGAAATGATTAGCAATTATATCCCAGTGTCGAATCCATGGACTCTTAATCAGGACATTTCCAAAGAAACGAAAAAAAACGAATAAAGATACAAGGGATATGGTAGTGTGTCCCGAACGTTACATAACCTCTATTCCGTCGACAGATCCTGTTGAGATCCAGTTACTTTCTTACCCTTGCTATCTTGTAAACGAGCAAATTACCAAGACAAAAGGCGCCCAAGATATCTATCGCCTTGGCTCACTGTTATTGTTATTTTCAACCTTTCATGCCTATTTTTCTTTTTGGGATTATGCTCATCAATTTCTGTCATTACCCTTGTTTGTCTGGTTTCCTACGAAAATGTTGGAAAGTTATTTATTTCAGAATATTTAGGAATGTAGTTATTGGTGTTAAGCTAATATATTAAAAATTGACAAAGTGCCCAATTCCCTGTTCGATTTGCTCTTATGGTAAAATTAGATTAATTTTTGCCTTTCCTTCGATAATGGTGCCTGATCGACATGTTTAAATTTGTGCTTTTTTAGTACGCAATAGGGGTAGGTACATTTTTTCCGAGGCATATGATTTTGAAATTTTTTATTTGAGCTCTGGGGCCACCTAAGACCAACACTTGGCGGCGCTCACAAAGCTAATTTTCGGCCGCTCTCCCGATTAGATCTCAGTGGGTCTCGGAGACTGATTCACGGCGCCTCTTGATCAAAACTGGGGGCTCCTGAGAATCTCTCGGGGCTCCTGAGATTAGTTATCGGCAGCACCTCTGAGACTAATTATTGGGCCCCCCAGATTTGCTCTGGAGGGGGGCTGAGACTGAGTATCGTGGTCATCCAGATTAGCTATTGCGGTCCCCTAAGGCTGTCTTTGGGGTGGGGGAGGGTGGCTGGGAATGACTTCCGACAGCCCTCTGAAACTTACTCTAGGGCGCACCTGAGACAAACACCCGGGGGGGGTGGAATCACCTCTGAGACTGAGTCTTTGGCGTTCCTGAGACTGACTCGGAGGCTACAGATTAGCTCTCGCGGGCCTAAGGCTAACTCCGGACCCGTGAGACCAAAACTCGGGAGCACCTCTGGAAATTACTCTCAGAACCCCGAGATTAACTCTCGGATGTTTCTGAGACCGACAACCGGGAGCCCTCTGAGACTAACTTTTGGGTGCTCCCTGAGATTGACTCTCGGGGCCGCTTATACCAAAACTCGGGGGGGCACAGCCTCAGGCTAAATCTCGAGGGGCTCCCAAAATTACCCCTCTGGGGCCCCCTGAAACCAGCACTCTGCGGATCAAATTAGACTAACTCTCGGACCCCCGGATTAACTCTCGGGGCCACCTGAAACTAAATATTGACTCCTGAGAGAGAAGCCCGTGAGACTGAGGGCCCCCTGAGACCGACTCTTGGGGTGCTCTGAGACTGACTCTCAGGGGCCCCCTGAAATAGACTATGTTGCAGGGCCCTGAGAACCACTCTCTGGGAGGCCCCTGAGACTAGCTCGGCCCCCTCCCCTGAGACAGACTCCCGGGGTCCCTGATACCGAATTTTGGGGCCCCTGAGACCAACCCTCTAGGGCCCCTAAAATCTACTTTCGGGGGCCTTGAGACCGACTCTCAGGGCGGGGGCCGTGAGGCCGACTCGGGACGCCCTGAGAACGAATCTTCAGGGGCCCCTGAGACTGACTCTGGGGGCCCCGTGATCAGAGAATCCTTTGCAGTGGTTCAGATTGGCCCAAGGGGGTGGGGGTCTGCGGACGTCTAGGGCCCCCTTGGCTACACCACTGCATCCAAACTTCCGGGGGCCCTCTGAAATCACCATTTGGAGGCTCCTAAAATAATTGCTTCCCTAGACCAATACTCCGGAGCCCCTTGATGCTGATGCCCGGGGGTCCTAAGACTAAGCTCGGGGTCCCACTTAGATCAGGCTCAGGGGCACCCTTAGACCCATGCTCGCGCTTTTCTCAGGAGTAACTCGACACCGATGTTCCGGGGCCCTCAAGATCAATATTTCGAGCCTCCCCCAAGACTAATGCTCGGTGCTCTGGAGCCCCTCGATGCCGATGCTCGGGGGTCCTGAACCCGGGCCTGGGGGCCCCTGGGACCAAACTCTGGGTCTCATGAGGTCAATGCTCGTGCCTCACTCATGAGTCTCTCGATATCAATAGTCGGGGGCACCCCGAGGGGGCCCTGAACCCCTGAGACCAAGTTCGGGCCCCCTGAGACCAAGATCAGGGCCCCCGAGACCAATGCTCGTGTTTTCCAGTGCATACGGTCAGCCTTATGCATCAGATGCCCTCGGATGCCTCCCTGAGACCAAGCTCGAGGGCCCCTGACACTAAGCTCGGGGAGAGGGGGCCTGAGACCAGGCTTGGGGGCATCCCTGAGACCAAGCTCGGGGGTCCCCTGAGACCAAGCTCGGGGGCCCTGAGACCAAGCTCGGGGGCCCCTGAGACCAAGCTCGGGGGCCCTGATTCCAAACTCGAAGGGCCCCCTGAGACTAAGCTCGGGAGCTCCCTGAGACCAAGCTCGGAGGGCCCCCAGACACCAAGCTCGGGGCCTCTGAGACCAAGCTCGGGGGCCCCTGAGACCAAAATCGAAAGACCCGTGAGACCAAGATCGAAAGGCCCGTGAGACCGAGCTCGGGGGGAGGGGCCCTGAGACCAAGCTCGGGGGCCCTGAGGCCAAGCTCGGGACCCCCTGAGACTGAGCACAGGGGTCCCCCAAGATCAATATTCGGTACTCTGGAGCCCTCGATACCGATTACCGGGGGCCTCCTGAGACCAAGCTCGGGAGCCCCCCCGAGACCAAGCTCGGGAGCCCCCCGAGACCAAGCTCAGGGGCCCCCCGAAATCAATTTTTGTGTTTTTAGTGCATAAGGTCAGCCCAAGGGGGTCCGCGGACCCCTGAGACCCCCCTCCCCTGGCTACACCACTGTCAGAACATCTCAAGGGGGCCCATTCAGGCTCTCGGCCGCCCGGTCAGTGGCTGTAAAAGCCTTATAGGGGTCCCAGACCATCTCAGGGGCCCTCAGTTCAACACAGAGGCCCATATTAGCTCTGATGACCAGATAAACTTAAGGGCCCGGATCATCCAGGGGCCCCTTGTCGGCATATTTGGGGCTTCAGAACATTTCAGGGTTTCAATTAAAGCTTATAACCAAATTTCAGAGCAGGGGCCCCTATTCCTGTGCAGGGGCCTCAGATAAGTTTAGAGTCTTCTGTGCATCACAGGGGATCCAGATTAGCTCAAGGGGCAATATTAACTTTACGGTCCCAGCTCAGCTCAGGGGCCCCCAGGTCGGTGGATATAGGTTCTGGCCAACTCACGGGGCCCTGTTTAAGGTCACGGCTCCTAGCTCAGTTTAGACATCCTAGAACAGTTCATGCTGCCCAAACCATCTCAGGGACGCTCAGTTCAGCTCAAAGGGCCCAGATTAGCTTGTATGGCATCAGAGGCCAGTTCAGGGGCCCCGAGAAGCTTAGGGGACCTTAAAATCAACTCATAGGACCTCAACTTAGTTTAGGGGCACAGGTAAGTTTAACGGGGTTCCGGGGCAAGCTATCGGGACAGTTTGAGTTTCTTGCTTGATATTACAGTTGTTGATATTCTTATCTCCGTTGCGGGGGCCCATGCCAGAAAAGTGGGGGGGCCAGTGGCCCCCTGGCCCCCCCGGTTCCTACGCCTATGCCCATGCAGCTTAACACGGGCATGGACGAGGGTGGGTAGCCGCCCCTCGAGTTTTTGTGGCATACAAATGACGGGGCGTAGCGCCGCCGTACTTTATATACCATTTATCTAATCATTTTTATAAATTCTGTCAAAATTTGGGGTCCAAGTCACTTCAGGCTAGATCTTCATTGCAGGCTAGGTGACCTCACCTCTAAAACAAGTTTAAAGGGAATATGACACCTTGGTTGAATCCTGGAATTTTGTGTAAATAGGGGTGCCTTTATCCGAAAATCATGGAAGTGTCCATGATATATCTTGAAAATGTACAATGAGCTCAATATTTTTATTTTTAAAATATTCATATAGGGAAAGAAATAGATATCTGCCTGTGGATGCTGTCATGATCTGGCAACCACTACCATATTCAATACGCTTCAAGGGCTTCAATTGGCTGATACTCACCGTGACGTCAGCAGATGTCTTAACAACAATAGCCATGACAATTTTGACCTGCTGCTAAGGGTACATGTAGGGTTCATTTCAGGTAGTTTTTAGCTTTTCTCTACGGAAATTTTTAGCTTCAAGACAAATGATACATAGAGTACCGGGTTTTCCGGTATGCTTTACAGCCTGGCTATCTCAGTTAACCCTTGGCCCGTTGGCGGGTACGAGCCAACTTTGCCCTGGTGGGGGAGGGGGCTAAAAAAGACCCCCACGATCTCAAAAACTAAAAGAGCTAGAAAAAATAGTAAAACGGCAATCGAAAGCTCTTTAAAAATTATATCGAAACTACTTTAGTAAGTTTTCTTGTCAGGACAATATCAAGGTCACCAGAGGTCAAAATAGGTCAAAATCGCTAATATGAGGTGTACTAAGAAAACCTCGTATATCTCAGAAACTATGATAGCTAGAAATATTTTTTAATACCATTCAAAAACTCGGGAGTTGCTCTTTTATTACAGTGGCAATGATTTTTGGGTCAGGGCAAAGCCTAGGGAGCTGCAGGTCACTGAATATTTGGAATTTTCTTGGGAATGTCCATAGTCACCCATGGATAAGTGTCTTTGCTTTTTCGCTGATAACCTCCAAACCAAGCAAGATAAATCCATAGTTGATGCACCATTGCAATGCTCTCGTCAATTTGAATCAAATGTTATATAATATTGCTATGCCAGGTCAAATTTAAGAATTTGACCTGGCCCAGGTCAACGGTTGGACCCAACTTGGCCTGGTATAGTTATGGTGTATATAATTTGACTTGCAGTGACTATAAAAACTCTTTGGTGACCAGATAAAAGTTTTATCTTTGTTTATTTAAAATGTATAGAGTAAAACACCAAAAAACGATGGCGCTGGGGTGGCATCGTGCGTGGCTCGGCCTGCAGCGGCTTGTGGGTGTGCAATGGTAGGCTTCCAATCCCTGAGGTAATTGACGTGTGCCCCTCAGATGATTGATGACTGGTACCGATCCATTATACACCATCCAATCCTCGTCCTTATTTTACGTTATTTAATTTTTTAGTTCCCATTAACCTCTTTTTTGTTTTTTTTATCATATTCATTGTACCATGTCCTGTCCCACCACTTCAGCGGCTGCAAATGAGTGATGACTGATGAGGATAATTAATACTGACGATGATGCTAAGCGAGAGGGCAGAGGGGAGTGCACCTGTGAGATGACAGATGTGTTTCTTGATAATGACTGCAATGTTTTAATTTGCGTAGCTGTGTTTTGTTTTATGTATGTTTTTTACTGGCAATATATGTGTATGGATGAAAAAATGCTTATTTGACTTGAGGTGACCTTTCAAAGGTCACAAGTCAAAATTGTTGGCATCAACTTCAGAAATGGGCGTAAGAGCAAGTTGTAACCGATGTTTGAAGGTGATTCCATGTATACTTACTGAGAAAAGCCCATTTCGTGATTTTCCCTATGTATTTACAATGGGGAGGCATGCTCTGCACATGACCTTAGGTCACCAAGATAAAAAATCCCGGAACATATCTTGTAGCTCCAGGCGGGCCCAATATGTGATAGATGGCGGTAAAACGTTTATTTTAACGGCAATGGGTCTGGCTTATCCTTGTAGTTTTATTACATGCATTTTGATTAATTTGACCTTAATCTGATCCCAGGTCAGGTCAAATCCTAGATTTAATCTGACAACCTCATATCATTCGACTTGGCTTGCTGCTATTATTACAGCTGTTGATATTTGGTTGTTCTATATCTACTAGTTCAGATGATGAAATCTGAACTTGATCGATTAACACACCTTTTAGTTACGCAGTCCTAATCATTTTTTTAGCTTAGTTCACTTCACCTGACCTGGTGACCTGACCTGATATAACCTTGAGCTAAAATTTTCAGGAAAGATGTAAAAATGATGAAGAAACAGTCAGACTAAGTTCGGCGGCGCTGCGCGCCGCCGTTTTTTGGCCACTTTGGAAAAACCTGAGGGTGGTCTAAAAAACATCCGGGCGAAGGTTAAAATATTGTTATAAAGGTGTCACATTCCCCTTAAGATAGTATGAGTAAGAACAATGTTAATCTTCGGATCTGATATTCATATCATATAATGGGCCCACTGGGTAATGCAAAATATTGCTCGGGATCTTTATATCTATCAACTAAGGTAACGCACGAGTCATGACGTCTCCATTGGAAAGGAAATACATGGGAAAATGGTTTAAACTGAATAACTTTGTGATAGAGGTGTTTTAGTCAGCTCTCACCTTTTTGGAGGGGTAAATTTGGGATCAGGACGTCATTATTTGTACTGTTCGATGAGCCGCCGGGGTCCTTTGCAGACGTGCGAAAACCTCTGAAGCGGCCGGGACATGAACTAGCTAACCCCTTGTAACCAGTCACTGGCCTATCCACGACAATATTTGGCCTTAAAAAACGAGCCTCCTACCACAGGGAGCTTGGCATAGTCATGGTCATCGTCATTCATCATTGGCAGACCAGTCTGTCCTCTGACGATGCTGGCATGATGCCGCCAGAAGCAGGCCAGGGTCCTTAACTTGGAGACCATAAGCCTTCTGTGGCCTCCCAGCTCCCACGAAAGACAGCTGGAACCAGTTTTGGCCCAGAGACTCGTCAGATCGTTCTGTCCGGTAGGGGCCCGTGGAAAACCAAGCGTGGTTTATATATTCTTACTGTGGCTTTATGCAACTAATTGAGATATGGAGGGGGAGAGGAGGTGGTGCATTTGCCTCTCCCCCAAACTCGTCGATTCTGCCCGATTTTCTTAAAAGGTTTTCTTGCCGATTTTGGGTCCCCTTGCCTCTCTCCCTGTAAAACAAGCCATGCAGACCCTCCCTCCCTCACAGATCGTTGGTCTGTCTGGTAATCTAAAAATAAGGTGTGTGTGGAAAGCCTGAGCTAAAAGTTTTCAGATCACTGTTGTCCAAAAGTGGCGTTTCTGGGAGCGCCGATGCTGAGCCTGGTGGGACCAGCAATGTCCTCTAAGCCCTCTGGATGTGTGTTGCAAGTACATATGTCGTTGGCTTAAAGCGGATAGAAACAATTTGAATGGATTATTTTAGGCCAAAGCTCTTTCAACCTCTACGGTGGTATGTATGGCGGACTAAACAAGCTATACGAGTCTATTCCACCCAAGCTGCAGCCTAGTGTAAAGCACATTACAACACATTACGATGATATATTTCCTGGTACATGACTTCACATGCGCCTATCAGATCATCTTTACCGAAACAGCGAGCGCACAGGACCCCGGAATATTCGAATCTGTTTCAAGTGTGCAACTGAAATCCCCGCAGCGCTGCCGTGCACTCCTATGGCAGCGCGAAATTTCCGTCTAATACATGCAGTGCGGTGCGCCCAATGCTCCTGGGATCAGCAGCGGCATTTGCCCAGCCGAGGTGAGGTGGCCGTGGTCGGTACGTGCCGATGGCGGCCATTACGACACCGCCGGCAGAGAACGGATTTACTGCAATGGCCGGGTCGTTTAACCGCGGCATTAGGGGTATCTGGCGACTGGTGTGCGGCTTATTGCACCAGGCTGAGGCAGGGACTGGTTAAATGTCCGCCCCATCGAGTACGCAGCTATGGGACGAAGAAAGCAATTGTGGTTGAATGGCTCGAATGTGGTACTACAGTTCGGCTGCGGGTGGTCACGACTTCACCCAAAGGAGTGGATATAAGCTGTGTGAGAAATTCAATGAACTTCAACGCCTATCTCACGGTCTCTACTGTCGTGCCGCAGTGCTTCAGAAACGCTGGAGCACATTAAGGAGAGATAACATTTCCGAGGGCGCCGGTATTGCCGCGCCAGGGTGCCGCTAATGCGACGGGGCGTTATCAGTGCTGGATCATCTGACGGGAGGGCTTCCTGCCCTGTCTGCCTCGGCGAATCTGCGTATGCTCCAGGTAAAGTTTTCGATATGCTCGTGGTGTTCAGGAGAAGTTTCTGGAACTCTATGCATATGTTGCTTAAAATAGCTGCTCATATATTTTGTATTACTTCGTTAAATTAGTATAAGTAAGTATTAAATGAGTATCAATTAGTGTAAGTTAGTATTAGTAAGTCTGCATGTTAAATGTCAGCACACCTTCATTGAGGATTGTGGATTTGATTTGAAATATTTCCACAAAGGAGGGTTTAGGGCTGGATTCAAGTTCATTTTTGCCAGAGGATCGTGGACTTAGATTTAAATTCTTTTTCGCAGGATTTTGCCGATGCCTGGCGAAAAAGATACTTGAAAACTACTGTTTAGCTCTACCTGTAATGACAACTTCAGGGCAGTGGCGGATCTAGCCGGTCGGTTTGGGAGGGGCAAACCAAAGTCGAAAAGCAAAAAAAAAAAAGTCGCGCAACTGCGCTAAAATATGACTTCCCGGTACGGGTCTTTGAGGCAAGAAGCAAAAAAAAAAAACGTCACGGGCTGAAAAATATGAGCTCAAGATCCTTTTTCCTATCCAAAGCCCGATATTTTCACTGAACTTAACTGGTTCCGTTAGAAGTTGAGAGTTAAAGCACCAAAATGTTGCCTATAAACTTAAAATGAGTCGGGGAAAAAAGGAGGTCGATCGCTTTGGGGGGCAAAAACATAGTTTTGCCCCGAGCTTTTCCGTTTGGGGGGCAATTGCCTTTTTGCCCCCCTGGATCCGCCACTGCTTCAGGGTTTGATAGTAAAATTAAACACGGAAAAATAGGTACTAAAAATTTCTTTCGATATCAAGAGTGAACTCAGAAGCTGAGGTGACGGTACCTTTTCTGGGCTGCAGCACCGTCCTGACTGCTGTTCAGATCTTCTAGCTACCGCACGCTTGTCAGTCCTGTGACGCCAGGCCGTCCAAGTTGGTTCATATTTAACCCAGCCGCCCAAGTTTGGCGGCCAAAACTGGCTTAAGCAGCTACCATCAGAGCCGACCCCCAGAGCGTCTCAGTGTCTGAGCTCTAGAGTCGAGCACGAAGGCCAGCCACCCTCCGCTTGTCGGACATATACACAACTTTTCACACGGTGCCAACAATTGCATTTGCCTTGTTCGTTTTACTATGTATGATTTGGGCGTTTATTCAGTATACTAAAGGCAAATCAACACAACACCTATCACAAAAACACACAAGTAAGCACACTAAAACAGGATACTTCTATCATAGAGCGGGAGCTGTGTGAGCTGTTTGGTATGTATGTTGATTACAGGTGATGCGTCCCTAATGAATAGTGTTTCTAGTGTTTGCAGTCTGCGATGATCGTTGCACTGTGTGAGAACTGTTGTGTTTTCTGTTAGGAATTTTTCGTGTGATGTCTGTGCCATGGTGTTCTTTCATATGCCGCTTGGGGGATCCTTCTTGAAGGTGCATCGTGAGGCGTCTGCTTAGTGTTGTGGTGGTGAGACCAATGCAGCATATCTTACGGGTTGCACAGTCCCCGGTTTTACATTGGAACTGATACACTACATTGGTCTGCTTGAGTGGTGAAGATTTCTTGGAGATGTTGTTGCTCATGGCCAGATTAAATGTTTTGGGACTTTTGTAGTATATTTTTAGCTTGAGTTTGTTGCTGGGGTCTGTTGTTGTCGTGTTTTTGTGTACTGTGTCTTTGATGGCTTTCTCGTCTTGTTTCCAGGCTGGTGTGAGTGAGTTTCTATAGTGTAGGTCAATGGTTTTAGGAGCGTTGGACTGCTCTTCTCTATGGTTAAGCATACTTTTTACGGCCGAATCGAACATTCGGTTGCTATAGCCATTGTTGACAAGAATTTGCCTAACCCTGCCTAATTCACGGTGCAACAGTAGCCAGGTTGAGCAGTTCTTGAGTGGTCTGCGAACATAAGCTCTAATCACACCCCTCTTGTAGCTATCAGTGCAATCCCCGGCCCCATTCATGCATCGGCCTCCGTCTGTCGGTTTACGGTACACGTCAGTTACGAATGTTTCACCATTTCCGTCTATCATAACGTCTAGAAAGGGTAGCCTATTGTTCACATTCAGCTCTGTGGTGAAGTTGAGACACGAGTTGTCAGTAAGTGCCTTTCTCAGGTTTTCCAAGTCATCATTATTGTTCACATCTATCCAGATGTCGTCTACATACTATTGGTGGCAAATATACTTCCCCCTGAGTGTGATGCCCAGTGGGAAAACGGGAAAAAAGATACTGGTTTACTCTAACACCGTTCACTGCTAGTGACTTACTTTCAACATGGCCATATACGCCTGCGCGAAAAGCACTCCCAAGGGGGACCCCATAGCCACCCCATCGACTTGAACGAATAACTTACCCTCAGGGCATCTGAACGGGGCCTCTTTGTTGCATAACCGAAGTAAGTCTGCCAGAACACTTTTTGGAAGTCGGGGTGGTGGAAGTTCTTGATGTTCATAGACATATTTGGGTATTATCTGGATGGTTTCTTCTATTGGTACATTCGTGAATAAGCTGGAAACATCCAGAGACGCCAAAATTCCCTTGGGTTTGTTCGCTTTTAGAATATCGACAAGCTCTTCGGAAGATTTTAAAGTGTGTTTTACTGGAATGAATGGTGAGATTAACTGGTTTAACTTCTTAGCAACGGCATAGGTTGGGGTGGGGATTTGCGAGATTATCGGTCGTAGAGGTTGTCCTTCCTTATGTGTTTTAACATTACCATACAAATATCCTGGTCCGAATTCCCCAGTCGCTCTTTGAAAGTGGACCCCATCTACCTCAGCATTAGCAACATCAATGAGCTTGTTAAGACGACTTTTAATGAAGCAGTTGGGTCCCTCCCGATACGTTTAAACTTTGTGGAGTCCCCTAGGATTGGGCGAATCTCACTGAAATAAGCAGGTGCGTCAAGGTCAACGAACACACTACTTTTGTCTGCCCTTCTTACCACTATTTTATCGTTGGACTTAAGCTCTCGGGCGGCGTCCCGTAAAGCAGGCGTAAGGACTCCAGTCTTTACACGGTGCGTCGGGTTGTCTCGGCCTGTAGCTGAACTTGGATGTCCGGGTTAAGGGTGATCACGGTACCGGGTGTAACAAGGTAAAATCACCCTTAAACCAGTATCTTCGTTATGTAGACGACATCTGGATAGATGTGAACAATAATGATGACTTGGAAAACCTGAGAAAGGCACTTACTGACAACTCGTGTATTAACTTCACCACAGAGCTGAATGTGAACAATAGGCTACCCTTTCTAGACGTTATGATAGATGGAAATGGTGAAACATTCGTAACTGACGTGTACCGTAAACCGACAGACGGAGGCCGATGCATGAATGGGGCCGGGGATTGCACTGATAGCTACAAGAGGGGTGTGCTTAGAGCTTATGCTCGCAGAGCACTCAAGAACTGCTCAACCTGGCTACTGTTGCACCGTGAATTAGGGAGGGTTAGACAAATCCTTGTCAACAATGGCTATAGCAACCGAATGTTCGATTCGGTCGTAAAAAGTATGATTAACCATAGAGAGGAGCAGTCCACCGCTCCTAAAACCATTGACCTACACTATAGAAACTCACTCACACCAGCCTGGAAACAAGACGAGAAAGCCATCAAATACATGGTACACAAAAGCACGACAACAACAGACCCCAGCAACAAACTCAAGCTAAAAATCTACTACAAAAGTCCCAAAACATTTAATCTGGCAATGAGCAACAACATCTCCAATAAATTTTCACCTCTCAAGCAGACCAATGTAGTGTATCAGTTCCAATGTAAAACCGGGGACTGTGCAACCCGTAAGATATGCTACATTGGTCTCACCACCACAACACTAAGCAGACGCCTCACGATGCACCTTCAAGAAGCATCCCCAAGCGGCATATGAAAGAACACCATGGCACAGACATCACACGAAAAAATCCTAACAGAAAACACAACAGTTCTCACACAGTGCAACGATCATCGCAGACTGCAAACACTAGAAACACTATTCATTAGGGACACATCACCTGTAATCAACATACATACCAAACAGCTCACACAGCTCCCGCTCTATGATAGTAGTATCCTGTTTTAGTGTGCTTACTTGTGTGTTTTTGTGATAGGTGTTGTGTTGACTTGCCTTTAGTATACTGAGACTACGTTTTGTCGCAACGAAGGTTTAGAACTATATTATGTGTGTGCTCGCTGTTGGGATTAAAAAAGACTGTAATTTGAAGTGTTACCGAGTGCGAATGCCACACCGTATGTGATCATGCTTAAAGTTAGGCGAAATATTATATCTTATGACTTTTAACACATGTCCTTTGCCTCTGTTCTCCATGAACATTCCGAAAATAATCGAAAACTGATAAGAAAACTTGAATCTACATCTAAGAAACTTTCTGCGGCACAGCAATCAATCATATTTAATACCTAATGCATATATATATATATGAGGTGAGAGGTGAGAAGTTACTAAGCAGCAGGACCTCCAGGTCCTATGTAAAACATCAGCAGAAAAGGATGCATAAAAAAGTCAACCTGAAATGTTATAAATTCTAACCACACTCCGAAGTAATCTTTATTACGTTTGTAGCTTATGTCTAGTTGTATCGCCATATCGGGTTTAAAATTTCCCTTTGAATTTATTGTTATTAGTATGCCTATGCGATGAGCGTTATATGTGTCTTTGATGTCAGATTAATTGGGAAGACTGTGAACTAGAAAGTCAACAAAAGCTGTGTGAAAATTGGATATTACTCATAAAATCAGTTATAGGGCCGTGGGCCCTAATAGCATGGCAAAATTGATGCCGAATCGCCGTTCTCGCTTGAAGAGAGGGGATGCGGTGCTGCAGTAATTAGAGCACCAACCTTCCTCGCAGCTGGAGGAGTCCCTGAGTAAAGATCCACCGGAATTATGTCTACCTGAGAAGGACTGGGTGACGCAATACGCCTCTGGCAGTTGATGTGTCAATAAGCTTCAATCAATACGATTCAAGAGTTATTAGCAAGAGAGCGAACGAATAGAAATGTCGCCAGAAGGTTCAGCCTTATTTTGTCACGAAGCCTCGCCTCTTGACTCTGGCTTTTTGTACGACCGGAATATTTTCTTGCGCCACGCTTGATATTTTGTTAGGTATTTAAGGAGGACGAACCCGAAGGGCCTTCTGGAGACATAATTCTCGCAGATGCAGATTTATTGTGAGGTGAACATCTTAGGTGATATGCTTGTGAGCACATTGAGGGAGCAGGGTTTAGTGCAGCTTTGTTGAATCTGCGCTTTGTCATCTTTTCTGCTTTGCTGGTCGCACATTGTTGAGCGGGTGGAAATGATGAAGCCCGCTAGGCCCCTCATTTTGCAGACTTTTCTTAGACGAGTTCCTTATCACGTCATTGTCGGGTGTGCTGCGTCTTGGAATGGAAAGCGCTATTTTTTTCAAAATATGTTTTGTATCCGACTATTGGATGTTGAGAACATGGCCACATTTGGTCGTTGGAGAGAGTGAGGGGGGAGGGGGAGAAGCTGGCTACGATCCCTTCACCCATGTATCGGTCAAAGTATATGTATGCGGCTGCCCGGTCCACTGAACTGATATACGCATCATTTTAGCCACCCTCTTATTGCTCATCCTCATCTCGCCCTCTGTTGACCGCCGTTCCGTTTTGCCCGGAGGAGGAGATATTAATGCCATAAACTGTTGAAAATTTGGATGTGCCATCCATCAATAGTTTCGCTGCCTGTTTCTATCATGTTTTACGAAGAAAGGATTCATGCTGAGGATTATCACGTAGACGTCGAAAGTGTGGGGGGGTGGACACACGGGTCCCCTCAACTGCTGAACCGAGGGAATACCCCCGAAATTATGGAGCTAGATCTAGTGCTTGGGCCCTTCTACATTCTTCCATTGTGTGCTTACGTAAACGTTCCCGATTTGACGAAAGGTGAGCTGTCTAGGCAGCACTCTCCAGGCATGTTTTAGCGAGGGCAGTGTGCACATTTATTGTTATGACCTGTTACTCATCGACACATTGCTGCTGACCTGTTTTTAGCCTTTCTTACATTTTTGTTTCAGCCTTTTTGCCCGTTTTTTTCTGTCTGTGCGTGGTAGAGTATAACAGTATGGAACGTCATAGGTGCGTGTGTCTCTTAGTTGCCTGCTCCATTTCAAATATTTGGCGTGAAAGAGTGAAAACCCCTATCTCACGTGTGGACCTCTTTCGAATAAAGCTTTGAACCACGGAGCTATCCATAAATTACGTTGTGCGTATTTTGGTGGTTTTTACTCTACCTCCCCATATAACCTTTCTTAACGCTCGAGTAGAACCCCCTCAGAAATTAAGTAACGCAGGATCAAGACCCCGAGATCCCGAGGGAGATCGAGGCCCCGATATGGACTCCTCTGAAAAAGAGCTTGGTTCTCCGAGATAATTTACCAATATTGACTTCAGCGCCTCAGGTTTGTGACGTGGCAGGGTGCCCCGGGGTGGTTTCAGAGAACGTCGGTGGGCAGAAGGGGGGAGGGTGGTCGCCGGATATGTCGATTAGAGGGAGCAACTTACGGATGTAATTTTAGTTGAGTTGCTAACGGCCCCCGCCTCCTATTTGCTGGTGACCTAGCTCTTGCTTCTGTTTACCTAACAATCACCTCTGTTTCATATTGTTTCAAGCCCATCCCTATACCATTTGCGTGGACGTGGTCATTACTCTCGAAAGCCATCGGCACCTGAGGCGCTTATCTGCACCGCGTCGTACCTGATAGAGCCACATTCCGGGTGAAGTCTCTGCGGGCGTGCGCCAGGCTTACCACGAATATAAGTAAGGACAAGAGGCCATCGTGCAACAACATTTAACGTCCACACCATTCCGCCTGGCTTAGGCCGGTCTCGTCCAATGACAATCCCAGACAATTTCCTTTGGGAGATGCAGATGGCAAATATCTAGGAAAAAATTCATTTTTGACAAATACTTGTGTAAAATCAGGCATTTCGGGCACCTTTGAGGAGCTCCCGAATGGCCTCTCTGGAACTTCCAGTAGTTCCGGCACTTTTTGTATCCAAAAATGTGATCCATCACCCTTTGACCCTTATTTTGGTACGTCTCAGGTAGTATTTTTTAATGGAAAGTGGGGAGACACTTTCGCCCGTTTCACCACTTCGATGTCAATGCATTATTTTTATTTTAACACACAATTTTACATATTTTACATTTACAGTTTCTAAAATTTGGGGTGTTACGTGCCAATTGGACATGTCCCAACTCTCCCATGCGACGCTAGTTGACGCTGTGGCTGTCTCCACCCAGCCCCTGTGCTTTAAGTTATTTATGAACGGCCCCTAACAAGGTCAGCCGTTTGTCTTCCAGTCCTCGGCCCAATCCCCACACCCCCTCCCATCATGGCCAGGTCAGAGTCCGAGGCCCCATTAAAAGGTCCATGTCCACTCCTAGACTGGCAATACCTGAAATCTGGCCCCGGAGCAATGCCCTCAAATAGAGCACAGCCATGATAATGTTTCACCTCGCAAAAAAACAGCCTCAGAAAGCCTGCACTTTAAACTTTCCGTTTTGATTGGAAGAAAATGTTATTCCGATGCAGATCTTGACATATTACAACGTGGCTTATGCTGATCAAGGCAATAGAGTAAAGGTAAAACGGAGCGGGCCGCTCAGCCATGGCCAATGACAGCAATTTTTACAGCTGGCACAGGATAGCTGACTGCTGGAAAAGCATAGGGTGGCTGCAGAGCCAGAAAGTTTCCATCAATACATATATCTACTGAGGTAGTTACAGGTGAATATAATATTTTATTATATTTATTTATCCTATTTTGTAGACACAAAAAGAGTTTCAGTAAATTTTATTGTCAACTGATTGCCGCCAGGTCCCGAGCTGGCGGTGTGTATTGTCTATGGAGCTGGCGGTGTGTTGAAGAGATAGGGACTTTTTGGCGTACAACTTGGCGTAAAAGAGACAATTTACAAACAACGTTCATGTACCGTTATTCTCACATCTACCAGTGTCTTATTTTGAAATAAATTTGAGACGTTGGGATGGATTGATTTTCTGTTTGTGTGTGTGAATTTGTGTATGGACGGAAAGCTGTTGACTTTTTAAATTACCTACCTATAGTGCCAACTTCTTTGGTATGATACTAAGCGCTGTGATCACCGCGGTGCCCAAGAATCATATCAGGCATAGATGTGTGCTCAATGCCCGGATGTACGAAGACCAAGGAAAAGGATCGTGATCTGCCATTCTTCAGGGTCCCAAAGGAGCCAACTAGGTAAGAAATATGGCACAAAATGATTTTACACTTTTCAAAACTGCCTATGGGGCTGTGGAAGTAGGGCGGCTCTCCTCCTTGCCAGCCAGTGTGCAAAGTATGGCATTTTCGACGAGATCTCGTCGGTGCGAGTGCCCTTGGAGACAGGGCCAAGTGGTGCGAATTTTATCAACCTGGTGCGAATTTGTGAGGTTAGTGAACTTAAACTAAACAAATAATGACTGAATGGCTATTAAGACACAGGAGAGGGCCTTATAAAAAGTCCTTGACTAACTGACTAATGATTGAGGTAGTGTTGCATTGTAGGGGTAGGAATGAGTGCATTTTTTCCCTGGTATGTGGCAGATTGGTGCGAATTTTTGGAGGCTCGTGGTGCGAGAATTTTAGATGGCTGGTGCGACTCGTCTGGCCTGCTGCCATACTTTGCAGACTGGCTTGCCAGTCTGCAAAGTATGATAATTCTGACCAGTTTTTGGTGTAAAGTGTACCTCAAGACTGGTCCACGCAAAGCAAATTTTGGATAAAATGAAATGTTGACCAGTATTTACCAATACTGAGTGTATAAATGAGAGTGGAAGTTGCCAATACTGAACTCACATAGAATTTGCAGCGTATAGAAACTGGACGAAAGAATATAAAATACCATATTGTTATTCTAAGTTAAACAATAATTCATCACATTCATATTTTATGCCCTAGGGCAGCTGGGGATATAGTACCAGTTGTGTGGTTGGAGTACCAGCCAATTTGTTTGGAAATAAGTAGAGGTCAGTGTGATTTTATGCCCATTTTGGTTCCAATTTTAGGTGAGTGGTGGTACGATCATTCTCAATAGCTGGTGCAACTTCTTTGGCATGCTGCCATACTTTGCTGACTGGCTTCCTTACTGCATGGTGTCCTCTTATCAGTACTGACTGACTGCCGCTTGATTCAGCATGTAGAATTTGACAGATTTACACAAGATCTCATTGGTGTAGCCTTTGGGCAGAATTACTGGTTTGGGGCAACTCTTGTCATTCTTTGTGGCAGGTAAAACAATATTGGAGCTGAGTGTGACAGCTTGGACAGTGCTAACCCTTGTTAAAAGTCATAAATGTGTCAATAAGTTAGTAAAACAGGTAAAATTGATGAAAAAGAAAATGTCTGCTTCAGTGTACAGAGGACTCTGGCCCAGCTGCTGAATTTCTTCCCCAATTGGGGTAGGATTTGAGCTACCCCAAGCATATTTTCCAGTTTCCTGCCACATTCTGCCGATCAGCCCTTGACTAAATGACATTCCCGTCATAGGCGGATCCAGGATCACCGATGGGTGGGGGCACCGTGCCCGGGGTGGTAAGAATTTGATGCCTGGCTTCATAAGAATTCAAGTCCTGTCAGCTGGTGGGGCACTAATAGCCGTTTCATTAATATATTTGGACAGGCTTCAAAAGCCTTATTCATCAAAATGATTTGATTATTTATAATACCCCTCAGTACCGATTGTTAGTTATTTGGGTTTTTTGGCGCACGAACCAATATTAATTATCGCCCATTTGGTACCCATTGTAATCGTGTTGTATTGTGTTCTTTTCCAGTGCGACTGAGGTAACCTGGACATGCGAAACCTCTTCGGTCGCGAGCAGCAGCGCGCGGCTGAGGCAGCCTGGACTTGCGAAACCCTTCGGCGGCGAGCAGCAGCGCCGGCAAAGCTCGCGTGCAGCGAAGCCGTCATCCAGGCGCTGTGCTACCAGTGCTCTCTGATATGGTGGCGTGTAGCCGCAGTTCAATTGATAGCTGGATTTGTCAATCAATTTGGGATTCTTGTCTCTGCGTTTGCAAGAAATGTTCAAAATAAATACCAATGAGATATTGAATAAGCTACGAGTGGTACTAACGGGGTGAACATTTATCCCATGCCTTTTTAGATTAGATGAGTATTTTTATTAATACTGTGTCCCAGTTCCCACAGAAGATCTATTGGTGCCATGCGGGACTTGGCTCGCAAAACTTTCGAATACCTACTTTTGATAACTGCAATGGAACTCTTCACTGTTCTTGTCATTTGGCCTTGCTCAGCGACCAACTCCTCTAGATTTGTCATCTACCCAGGATGGCAAAGTGACTTTGAGTTATACGTATGGTAGAACAGTGGTCTACCAATATAATTGCACATTTACGGTGGACTCATTTTGCACTGCCAAATTTCTATATTTTCGTATGTCGCGCCGGCTCCCCGCCATTGGATTGGCCATTCCGCCATTGGAGAGCCATTGACCTTTCATAGTGGTTTGATGGGCATTTCAGGAAGCTTCGTATAGATCGGCCAACAAGTGCTCCCTCACCCTCTGAATCCGTTCATTGTCGGTGCCAATATCTAAAGCCATTTTTAGGCACAGGGGCAACACGTTTGAGAAAGGTGTTCGGCGATAAATTGCCGCAAGCATGGTGTTTTATAAATCAGCTAGAATATAGTCATTTGAGGAGACCATGGCCTCTCAACCTCCGACAAGATTTGGATTGCCTACGAACACATGGACGTCGAAAGCGGGGGGATGATGAGACGCGTCCCCCTACTCGCGGATCAGAGGGGGACGGTCCCGCAAAAACTTGGTGACTCGTCCTAGGTTTTTATTTGGATCCTCTTATTACTTGCGTTTACCTTCGTTAATTGCGTGCAATTCTGCAACCCAACTCGCTAAGTTTGTCGGTGAAGTGTATTACCAGTATCGTTTTCAGATACAGCCCATTCGCTCCAAATTTTGCGCCCCAGCGCCCCTCCCCGCCTCTGGTCGTCCCGAGTCATGGTTCGTCCCCACCGGTAAAAATTCCGCGGCGACGCCCCTGCCTTTGCACCGCAGTCTCACATTTTGCGGCGCCCGTCATCGAAGCGATCGAGCTTCATATGTGTAGGTGGGGGTGGACAGGGGCGGACGCACGAGTGCTCTTTGGGGGGGTGGGGCAACGCAGGAGAAATAGTAAAAACATAGTATTGTTAAAAGATCGGTAAAAATTGCCATTTTGGGGGCATGGCCTCTGCCCCCTCCGTACGCAGATCCAGGAGGGCAGGTGCCCCCCATCAACCCTCGTCGCCCCTGAAATGGTCACGGCGTCGCCTTGGAAGGCCAATGGTGTCCCCTGAAACGTCGCCTCTTACCCTCCCCCATTGATGCAAAAATCCGTGCCCACGGATATGATTTTGCGCCCACCTGATAAGTTCTGCCGGTCAAAAGTGACACCCCCTGGTCCGGATGGTGCCCCCCTCACCCGATCGACAATCTTGAATCCGCCTAAGCCCCTCTGCGTCTGCCAATGGGCGGCGGGGAGGGGTGGGTAATGTTCTATTCACTCTCCTCCCCTTGGAAGTTGGATCCGTCGCTGCTCCGGACATGTTTTACTTTTACCCGATTATATGATGACGGGAGTATGGTCACTGGCGGCGGAACGGGGGTACCGGGGCATGGTACCCTCCCTTAATTCATAAATTTTAACAATAACCCAATGGCGTTGACTGGAAAGAAATGGGTTGAAACATAAGCGGATCCAGGATTGCTGATCAGGGGGGCGTTTCCGGGTAGGCGCCATCCGGCCCGGGGGTGCCACTTTTGACCGGAAAAACCTATCAGATGGACGCAAAATTCTATCGGTGGGCGCCGATTTTCGCATCCTGGAGGGGGGAACAAGCGACATTTCAGGGGGCGAGAGTCGATCGGGGGAACGTGCCCCCTTTCACCCCTGCATCCGCCTATGGGTTGAAAAGCTCATGGTGCCCGCCCCCTTACATTTGGACGTTCCACCGTCGCTGAGTATGGTAGAAATCCGTCGGAATATATATATTTTCCACCGTTCCGCATATTATTTCTATGCGAATGCTACTTTTCCAAGGTACTATTACCGTTCCAATTTTTTATCAAGCGTCGGTGAAAATTCCGTGCACTAGAATAGTCTCCGCTGATGGCATTGCTAAAATTAAAAATTTCGTCGAACTGCATCCTTTACTTTACGTTTACGCTCTTTGCTTGTCCCATTTGAGCATCTCCGGAATACGAGGTTCAATAATCAGCTGGCATGAAATTGTTTTGATGTCACGTGACCGTGCCTCCCTGATGCTGATAATGACACGACGTATCCACCCAAGATCAGCGGAGTCGGCATCGACGACGAGCGTCCTTAACCCGCGCCCCACCGGGGGTCCGGCGCCACCTTCG
Source organism: Lepas anatifera (assembly GCA_034440635.1). Classification (NCBI taxonomy): domain Eukaryota; kingdom Metazoa; phylum Arthropoda; class Thecostraca; family Lepadidae; genus Lepas; species Lepas anatifera. Next base: position 1,326,012 of record JAOTON010000607.1, on the reverse strand, counting down.
CCCACCGGGGGGCCATCGATGGCCCCCCTCTAACTCCGAAAATATGGGCGTTAGCGCAAATCTGCAAAGTGCAATAGAAAGCTCGCGTGAATTCAGTAAGAAATTACTTCGCATGTTTTAGTGCTCAGGTCAATGGTTTGACCTCCAGAGGTCAAATTAGGTCAAGATCGGCTATTTTCACTCAAATATGCAATGATTAAGCAAACTGGGCATAACTCTTATGTCATTAGAGCTATTGAGGCCTGGTAAAGTACATTTGATAGCAAATTGCCAGTACTTTTCCGCTATGTGGAACGTAAGGACCTCCCGCCAGTGGTTTGACCGCCAGAGGTCACCTCGTGACCTAATATGACCTGAGGTCACGAAAGGTCAAAAAGTGACCTTGTTGTATATCAAATGAAAGCCAGTGACAAGACAAACACGATGGTGTTTGTTTCACCGCTTTAGCTCAATTAGGTCAAAAGTTATTGTCAAAATACTGTTTTTGACCTCTGGTGACCTTGGATGACCTTGCAAAGGTCAAAGGGCAAATATGACCCCTGGGATCCGTGAAAGGGTGTCCAAAAACGTTGTTCTGAGCAGTCTGAGTATTTGCAATCATTTTTTTGGCTTTTATATCATGAAATAGCTTTTCCCCATGCTTTTCCAATGGGAGAGGTCGCCTCGTGACCTGACCTCAGGGCACGAAATCGAAAAATCCCGGATATACACCTTGTAGACCCTGAAGGGGTCATGAAGTGTAGGAAGTTTCAAATCGATCGACTTTGAAATGTAGCTCTTACAGAGCTCTAAAGGTGAAGTGAGGTGACCTTGGTTGACCTCGTCTGGTGACCTGACCTTGGGTGACCCGGGGTAAAAAATTTCAGGGATGATGGGAAAATGATGCAGTGAGAGGTAGAGCCATCAACCACGGTGCTGCGCCTCGTCGTTTTTCTGCTATCCCGGAAAAACCTTAGGGGGGCCATCGATGGCCCCCCTCCCGGTGGGGCGAGGGTTAATCAGCAGTTTCGTCATCGACCAAGCCTGCTCAGGGGTACGACTGACACCCATTTACTACGCTTTGATAGCCCTCAGCGCGCTGGTAGTGTGATATCCTGCTTTGGTCCTTGCCGGGAGAGTCGGTAATCCCTGTTGGGATCCTGTTTCTATTGAGGGCGATGATCGCCGGCGCTGGACCGGTCGTATTCACCGGCAGTTCCACCTTTAATCTCACGCGGCCCACACGTGCTGTCTCGACTGATTGGGGCCCGCATCCAAAAAGAAAGCAGAGTCCGCTCGTTGCGTACATTTCCATTCAGTTGGCGAGCTTCTGAGAGTAGAGTGCGGCTGGATTCAGAGAGCTGAATGGAAATCGAGGTTCATCAGAGGGCTAATTTGCATCTGCTTTTGCCAGGCTCTATTTTACTCTCGACCGGCACAGAATGCAGAATGTATGCATGTTGATATAGGCTGTCCATTTGGAAATGAATGCAAATAAGTAATCAGCATGGAAGTATACTTCGCAACTTGATTCGTGCAAACATCAAGCAGAACTCGTCAGTGTGTGTTATTTCTTGAAAATCTACTTATACCCGCGGCACTCTGACGTCCTGAAAACTTGTGTCCCTATTCAACAATTTTTTCTTGAACCTCAGTTTGAATTTAGAGGGTCGGTAGTCACTGTGCATCGATAAAAATGAAGATTTACAAACTCATTCAGTTAGTTTGCGTAATTCAATGGGTCAAAAATAGTCATGCTCCGACATTGGTGAGTTGGTTTTGATTTTTGAATGCGTCTTAACACCACATATTGTTTGGCGGTAGCTTTTTGTGTGTTTATTTTCTTACTCCTTTTACAATTGCTTTTGCGTTTGTGAGTATTTTCCCTTTAATTTTGCATGTCGTACACATGTAAAGAATTATATCAGCAATTAGTACCTTCTAATAGAAACCTCGCTAACTCCGCTGGGTCTGCATCTTGATGGGGTTTAACTACTTTAGCCATAATTACCCATGTGCCATTCGCTTCTGCCCTTGGACGGGTTACGACCGAACATCATTCTATTTTTGTGCCGTGAGGGACTGAAACAATCTGGTTATTTTTGTTTTATGTTTCAGGAATGTGGACGAGGAACCCGATATGCGACCGTGGCTCAGGGTGGTGACCGTTGGCTATATCCGACAGTATGGTTGAGGAGCCTGACCTCTGATGAGGGCTCAGGGTAGTGACCGTTGGCTATGTCCCGGCAGTATGGTTGGTAAGTCCGACCTGTGACCGGTACTCAGAGTGGTGACCGTTGTCTATGTCCCGGCAGTATGGTTGGTGAGTCCGACCTGTGACCGGGGCCGTGTGGCGTGACCAGCGGCTATGGCCAACCGCGGAGCCGGCTCCGCCACAACCAGCAAGGTAGGTGCTTTCACTGCCAGCTCGGAGTCAAGACCCTTTACATTCAGAGCCTTTTGTAGATTCTCCTGGATTCTAAATATAACAATACATACGTGACCAGATTTTGAATCTCTCATCACGTCCAAACTTGTCCCTGGCGGCTAGAATTAATTGCCCGATAATACCATTTTATAGGTTAAAGAGTTATGAAAAATGACTCATCAAAGCTTCTCTCTTCGCAATGATTTGTCAGCTTTGAGTTTCTTTGCGCAAATAAGATCCGAAATGGTTTTCATGGTTTCAGCAGTCATCAACCTTTGATAGCCACCATTGCCCAAAGTTATTTTTCGGGGCACTACCCGAAAGACGAAATTACTTGAATTCTCTCCACAACAGTGGTCGGGTGTATCTCTCGAAATACCTTCTAAGTGTTATGACCTGTAAGCTAATTAATGACCTCGCTGTGAGGTCATGATCATTCAGAATATGATATCTGTTTGCGTACAACAAGACTGGAATGTTTTGCCGCAGACCCTCACATTGCTGACCAGTCCTGTGGGGTTTCTGTCAACGGAGACATGTATTCTTCTAGTTCTAAATAACTGCAGATTCGTTCCTATTGCAGCAGAATGTCGTTTGCTGAATATGTTTTTGGTTATGTACCTAACTAGTTTGTTTTTGCGGGAAACGGAAAACAAAAGTGTCTCTAAATATAGCAAAAAAACTTCGAGTGCTGAAATTGTCACCCTTGGAACTCATAAATAACCTTGTTTTGTTTGGGTCCCGGTAAAAAACAAAATTGATTGATCTAAATAGTGTCAGTTGTTACAAGGTGGGACAATATATAATTGTTGGGGTTTAATGACGCTTCAACTGCCAGGATATACGGCGTCGCCAACTCTCACCCTGTTGGAAGGGATTTTGTGGGGCGCGACAATAATTCATTCTTAAATCAGTTGCTGTAGCACAGTCGCCTGCCTCCGATGTACCCAGGTAAAATAAAAGGCCCCGCTATGGCTTATCGTCCCAATTTTAAGTCTCAGTCCTGCCTCACGTCAGTGCAGGAACGTCCCCACGGACTTCTTTCTATTGGGGCCAGGATCGTAGGAGGCCTCCTATCGCTCGTTCTGAGGGGGCCTTCTTGCTTTTGGAGGCCTCAATTTTGTAGGCCATTTAAGGACTTTCTTAGCCTTCGCCCGGGAGGACGTCTTTTAGACTCCCTCGGGTTTTTCCGAAGTGACCAAAATAAAAACAGCGGCTCGCAGCATCGCAAAACTTGTATGGTCACTTCAAGTCAAATGATATACATCATGACTATATCAGGTAAAGTTGGGTCAAAACCGTTGACTCCGGGTGAGGTCAAATTGTGAATTTGACCTGACATAGTAATATCATATAGAATTGTATTTTTATGACGAGATAATTGCAATGGTGTATTAACTATGGCTGTATCTTGCTTCATTTGGAAGTTATTAGTGAAAAAGGAAACGCCCTTATGCATGGGCGGCTATGGACATGCCCAAGAACATTCCCAATGTTCAGTGACCTGCAGCTCCTTAGGCTTTAACTTGAGCTAACAATTATTGTATTAAAATGAAAGAGCATCTCAAGAGCTTTCGAATGGTGGTAAAAATTCTAGCTGTCTTAGTTTCTGAGATAAATGAGCTTTTCTTAGTGCACCTCATATTAGCGATTTTGGCCTATTTTGACCTCTGGTGACCTTGATATTGACCTGACGAGAAAAATGACTGAAGTGTTTTCAATATGATTTTTGAAGAGCTTTCGATTGCTGTTTTGTGCTTTTTCTGGCTTTCTTAGTTTTTGAGATAGTGGAGAGGTCTTTTTGGACCCCATACTAGGGCGAAAGTGGCTCGGACTCGCCACGGGGGCAAGGGTTAATAAGTATAGAACCTCCTATGTTGGCCGCTTAGGGGCCACCTTTAAAAGTAAAAGCGCCTCCACGGAGGTAATTTAGTCGGCCTCCTTCATAAGTAAGAGAGCCTCCTGGATAGGGCCTTTAGGGGGCTTGCCCTATAAATAGAGGGACCACCTATGCGAGTCGTTTTGGGGACTTCTTTTGAAGTAAAGGGGCCTCCCGTATAGCTAATTCGCTGCATAGGCCGATTAGGAGGCCTCCTTTATAATTATAAGCAGGGAGGCTAGGCTGTTTGATACTCAAGGGGCTATTCGATACTCTAAATATCAAAGAGGGCCTCCTGAGTCAGGTGGAGGACCTGCAAAAAACCTTGGGGGCTATGGCCTCCATGGTGGCGACGCCCCTACCTCAGTGACATACCAATAGAGCGTAAATGTATTAAGGTGAAATAAGTTGATCGTGGTGCCTGCTAACCCACCGTATAGCAGCATGCTAAGCATCAGGTAATCGAGAATAGTTTCAATTTTAATGAAACAAAGGAATCTATATATTTCCGGCAGTTCATTAATTCTCGTATGGCACTATGATCCTCAGCCCGCTGCGTGTGGGATCACAGGGGCTGTTGAAATGCAAATAGTTTGGGATTATTGGATGTTACTATGAACACGCGTGGTTACGAGGCTCTGTCCCTCTTTTACTGGTACGGGGGGAGGGGGATAGGTACCTACTCCTACGGTCTCAGCAACCGGAAATAGGGGAAGGCAACGTTAGTAAGCCCGTCTTGATATCTACCAAACAAATAATAGTTATAATGTTTTGGTCCAGTCAGTCTTGAGATCACTAGAGGTCAAAACATGTTCTCGTAGAAAGCTAATGCAACCCTACGTTTTGATAAAGCAGCCGAATACTTCCATCTAGGCATCGCCATGTCCCCTTGAGCGGTAGCCAAAAACGGATCGAAAATTCCATGAACTGAGCCAGGAGAGCATTGTATGCAAGATTTGACCATGGATTGAGTATTAGAAGAACGAGCCCCCTCACTTTCTATACCACAAGGAAAATATATGCGGAGCCAATACTGAGCTACAGCCTGGCAGTTAATCAGACGAGCATGACAGACATGTTGTTTCTACAGGGTGTTTCATAAAGAATGATATTTTTGAATTGATCATAATGCGGTTATAAATAGGTTGATGTGGTATGATTTACATATCAATCGAAAGATGATTCTGGGACATTTACGATTATTCGTATTTTGATAGCTGTTTTGATATTTTGGCTAGTAAAAAGTAATCTTAAAAATGGCTTGAAAAATACTGTCCATCTTGCCTTCATCGAAAATGTTCGTAGAAATCACGTGCGTATCACGTGACAAGTATCACGCCAATGGCACTGCTAACATGATATCGTCACTATGGTACGTCTCAGTCCACATGCACATTGCCTCTGGAAATTAATTCTAAAAAAAACACCTCTCAAGCTTAGGAAAGCTCGGGTCCAAGCAAGCAATCCCCAATTGGTCCATGTCCCTTGTTCTGCGGTGAACAGTGGGGTCTTTTGCGCTGTGTCCGCCGCATCCAGTCATTCATATGGAAGGTAAACCAATGAGCCATACGGGGCTTGAGCCAAAAACTTTTAACTTGTAATATTACTGAGACTTTTGCTTTTGATGTGCATGCTCACTTGCCATTTGTGTGTGCTAAAGCCTTTTTAGAGTGCTGCAAGTTCCGTTTTCTCAAATATAAGCGGCAATATATTATGTTTCTTGCACCATTTTCCGAGTACATTTAAGACGAGAGAAAACATGTGATGCAAATGAAACCTATTCATAGAAAAATGTCCTACAATTTTCCATTAAAATGAGTGTTTTGTGGACGGATTTGAAGGATTTTTAGTACTTAACCATTTGAAAAATATCATTCTTTCTGAAACACCCTGTAGAAGGCATGATTTTACGGATATATCCGCTAATGCAAGGACTACCATCAAGGACACAGAAGACTGTGGTGTACACCATGCTGGGGGCGCCATCATGCTGGGTATTCATTGTGAAAATCACTTTGTAATTTATCGGATTCCTTCTCCGTGCAGCAAAGGAACATGAAATCACATACCTACTATGTGATACTACATGGAGCCGTTAATGATGATCGGAGAACCAGCCTTGTCCAACCGTGGAACAGAAAACTAGAAGGGCTGCAGCTTCCAAATATTACTGCTGAGCTAGGGGAACAGAACCTGAGCGTAATTATCGAACGCTGGAGCAAGATAGCCCAGCAGGCATTAGCGAGCTATGTACTGACTGAAACCCTGGAAGCCGGAAACAAGCCCATGGGTCTTCACTGGTTGCCCAGACTAGTAACCGAAGAAAATGCACTCCTGAATGCAAAATGCAGCTCCTGAACTCTTCTGGCCTGCAAGTCGATACAGCAGCATTGGAAGACAAGAAACACTCACGAAGATAAATCTGCTGACTGGACAATCCTGGGTTGCGACTAGCATTATAAGGAGACACACTCAGGAGAACCAGGTGTGCCCCCTCTGTCAAAGCGGTGATGGAACATTGGAGCACCTAATATTTGAGTGTGCAACGTTGTCCGAGGAGCGAGCATTAGCAGAAATATCAGACGGACCTCCAAGGAAGAACCTCAGCCATGGAGTAAATATCACAAGCGAATACCTCTGAAAGTCTTGTAATCCATTATATATATATATATATATATATATATATATATATATATATATATATTACAAGTATAGTCTAGATAACATATTTTTATTTTTATATTTTTATTCCCTGGCTGTCCCCGATGTACAGCCGGGGACTGCGAAACCCGCGAGGTATATTACGTTGGCTACACAACAACAACACTCAGCCGCAGACTCACAATGCATATACAACAAGGTTCACCGAAGAAACACATGCACGAACACCATGGCATCAGCATCACCAGAGACATGCTTACCACCAACACAGAAATCATCGCACACTGCAACGATCGGCGGCGACTCACCACACTAGAAACAGTTATCATCAGAAACACATCACCCATCATCAACATCCAGACAAAACAATCCACAACACTGGCACTTTATGACAAAACACTTTAGATTAGGAAGGGTTCAGCTAAGCTTTATATTTCCATTCATGTTTAGCTGAGTTATGATATGTTTCATATTGTTGTCTGTTTCACTTGATGGGGTTTTTTTCCGGAGTAGGTGCACTAATATCTAGTGAACGTGTTATGTGATGAATCATTCGATTGTTTTCCGACCAGTGTTCAATTTAAAATGTCAGCGAAGAGATTAAAATTTGCTTTGTACCGTATCGAAACTAAATATATATATATATATATATATATATATATATATATATATATATATATATATATATATATATATATACACAGCTAGAGTCCGGGAAGCACTGAAAATAACCTGAATGTATGGATCCTCATGTCAACCCTGACTGCCTTCTTGATTAATGGGTGGCTTGTGGTGCATGGAGCATGAGGTGCATGGGAACGATGTAAAACCTAGGCAGCAGACAGCTGTGCATCTATTAGATGGAGCCGACTCGATAAGTTCCGGTAATTAAGCATGAAAGCTTGCACGATAAATGAAATGGATGCCGAAGCCTGCCGCCGCTAGAAGTGTTTAATTTTGATACTTATCTAAGTTGGGCATCCGACCTGGCTAAAAAGTCACTGTGAATTTCAACGCTGTTGGAGCCTAGAAGACCCTATGTATTCCTATATGAGTAAGTCTGAGCGCCTAGTGTTCTTCAATAGATGATTGAAATTTTAATGTGTTAAGAATAGGATCATCGTCAAAAGCGTCAAATTTATGATAAAAGCACACCAGTCCTTGATCTTTACCATTGGCTGATCCTATTTTATCTATTACAAGATCCAACCTTTCCGGAAGACGACATGTAAATAGTCATCGTGTTTTTCAGTGGCCTCATTATTCTATGTAGTGAAAATTAAATAAATACGGACATTTTAAATTTTCAAAACTGTTCCAGGAGCATCACCTATATGTTACAGAACCGCAACTTTTTAACGAACTTTAGAACTTATTTGGTAACCAGAAGTTTTCAGACGCTTGACAGAGAGGTGTTTCAGTAAAACGCCGCAAGCTTCCCCCACAGAAGCCCAGATTTGTACTAACAAAACGTTCAATTTTGACGTCCGCACAGGTGTGCTGTCCGCTCTGGTTATAGTAGATCGCTATGCTCAGAACGATATAAAATCATGCAATCGCCTAGTTTGGCGACACAAAAACTTTGCGACAAGGCCTAAGTACCTTAAGCACAGCGGGGCATTAATGCGTACTCCAGCCCCCTCTTTTGCGTACTCTTACCGACCCACTCCGGCAAGAGTACGTACGTGACATTTTATTTTTGATGGGCTCGTGGCGAGATCCCTTCAGAGACATCGAGTTGAAACATGGACCATACATAGATAATTTTTTCAGGCTAAACAACAATATAAACATTTTAGCTGTTCGACTTATAGGAGAAAAGTGAAAGCCTTTAGAAAGTTAAATGCGTACTCTTGCACGGACTTCCCCTATTGTCTGTAAGCTGGTGGTGCAACGCAAAATTATTTATGCTTATTGACATTGCTGTGGTCTACAGGGAACTACTGTATTCAAGTTTGCTGATGTTGCCTGTATCTACCAGCCTTTTGGTGTTTACTTCGGGAAATAAAATATGGAAGGGCCTGTATTGCTCTTGGTAAAGCTAATATGCTTCGAAGCTTTATTTTTTGCATTACACTGCTGTCGATTCTTGCAATGCGGTTCCTATTGTATCTGGTTCTAATACCTGAACCATGCGTACATACGCCGATACAATGCTCATCAGCTCTATGGAAGCTTCGCTCTGCACGGTCGACATTTCATTATTCTGCCGCGCCCTTCGGCGCAGAACTATGGCCCCGTAATCGCACACCGGACAGCAGGCGCCCAACTCTGTCTTACGATAGCCTTGTTTGCTTCCACCGACACGTCCGCCTCGTTTCTCGGACTCCACTGGAACCGGCCAAACTTTCTCCGTGTTGCTTGCGTGCTCAGATGGGTTCGTGGCCTGTTTCAATTTGCAACTGGAGCGCTCTGCTCGCTCCCTCTCCCTGGCGCTCTTCCTGTGTGGATCAATAGACAGCCGGCGAGTGCTGCGTCGCCGTTTCTCATTTTTCTGTTGGAATAATGACGTTCTCCTGTGGTCAATGATCCCTCTTCAACTAAACGCGAACGGGATGAATTTCGGAGCGATGAAGGAGGTCCCGTTGGATGGACCGGGGGTGACTGTGACCTCCGTGTGTAAAGTACACCACGCCTGCTGATGTTATTAACGTCCTACTGCTCGTTCTAGTTGCCTGCGGTGAGAGGTGTTGCAATGTAGGGATTGGAGTGTGGTACTTTATTATGTTTGTCTTGAGAGTGATGAAAGAGTTTTGAACCTCTTGGGCAAGAACATAAGTCAAGGGGAAAGTACCGTTTTAGAGATTTAACAAACCGGGGATGTCCCCAGTTGGGAGAAAGGGTATATGACGGTCTTGATCAATGATGCAATTGTCATCAGGTGGGCAACCCACTGTTTCTCTGTCGCAAAAATCGAAATGATGGGGCAAACAATACGATTGCGATAATTGTTGACAATCATGTGGTTACTGAATCCACAAATTATACCAAAGAGTGACATAAAGTGCACCAGTATTTGACAGGTATGGCGGCAACATTTTCCGTGAGAATTTCAATAAATTTTGTTGTATTCTCTCACTTTCAAAACATGATGTCAAGAAAGTATATCTTGACTTTTAATGTACACTGAAGACAGAGCCAAATAAAAATAAATCTAAAGACTTCTCACAGGATGCGACAAAGGACGAAGTCCGCCAACCCACAGGATTTCCCAGTCTCAGCATCCCCAGCATCCTCTGTTCTTCTGGAAATTCGGCTTTAGTGTACATCACATTTCCTGGGACGTCATGGTTGACTTGGAAAGCTTTCATTGTCTGCAATGAGGCTCTCTCTCTCTCTCTCTCTCTCTCTCTCTCTCTCTCTCTCTCTCTCTCTCTCTCTCTCTCTCGTTTTTTTAGCAGCTCATTTGTGGCTGAACTAGCGGAGGTACTTTATTTGAAGTTGGTCCAGTTACGAGTACTTCTGATTCTGCTACTACTTCTGCTCCGGCGCATGCCCGGTGTGCGGTAACCACACTGTTTGGTTCTTGTTTCACCGAGGGCTGTTTTTGTACAACATCCGGGTAAGTGGGACTGAATGAGCTCAGCTTACAACTACGCATCTACCCGTCTTTCATACCTAGACATATGTAAGGTCTCGCATGCCGACACCTTTGTGAGTTGAAACCCACAGCCCTTAAACGCTCTCTTCGGTGAAAGCCCATGCCTGGCCTAAGAATGTTCTCTACCGTTTAGGGGGCCTCCTTTGTCAATCACGAGGCCGCCTACGCACATCACTGGCCTGTAATATAAAGAGTAATAATATCAATGGCGACGAGGGTATATGTGCTGGTAGTGGAGCTCCTTCCCGCCATTTTCGTTGTCGGGTGCGCCTCCTTGACCTGTGGAAGGACTCTGTTCACCGGCTAGGAGGCCTCCTCCATATCGGTCAAGGAGATTTCAATATCACATATTGAAAATCCTCTCCAGGTCCTACTTCCTTGATGGTACGCATTTATTGTTCATCAGACTCCTATGTACGTACCTATATCAAAGGCTACCGGCATCGAAGGGCACCTCCTGAGTCAGCGGAGGGCTGCCTAAAATGTACGGGGGCTAGTCCCGCATGAACTTGTGACCAGGGGGCCATGACCTTATGGCCCCCACTGTGGCGAAACCCTGTAGGTAGTTACAGAATCCTCACACAATGCGGCTAATGGAACATCGAAATAAAAAAACAATATCATATTCCTGAGTTAGCAATGAGGTTTGCTGAACCTTGCACGTATGCTTACGGTGACGTACTGTTATATATGCACAGCATACACTACAGTTAGCATTTGCTTGGCGACCGGTTTGAGCATTCTTCCTCCTCTGGCTCGCCTGTAGCGTGGGTGGAGCGGCAGCCAGTTCTGAGCGTGCACCTGACTCCGAGGCTCTCCAGGTCGACTCTGCCATGTGAATGGGGCTCGATATCGTTACCGGACCCTGCGCCGGTAACTATATCCAGCCTTTATTCACAAAGGGCATGGACAGAGCTGACCTGGAAAGAATTAGGGTCAGGCCTTTGAGCGCCCGAGTAGCGGCGCACACGTAACCAGCTGGGAGAGCAGGAAAGCTCAACGGAGGCTGCACCTGCCGAGGGCGTTGCCGCCCTTAATAGTCGGAATTTTCCGCACGTGCCTTCTTGAGTAGGCAGATAATAAACTAGCAGGGAAGAGCGAGGAGCTCGTGCTACCAGCCTAAGTGTACACTGTCGCCATCTCGCCTCATAAGATAAGATAACTGAGACAGTTAAAACTGTGATAAGCCGAATATGATAATGGCGTGGGGTTTAACTGGAGAGTTCCAACTGCCAGGGTTATACGGCATCGCCAGCCCCGCCCTGTTGAAAAGACTTTTTGGGATCAGGTTTTACTTGTTCTGCGAGATCAGGTTGTACCTAATGTGCGAACCCGCCGGGCCTGGAGCCCGGGACCTGTGGCTCAGACGGCAGGTTTTCTGCCACTGAGCACGCACCCTCAAGCCGAATAAGTAGTGGATATTATGATACCGCTGTTTAAGGGCAAGGTAGAGGATAATTATACATAAGCGGACACAAGGTTTCAATTTCTGAGACGATCTCGCAAACAATTTCATAGAGGCTTAACGTGTCCAAGCGAAGTCGCTGTATCTGTTGCGCCGATACGTGGCTGTTGACATCTAGCATTCGTTAAGTGAACTATTGAAAATATTGACTGAAAAGGCAATAAGAAAACTGAAAAGTGTAAGATATATAAGCCATGTAAAACAATATATTTTGTGTCAAATTGACCGTGGAATTCTGCATTTTACTACGTCGGCCTGTCACTACAATTGGTGAATACATGATTACCCTTTGACAATTGTGTATGGAAAATGCTCTCGATGCCTATGAAAAATCGTCCGAACTTCTGACCCCGAAACAAACTCACCGAAACTATAAGCTTAAATGGAATCAATATGAGAACGAATATGAGGAGAGCAACACAATTCCAAAAAAGTGTTCAAAAGGGTCAGCGTTCTATGGATAGTCAGTAGCCGCAGTGGCTCCGCCGCCTTGGCCACTGCACAGTAGGAACTTTTCCACTAGTAGCCTGAGTTTAATCAAAAGTTAAAATTCGAGTTTTGGACAAAATATGCTCTCAATTTGTTGGAAATTGTCCAAATTTTACGATGGTGAAGATTAGTTTTGTCTCCTTTTCCTAAAAGTGTGTGAAAAATGTATCTAAAGTCGGACAAAGTTGGACATCCAGTGTTGCCTATTTCAATGTCAGAAAATGATGACAAGATGCAAACGTAAGCGGGACGTCCGATATTGTGGAATGTGTACCAAGCTCCTTATTTTTGGAAAGCTTGACTCTTTTTATGTCCAAAATAACCGTTGGATTAGCAAACAATGTCATAGGAATAAAATTATATAATAATATATTAGACCTTGTTTCTAATCACTTTCAATATCAGGCCTCCAAGAAATGTGTAATAAAGAAATGTGTAATGAAAATCAGTAATTTTCGACTTATAGGCTTTCAAAGTCAGACCTACGTTTGACGTTTACGTGAGACCGTCGCAATCGCGCAGTCGCACCAGTTCACCTGCACTGTAGACCAACTGATGACGTCATAACACCATATAAACAGGTTATACGTCAAGGTCAGCCCACATAAATGTCAAGGTCAAATATTTCAGGTCAAGGTCATTGAACCCAGTTTTCCGGTCAGATAACATTATTCAGTATGAAGGTTATTCTATGATTTCATAGTTAAGGCAAGGTCAGAGGTATTTCAATAGTCTTTCAGTAGGCAATAGTCAAGGTCAAGGTCACAGTTCAAGGTCAGATGTATTTTTCAGTGTCAAATGATATATTCCCGCCCAAAGGCTGCTATAGTGCCGGTTGAATTCTACATTATTGTGAATATGGTATGACATATTGTTACGTCTTAGGTTATTGACCTTTAATGACCTTGACCTCAGAATTCCAGAAAAAATTGTGTGGTACCTTTTCTAGATGACTTTAGTCCACTTTTGGTGTATTGCCGGCTATTTTCCACATAATCACGGCATTTCCTAAAAGGTTCCCTGGCAGGCCCCATATTTGATCTTATCGACCTCGTTTGAACTTGAAGATATTAATAGGTCAATAAGCTTTGGTCATATTGTTAATCGCTATTGCCGAAAAGCTCACCCCAACGGGCGTTTCTATAGCCCTCTTGGTTTCCGAGACCTCAGAGGGCACTTTAGGAACCCCTCAACTGTGCGTTGATACCAGACCCCTCTCCACTGCGCGTGTTAATTGGAACGTAGATTTCAGTGTTAGGCTATGAAATGAGAAACGATAGTCATGTATTGTAATAAGTTATTGTTGCATTAATTGAGGCCCGTTTCAGTTGTTGGGACTAATTTGGAAAATGTTTTTTTGGGGCACTTTAGGACCCCTCCTCTGTGCGTGTTAAGTCCAAATTTGAATACAGTGTGAAATGTTGTCATTTTATCACTAATCAACTGATTCCGAGCCTAATTGATAGAATTCACTGATGGATTCTGTCGTTAGGAACAAATTCGGACTAAAAGTGGAAAAGTTCCCACTGTGCACTGGCCCGACGGCGGAACTGACCAGGGTAACACCAAGCTCAAAAGGTTTTGGCTGCCTGCAGACGAAGGCTGGTAATACACACTTTAGAAAAGCCTGTACGCCTGATTAACAGTGTATACTGGACGTGTCCAATGTTAGGAATCAGCTGATACAATAGGAATGTTAAAACGGTTAGATATTTGTCGACAGTCATTACCATACGGCTCAGAACACGTACTGGTGTCCCAGAGAGGGTCGTGTTTTGCACTATGGCGAGGAAATGCGGAGCAAAGCTCATGATATTGAGACAATGACCATTTTTAGATCCGTTCACGCCATGGAATGTTATAGGGCTTATTATAAAATCTGACTCATTGGGCGGATGTTAGCTGCCTCTTCATCTCCAGACGACTATGAAGTCGTGGCAGGCCATGGTCGTCGATTTCCAGCATGTGTACTTTGCTGCCGTGAACGGCGATACGGCACACTCAGAGTGCGTTGGGCAATGTTTGCACATTGGCACGTCTTTTCTTCGTTTTCCACACACAGATATTGTGTGGATGGTCTTACGCATAACCCTTACAATAAAAACAACAACCGGATTTACAAATCACAAAAGTGACGTGTAAAACGGCAAACATCTCATTTGAATGCAGCGTTCGTTGGCAGCAGTCCGGGCGTTTATACTGAGCCCGTTTTATCACAATCATCCACCATCGGAATCAATACTCGGCTAAAACCATCGAAAGCTTTCAGCTGTCTTCGTTCGCTCCACTGCATCAGGGATAAATCGGTCCGATTAAAGCCGGATGAATTGCTTTAATTTTGTTTTCGCCGCCAACATTTGATACCTAGAAAAGAATGGAGTGCTTGCGCGATAAGGCTCGGTGCTGGATTACGTAAAAGCCAACCTAATGGGAGACAGCACTGTTCCGCCTAAATTATGAAAATTCCAGCCATCTAGAAAGCAGAAGAATTTCCCTACGGCTTAAATGATACGCCTTGGCCATTAACTGCAGCTGCCTGTAACATTTGCCGTATAATTCCCGAATCCAAAACATGCGCTGAGAGAACAGGTCGTCACAAGCAAGCGGCACCACATGTTTGGTCGGGTCACGCCACTCTGAAACGGCTTCGATCGGTCTCCACTCTGCGGATGCCCTAACCACTGCCTGTCACAATAGGGCGCCACACGAAGCATAAACCGGCGGCTACACCAATTTCGCTGGAGCAACTCAACTGCCCACGGGCATGACCAACATCGCAGGGTGACGGCGCCCGCCGCTTGTTTTTTCGACAGTCTTGAAATATGATTGGCATTACCGACGCAGCGAGTGCGGACACACTGACATGTTTGTGGGTATTTAAAGATAAGCCACCGATACTGTTTTGTTCAGGCCAGGCTTCAACTAGTTATGCGAGACGAAATGCAAGAAATGAGCAAAAGCAGAAAATAAGGCAAGCACTGATTAAAAACAGGTAGGTTGACATGTGTCCCTACACGAACTTTCTACGTGCATCCAATATAAAGTTGTGGGTTTGTTACCGATAAAAAGCTCAAAAGAGTAGCCTGCTTTCAGGATCGCATAAGACGGTTATAAAAAGCGTGTTTCTGCAGCATAGTCGGTTGAAAGTAGTTGATACGGGAATCTTGATTACAATTATCTGCCCACATCAGAGACTCGACTACTCGGAGGTAGTTTCTAAAATATTCGAACATGAAGGGCCCCTGAAGTCACTCGCCAAGATTACAGAAATTATATAAGGTAAAAGCGCAAGGTCACAAAATGTCTGACATTGTGTTAATTAAGTATCTGATCTATTTGATGCATTGTGCATCACAATGGCTTATTTTTGTTCTCCCTTCTAGTTCGTCCTGAAAATAATTGGCAAAGGAAATAATGAACGGCCAAACACTTCATAAAGTGCTAGTTGAGGTTTTTGAACAAAAAAGCAATTTTAAGAGAAACAGTTATTACAAGAAAACTGCCAACAGCACATGAGAACGCTTCCCCCCCAAAAAACGCTTAGCCTAGAAGCTTTTTCCGTTTTTCAAGTGCTTCTGACATTTTAGCAAATGAAGCAAAGCCTTGACTCATAGAATATCGGTATGTTACCACTTTAACCCGCGCCCCACCGGGGGTCCGGCGCCACCTTCGCCCCACCGGGGGCCATCGATGGCCCCCCTCTAACTCCGAAAATATGGGCGTTAGCGCAAATCTGCAAAGTGCAATAGAAAGCTCGCGTGAATTCAGTAAGAAATTACTTCGCATGTTTTAGTGCTCAGGTCAATGGTTTGACCTCCAGAGGTCAAATTAGGTCAAGATCGGCTATTTTCACTCAAATATGCAATGATTAAGCAAACTGGTCATAACTCTTATGTCATTAGAGCTATTGAGGCCTGGTAAAAATCATTTGATAGGAAATTGCCAGAACCTTTTCCGCTATGTGGAACGTAAAGACCTCCCGCCAGTGGTTTGACCTCCAGAGGTCACCTCGTGACCTAATATGACCTGAGGTCACGAAAGGTCACAAAGTAACCTTGCCGTATATCAAATAAGAGCCAGTGACAAGACAAACACGATGGTGTTTGTTTTACTGCTCTAGCTTAATTAGGTCAAAAGTTATTGTCAAAATACTGTTTTTGACCTCTGGTGACCTTGGATGACCTTGGAAAAGTCAAAGGGTAAATATGACCCCTGGGATCCGTGAAAAGGTGTCCAAAAACGCTGTTCTGAGCAGTCTGAGTATTTGCAATCATTTTTGTGGCTTTTATATCATGAAACAGGTTTCCCCATGCTTTTCCAATGGGAGAGGTCGCCTCGTGACCTGACCTCAGGGCACGAAATCGAAAAATCCCGGATATACACCTTGTAGACCCTGGAGGGGTCATAAAGTGTAGGAAGTTTCAAATCGATCGAATTTGAAATGTAGCTCTTACAGAGCTCTAAAGTTGAAGTGAGGTGACCTTGGTTGACCTCGTCTGGTGACCTGACCTTGGGTGACCCGGGGTAAAAAATTTCAGGGATGATGGGAAAATGATGCAGTGAGAGGTAGAGCCCTCAACCGCGGTGCTGCACCTCGTCGTTTTTCTGCTATCCCGGAAAAACCTTAGGGGGCCATCGATGGCCCCCCGGTGGGGCGAGGGTTAAGAAAGACACTCGAACGAATATTCCGCATGTTTGTGCCTATTGCCCTGGGAGCTAAAAGGTTGTGTATTCTGTTTAAAAACAGAGCGTAATTACTTCTGCGAGTACGACAGAACTTTCTCCCAATAGTTGGTGGGCTGTCGTACTTTGAGCCTAGTTATTGGATATTGACTGTGACGAAAACCCCGCTCTACATTTAAACGAACTTTTGCATATTGGGAGCGCGAGAATCATTCGCTGTCCTAACTTCAGAGAGCTTTTAGTGAATTAATGTATGGGAAAGTTCTTGATCAAACGCGGAAGAAAAAGTTGTAGATGTACGTACGTGCCTTGTAGAGTTTTTTTAACTAACAAACTTACTGCATCCAATGACATGTCTAAATGTGTAGAAAGTGACTTATGATTTTCAAGCTGTGAATTGACTTCAGGCTGATTGGGATGACCCATGCGGAACTCTTTTACAGGTCCAAAGACAACTGTAGCACACACTTTTTCACATAGTTCAGTTTTCAGCTGAAGAAAATGGCATTATGCGATATTCACGACATGTTCTTTATTGCTATTATCCTTGTTTAAATCCCACGATAAAGGTTAATTGTTTTCCGACCGGTTCAAGACTTTGTTATTCCACAATGTTAAGACACATTTCAACGCAAAGCCTATGGTTGCGTTGTATAATGATCAAGAACTTCGCCTTGCGCCGTATTTTATAATATATACGTGGTACGTACATACCACGACGCGGATTATTTCTTCCGATGTTATACGGTTCCTTGTCCCGGCACGGGCATATGAGCTAAGCTCAGCTCGTAAAGAGTCTTACACTTTCTACTTTCAGTTCAAATGCTTAACACTTACAGTTCCAGTTCCAGATACCGAATCGTTCGTGCGCGATGCTAAGACTGCACTCGACAGTGCAGATGTGGCCAGTTCCAGCAGTGGCGGGCACAGGGGGAGGGGCTGGAGGGCTCAAGCCCCACTTCAAATGTCAGAGTGCCTATAGTTAATGCATAGGCGGAGGCAGATCCGAGGCAATAATGGGGGAGACTTGAGCCCCCTAGCTCCCGCCAAATGGAATCCTGGATCTGCAATTTTATACACCTAGGAACTGTTCTTTGCATAACTACACCGTGGAAGTGTATTTAAAGTGTATCTGTGCCTTCCTGGCTGCAGTCTGGAGCTTGTTTGACGGGATGGAGGCGTTTTGTGTGTAAATGGTTGTAAATGTGTGCTCCCGGCGAGCCCACAAGTTCCGTTTGGGTTTAAATGCATCACCAACATACAAGGAATGTGGGACATTTACAATGGGGTTTGACTTGAGATAGCGATGCTATAGATAATGCCGAAAACATCAAGTTTGGTATTTCATTGGATCCAGAACTCCCCATTTTTTTGCTCAATTTCGTGCGTTTAGAGCGGACAGCGGCCCTGCACCAACCCAGCGCGCAACCCTTCCAATTGCCGAAAGGCCGCCGCCAAGCATAAGGCCCGCAGGGAGTATCCCTGCGCTATAAACTACTACGCTCATGAAACGCTGTTGCTCCGTAAAAGGAGAGCGCTGAGGGAAACAAAACATGAAACTAGGGGTTTTACGGTATGCCCTACGCGACTGATAGCTCAGTTAAATCCCATAAAACAGGAATATTCCGTATAAAGGGAAATACGGCGGTTTTATACTGGGATTTGGACTAATATAGCCCTGTCATAGAGCATTCCGAGAAACCACTTGATGGATATCTAATTCGTCCCAAAAGTTACCGTTCCAAGAGAAAAATGTTAAAGTTCACCCCTAGTTTAACCCGTCCTCCTCGGGTCGTCACGTGGCAGGTAATCATTAGTAACCAATGCAAGGTATTGATATGCTCAAGCCTCTTTGCGCGGACAACTTGTTCTTTCCTGAGTCGCTTTTTAAACTCTTGTGTTAAACTTCACTTTGGTACTGGCGATTATGAATGGATATAACTTACTTCAATGACTAGTTTCAAAGCTGAAATATGATTTAACACGCGCCCCGCTAGGGTCCCTTGCATGACGCGCCCCGCCGGGGCGTGTTTCGCCCTCCCCCTCCGTTTCTCGTTCCCCACGAAAGCTAAAGGAAAATTACGGATGGCGTTCGAAAGCTCTTGACAAGACGAAGAGATTTTATACGAACAATTTTTTATGTCAGGTCAATATTGAGGTCAGCATAGGTCAAAGAAGGCTCCATAGGCTTACAACAGAGTAGTGTACGTTTCCCTCTCTAGATTTTCCCTCAGGCGAGCTAGAGAAAATCTTTTTGTATCATTGGATTCCTCTCATCACGGCAAATTGAATGATGCATAATATGACCTTACTAGGTCAAATAGTCAAAATGACCTGACCTCGAGCTAGGTCAGGGTGACAGAGTGACCTGGTGTGGCCATGCTGCATATCAATCGACTTCCCCGTGACAATATAAGCACAATACAAGCAAAATGGAAACTTTATCTCAATTCAGTGAGAAGTTATTGGCAAAACCATCACTCTCTGCTCCCGTGACCTGATATGACCTTTGAGAGGTCAGATGCTTAAAACCTAAACTTTATGGTCAAGATGGTGGTAAGAATAGACGGTTTGAGGGTTTTCAGCGTTATCTATCCAGTGTTTACTGAAAACGAGCCCATTCTATTTTCCACCATTGACTTATAATGGGGTGACCAAAAAATTGAACCCACCTTAGGTCAACAATATCGAGATTCCGAGATAGTAGATTTATAGACCCTAATGACTTTATCATATTGTGGAAGTTTCAAACTGATCGGTTTGCTAATGTTCCCCGGGCGCTGCTTTAGACTCGTAATTTTAGGTTTTGAGGTCGGGTCACTTAAGCCTGAATAGCTCCTTGACCTGATATGACCTTAACCTAAAAATTTGGTCAGATGTGTAAAACTGATCAGGGATAAGGTACTGTAAGTTTCGTTGTTCTGCGTTTCTTTGTTTTTGAGCTATCTTGGGAAAACCAGGAGGGGGGGGAATTTCCCCCCCCAGCGGGGCGCGTGTTGATATATCACGAAAAATAGCAGACATTGGTTAGTGCCACTTTGGGTCCTAATAACCGTCTCTCTTGGCTTGAAATGATTCATTTGTATTTGTATGTATTTGAGTTGAAAATTAGCAAGGTCATTGTAGCACAAAGCCTTAACAGATCACGATGTCACGACAACTTTGATACCTTTTACTTCTTTCAAAGAACAATGAAATGATGCAAAAGGCCTGTTGCGCTTACTGGCCAATTATTTAGTAGAATTAAGGGCAAATTCACTGTGTTCAAGAACAATATATATTAAACCAAACCACTCAAGTCAGGAGTTGCACCAAGGTGCTACATTCTCGTTGAGGAAAAAGGTGTAATGAATTCGAAAATATAAGTTGACAAGGTATATACTGACCTGTCTCCTCGAATCCTGGATATAAAATGCACTTATATTTTACATATTTGGGCACAGCCTTTCGTCAGAATCAGGTTGGTCAAATCTCAAATTATCAGTCATAGTAAGACACTATTTGAGAAATAATTTGATATTTGACCAACGTGATTCTGGCGAAGGGCTGTGCCCGAATATATAATCTAAGTGCATTTTGAATCCAGGATTCGAGGAGACAGGCCAGTATATACCTTGCCAACTTATAACCATGCTCCTTGCATCAGCACTCCAAAACCTATCAACATTAAAGAAATATATGAAATACGTTTCCTAGTCAAGGTTTCGCCCACAAATTTGTGCCAATATATTTGCAATTCATGATCACGAATAAAAATCTAATCCACATTATAAGATAGGAGGAAATTAGCAAATAGGGGAACCTAAATCTAAGTCCAGATCCAAAACTTCCCGAGTGATCCGGCCACCGGCCACTCCTGTCCAATCCACCTACGGTTTGGTATCCGTTGGGTATCAATCCATGGCACAATCCGTCCTCCAAATACTCAGTTTTAAAGGATTTTACGCAATTTCCATTAGTGTTATGACCAAAGAACAGTAATAGAGATGAGTTGTTGCAAATTATCATATATGAAATATAATGGTGCCTAACTTATGATGGGTCCCAGTAAAAAATTGTCACAGGTAAAAGAGCAAAATTTCGAAGCATGTGTAATTTGTGTGCATTTCAGCACAAGGGTTAAAAACCTTGTTTGATTTTTCCTTTTTTTAACTCCCAGATTTCGCTACCCCTACGTTGGAATAAATTATTACTGTTTTGCAAAACTGAATGCTGATGTATGGTAGTGTCTTGAGCATTGCAAGTGTTCTTTGGATAACCACCTGCCTTTTATTGAAATTCGTTGTCATTCTATTATGGCCAAACCAATAAAGAATAGATGCGAGCGTGAACCTCGTGCCCTCAATGAGTTCCTGAATATGGTTTTTGTGTCCCGCGATCAAAATTTACGTGGTGGCAGCAAACTTAACTCATATTCCATTGTTCTGTGCGCAAACGCGGAGGTTCTTCGTAGACAAATTTTGAGCTCGTTTTTCAATGAAATCAGCAAAATACAGGGAGAGCTTCAACCGTGGAAAATAAAGAGCCGAATATTTTTGGGAATACGAATTGAGAGCCGTTCTGTGTTCGTGTTTTTTTGTGGAGCTGTACTTTTTGAGTATGACCAGAGGTATAAATTTGGAAACATTATTTCCGATTCTGTAAGAAGTGGGTTTTCAAAACTTTCAGTATGGCGCAATCATAATAGAAGAAGACGGCGAAAGTTAGGAAAGATGAGGATTAAGTTAATTTGGATAATTCCTAACTTTTGTATGAGAAAAAAATGAGGCGCAAGCTTCAACAGGAGAAGTCCGTTTGAAGTAGAGTACCCTCCAGCTTGAGCGATATCCAGCCTTGTGTCTGTTGCATCATTAAGCACGATAGCTTGAATGCAAATGTGCAGCCGTCGAGTCGCCTGTGTTCAGTAGACCCTGACCGCTGACGTCAAATCTCCTATATTTGAGGGAGTGACGCCCACGCGGCGGATTAAGTGGGGCGACGATTGAGTAATGTGGCGCTGCTGCCGACGGTGGAGGGCTCATCCCGCATTTCGAATGCCACCACCGCGACTGGCGTGTAATCTGCATGGAATTAGCACAGTCAGCCATTGGGACCAAGTTAGCACAGCCGTTGATTCGTCGAATTTGTCGTCCAGTCAGCATAAAGGCCCTCCATATTGTCAGGGCAGCACACTGCCGGCCGCAGCCTCAATGTATTTGATAAAAAATATGCAAATAAGAAATTATTGCACAATCCGAAAGAGTGAAAGATCAGTGAAAAGTTACACTGATAGAAAAAATGACCTTCGGCGGCACTGACAAAAAGTCCCCACTGGAGGGGGATTTCGGCCCACCCCACCAAGCAGCGTCATTGCCCCTGGATACGGTATGGTACTGTAGTTAAGAGTTTGTGTAGGTTTGATGGAAAATTGACTCCAATCAAAAGGAGTCATGACCATTATCAAAAGGAGTCACGAGCCTCATCTGACTCCTTGCCTGACCACCATTTCAAGAGAACATGACACTGCCTCTTGGTGTACTTTAAATCACGCTGTCAGTGCACATATATTGATGCTGCTTTATGGTGTCAGTGTAGATCGACTCCCAACCTGTGACCCTGCATTTTAGCGGCCTTTTTCTTGCTACCCCTTTCTCTACCCAACGGGTCGTAAAAAAAGTAATGATAAATGAACATGTTTTGCATTTCTGTCGCTTTACAAGTTTAATACATAATTTCAGATCACTGAACATGTGTGTTTTCAATCACGGCACGCATTCTATCGGCAGTAGTTTTACATGTGGATGCCGAAATGCTGCACTCAGATCGAGGATTTTTGAGATACTCTGCAGCCGCCTTATTCAGATGCAAGCAGGTGGGCTCTGTCCCAGAAAAGCGTGCAGTGTGCATTATCATAATGCACACTGTAGTGGCCAAATACACAGTACTTCTACTAGCTTCAAAATCATTTTCGGCACTATCGGTCGAGAGACTTCAAGTGACAGAGAACACTCCCGCAGGGTGTCGTTGAATTGTCGGATGCTTTTCCAATACCTACGACAGGAGGTACTTACAATATTGAGTAGAATTCCTTGCTCATTATTTCAAAGATGTTTAGCAAAGACAGCATACTTAGAGTACTTACAAAAACATTAAGGAAAAAACCTCATGGTAGTGTCCAAGGTTAAATTTGCAAACAGGTCCAGTCTTGTCCCCGGAAAGAATAGAATTGGTTAGATTAAATTCTGGAAATGCTGGCGTGCAGCCCCATGGGGCCCGTAAATCACATTGAGATAATGACGTATGCTTCTGAAGAGAACTGGAGGTCAAATGGACTGTAAAAAAAAAAAAAGCGTGAATAGTCACATGGAGTAGAAGCTGAGTGTTTGGGCGTATGACTACAAAAACTAACAGCTGATAGCTGCAGCCTTAAATTTGAGACCCGGGGACTTGTCGGCGTCTAGCAGGCGTCAGAGGGTGCCGTGTTATGTAAGCGAGGTGCTCTGTAGAGGGAATATGTTCTACCTAGTCCCCAGGTCAAGGCGACAGAACTCGATGCTGGTTCTTGCCGGGATCTCGGATGGGTTCATGGAGTTTTGGGTCAGATGTCAAGCCTGCCCGTGGCGCCTATATATTGCTGCTTTATATAATTGGTAGTACAATATGTCAGCTTTGAATTACTGTTTTGTATAATGTGGTCCGCATCACGTCTAGAATAGATTCAAAACACTGTAATCGACTTTGAATGCGCACGGTTATGATCAAACACTTGGTTATTAATCAAAACACGGTTATAATTATTAGTATTTTCAAGCTAACGGTTTTGCCTAGACCTGCCACAATCTGGGAGAACCCAGAGGGTACGGAAGGGAACGGCTAGCGCCTCTCTTCTAAAGTTGAAAGCATGACACCGCGCGCCGAGGGCCGCAGTCATTTGTGTTATAATCGTAGTGACACTCGGTAAACAATTACACGCGAAAATGCGGGATAATATCGGATCCTGCAGAATCCGTTACTCATACAGCACGTGTTAAAAATTTGTTCACCAAACTAGCAGCGTTGTAAGATATAGTCGATGATCTTCCTTAAATTGAAGGAACAAATTGTGCATCCTCGAATGAATCAATCTACCAATCCTTCAACACATGGCGTACAATTCGATATTCACTTACCCTACCCTGCTTACATGACTCCTACACATATAATGAGGCTGTTTTGCGCTGTTTCTAGGGGAATAGCCCGCGATATGACGCCATGAAGAGTCAGATTCTCTATTGAGAGTCAAAAGCATCTACTAAAGTGTCGTGACCACTGGCAAACTAAGTGCGGAGAGCCAGATGCCTTCATGAAAGGGTCTGACACCCTTCATACACCCCACGAAAGGAGTCACCTTTAATGAAGGAGTCAGTCACCTTGCCAACACCTCGCGGAAATAATCAAATTCCTTATTTGGTTGTCGACATACCTCCATTAAAATGTCTAGCACTCTTTATGGGAATGTGGCACCTTTATAACTTGATTTTAAGTGAGATAACCAAGTTGTGAATCATGCCGGAAAACTCGGTACTCAACATACCATTTGTCTTGGAACTCGAAATTTCCGTGGAGAAAAGCTAAAAACCTACCTGAAATGTACCCAAAATGTACCCAAGGAGCCGGCGACAGTTGTCAGCTGTTGGCGTGACGTCATGCTGACGTCACGGTGAGTAGTCAGCCTATTGAAGCCTATTGAATATGGTAGTAGTTGCCAGATCATGACGCCATGCGTAGGCAGATGTTTATTTCTTACCATAGTAGAGCATTTTAAACATACAAAATATTAAGCATTACAATCAATTCCGGGATCCGAACAACGTGCCACATTTCTTTCAATGATATAGTAGCTATGTATTGTCTTAACAGCAAAAAGTGCTGTCAGAAATGATCTTCAAAACAAGGTGTCAAGCTTCTTTCCAGAAATGACAGTGGTTAAAGGTTATTGGCGCCAAATGGTGGGACGCAATACCCAAAACTAGCTATCATTCCACCAAAAATGGATGTCTCAGTCGCTTTCTTTAAGGATGATCTTGTGGTCAGCTGTCACCTTTTCTTTCAGTGTATGTACATACATATACTTCCACACATAGCAGCTCAAAAATAGCTGAACTGTTTGTAGCTGTTCAGATATGCATGCTCGTGCGTATAATTTAGAATTCCGTTCAGTGTTTTCGGTATATCACATTGGGAATGGTTGCAATAAGATTATTTTCATTTCATCCTTCTCTTAATTATTAATCTAAAAGAGAGGCATAATGGCGCATGGTGGGAGGAGAAACGGGTAGCTTGAGGTGTTTTTGGAAACATTCTGGCCCCACTCAGGCTCAACAACTCCGTCTTTGAAATATATGTTCCGGATAGTGTACAAAACCACTGAAGGAGAAGCTCCTGATTGTCGCTTTTCCTGCCGCAATTGCGTAACTGGCATGATTGAATTGAACAGAGACGCATCTTCAATCTGATTCAAACCATAATGTAGCTCTGTAATTACATTGATCGATGCATAGTTTGTTTACGGATACGAGTCCGTTACTTAGCTCCTACTGATTTATTGCTTTTCCATTCACAATTGTGTAACTGGCATTATTGACTTAACCAGAGATGCATCTGCAATCTGCTTCATGCAATAATGTAGCTCTGTAAATACATTGAGCGATGTACAGTTTGTTTACGGATACGGGTCCAGCTCGGTTGATGCTCTGTCTTCTAGTAGTGCAATGTAACCATTCTTGAAGGAACTGTGATTTGAGTTGATCATTTTTTGGCGAAATATCAGTTTTTTCCTCCGGCATCTGAGCCTGGCCAGCGATGAAGCCATTCATCTTGATCTTGCAACGTCAATAGCGCACGTATTGTTTTCCACATAAACCACGCCTGAGGGCGAAACTCTCATTTCCTTCTGCTGGTTTTGATCAGACACTCGCGATATTGTCTTTTGAGTCAATATGAACGCGCCTGTTCAAAGAGGCTTTCCTAGTTGTATTGGCTCAACTGCACCAGTTTGAAGACTGCGGGACCTTCGAGATGAGCTGCTGTGCCGTGAAAACCTCCGAGGGTGTACATGCTTTTTAACACGCACACTGGAAGGAGGGAGGAGCTCGGAGGCCTGTCAATTATTTTTCCAAGGTGGCCGGAGAATCGATAATTGAAGAAAAACGATACTCGGCAGCATTTTAGAGGATTTAACAGCGCGTCGATTTGTGAAACAATGTTGCAAATCGGTCAAAATGCGTTTGATTTATAAGCTTCCAAAGCCAGGCCTCCATTTCGAGATCGCCACAATCGTGAGTTCAGATCAATTCGCTTGCATTAGAGACAGAGTGATAACGTCATAACTCCATATAAACTAGATGGTATGTCAAGGCTGCCCCACATGAAATTTAAGGTCAAAGATCACAGGTTAAAGTCATTCCAGCACTTTCAAAGTCAAATTCATCAGTGCTTCCGTTCAAATAGTGTCACTAAGTCGGACGTTTATTATGCTATGACGTCATAGTTAAGTTAACCCTCGCCCCAGAGAACTATCAATGACCCCCCTAAGGTTTTCAGAATAACAGAAAAGCAACAATGCGCAGCACCACGACTGAGAAGTGTACCTTTAATCCTATCATTTTCCCACTATCCCTGAATTTTGTTACCCCGGCCACACTAGGTCAGGTCACCAGGCAAGGTCAACCAAGGTCACCTCACTTCAACTTCTGAGCTCTACCATAGCTACATTTCCGAGCCGATCGATTTCACACTTTCTACACTTGATAACCCTTCCAGGGTCTAAAAAATATATAATGAGATTTTTCAATTCGGTGACCTGAGGTCAGTTCACGAGGAATGAGGTCAGTTCACGAGGTGATCTCGCAAATAGAAAAAGCATGGGGAAAAGCTGTAGTAGGATCTAAAAGTAACAAAAATGATTGCAAACTCTCAGGTTTCTCATGGAAACATTCTTGGCCACCCTTTCACGGATTCCAGGGGCCATATTTTCCTTTTGACTTATCTGAGGTCATCACAGATCACTAGGGGCCAAAAACAGTATTTTGTAATAACAGTATTTTGCATTAACAAAAGTATTAAGCCCTGGCATGTTTCTATCAAATGTACTTGACCATATCTCAATAACTATTTTGGCATGACAGCTATGTCCAGGTTTCTTAAGCATTCAATATTTTAGTGGAAATAGCCTATCGTGACCCCACTTGACCCGTGGAGGTCAGACTACTGACCTGAGCGCTTACACATATTAAGTAAAATCATACTTAATTCATACGAGCTTTCCAGTGCATCTTGCAGATTTGCACTAGCCGCCATATTTTCGGAGTTATAAGGGGCCATCGATGCCCCAGTGGGAAGAAGATGGCGCCGAACCTCCGGCGGGGCGCAAGTTGACTCATTGTAGAGGTCAAGGTCAAAGACTGACAAAGACAAAGACTCATTGTGGAGGTCAATCCCCACAACAATGCGTCCACCAATGCCCCCCTTCCCGCACACTCGCTTCTAAGTGGCAAGGTTTTTTTGCGTTAAATGGGGAACACATTGTGAAAATAATTGTTTAAATATGCTAATATATATAATAATATGCAACATTCTAATATAAATGTTTTGGGTTATAGGTTTTTAAAATCAGACTTGTGTTTGGAGATCGCAGTAACTGTGTTGTCCGACCAGTTTAGCAGTCTTCCATGAATTATGTAACACAAGAGGGATGGGGAAAGACAGTATTTAATAAGTTCTCGGAAGGCCTGTGAAGATAGGTCCATAAACCGCAGAGTGTTGTGGGAATGACCTAGGACCCTAAAAGAATCTTTTAGGGTCCTAGATATCTTTAGGTCCTAGGTCATTCCCCAACACTCTAAGACAGTATTTGTATTATCAGACTTTACACATGGGCGTGGCTTATTGACGCATCAATTGCCACGATCATACGGTGTCGTCTTTTAATATCGGGATGGTTTCCGCCGAGTCGAATAGCACCTTGCTCATGAAATCCGTCGTGCTCAGGCTTCGACCCAGGTCGGCCCCGCGAAGAGTGAATACGCCGTCCAGTACGCCATCGCGCCCCACGGTCCCTACAGTGCTATTTTTTAGCGTACAATTTATGACCATTTCAGGGGGCGCCATCGGTCTTTCTGGGGGTGTTATTACCATTTCAGGGGGCGTCGAGGGTCGAACGGGAGGTGGAAGTGCTTCCACTTGGCCCCCCTCCCCTGGATTCGCCTATGTTCAGGTGCATATTATGCGTGTCAGTGACCTTGAATAGACGGGAGGCCTGTGTCGGCGACACTGAGACCTCCTCTGCTCTGAACGTGGTCCCCGCGTGCCACTTGACTTAATTGGACTGGCCCTCCTTCACCTGTTCAGAGGCCTGGCCTTGAAATATTGAGAAGATCATCTTCTGTGGCTGTCCTAAAAACATTATGTAATGTGTTAAGGGTATCCTTTCTTAGTCAGGAGGCCGCACACGCATTGGTTGGCATACGCGTAGTCTACATATCATTGACGATGGGGATACCTCTGCCATTAATGGGGCCTCCTGGCTGTTTGCATGTGCTTGTTGTTAACGTATTTATACTTCATCAGACTCCTGAGGCTTCCAAAGGCTTCGTGCATCGAAGGGGCGCTCCTGAGTCCAGCGGAGGACCTCCTAAAGTTTCACTGGGGCTTGGCCGCCATCGGCTCGTGTTAATACGGGCCGTGGCCCCGAGAACCTCCATGGTGGTGACGCCCTTTATTGCAGGTAAATCCTTTGTGGACACGCATCGGACTGGACCCAAACATAATTGAGTGCTAGAGGTCAGCACAGAACAATATTAAGGCATCCACACTACTCCGCCTCATTCAAGTCGGATCGGTCCAAGCACAGTGCCAGACAATCCTCTTTGGAGAGAGCAGACGCCAACAATCTTAATATAATTGTCGTAGAATTGTTTGGGCAAAGTCAGGCACTCAAGAAAGCCTCGAGTAGACGTCCGGAGGGGCCCCTAGGACCACCAGTAGTTCCGCTCCATTCCGTACCAAATAAATGTGAGCCTGGAAGTTTTCAATTATTTCTTCAATAGAGATAAATCATATTTGGGTGGAAAGCGGCGAGATGTGTTCCCCATCGTCCACGTTGCCGCCAACGAAGTCCTGTTTTAACCGGTGATGTTGCCAATTTTACCTTCCCATTTCCCATAACTGCGGGTATTTAGGAACAATTGGAGCCAGCGCCTCCTCCCCCAGTTCCGTTTGATAACGCTGTGGATGACTCATCCCACTCCCTTGTACGTTACTTAAGTTATGGATGATGCCTAAGTCAATGGGGGCGTTATCAGAGCTGTTCTAGCTTATCAGTTACGGTTCCAATTCCCCGTAAAATGGCTCCGTGACCAAAAATTGAGTCATTACCCACTGTTGGGAAACCGCTGCTATAAGTAGCCTAGTGTATCGTGACAAAGATAGGTGAATTTGATTAACCCTTGCCCCACCAGGGGGCATCGATGGTCCCCTAAGGCTTTTTTCGGAATAGC
The DNA here is from genome assembly GCA_034440635.1 of Lepas anatifera. Lineage (NCBI taxonomy): Eukaryota > Metazoa > Arthropoda > Thecostraca > Lepadidae > Lepas > Lepas anatifera. Next base: position 1,296,312 of record JAOTON010000607.1, on the reverse strand, counting down.
AGAAAGATGGCGAGGCGCAGCACCGCGGATGAGGGCTCTACCTCTCACCTAATCATTTTCCCACCATCCCTGAAATTTTTACCCCGGGTCACACAAGGTCAGGTCACCAGGCGAGGTCAACCAAGGTCACATCACTTCAAATTTTGAGCTCTACCATTGCTACATTTCTAAGCCGATCGATTTGAAACTTCCTACAATCCATAACCCCTCCAGGGTCTAAAAAATGTATATCCGGTATTTTTCGATTTCGTGGCCTGAGTTCAGGTTACGAGGTGACCTCTCACATTGCAAAAGCATGGCGAAAAGCTGTTTTATGATCTAAAGGTCCCAAAAATGATTGCAAATGCTCAGACTGCTCAGAAAATAGGTCATGGACACATTTTCACGGATCCCAGGGGCGATATTTGCCCTTTGAACTATTTGATGTCATCAAAGGTCACCAGGGGTCAACAACAGTATTTTGATGATAACTTTTGACCGAATTAAGCTAGAGCGCTGAATCAAACTTCATCGCGTATTCTCGTCACTGGATTTTATTTGATATACAGCAAGGTCACTTTCTGACCTTCCGTGACTTCAGGCCATGTTAGGTCAAGAGGTGCCCCTTTGAGGCCAATTCACTGGTGGGAGGTCATTATGGTTCACATAGCGGAAAAACCCCTGAAATTTGTCCATCAAATTTCCTTTACCATATCTCAATAGCTCCAATGACACGAGATATATGCCCAGGTTTCTTAAGCATTGCTTATTTTAGTGGAAATAGCCTATAGTGACCTAACTTGACCTGTGAAGTTCAAACCATTGACCTGAGCGCTTAACCCGCGCCCCGGTGGGCCTCTGAGCCACCTTCGCCCTGGTGGGGGGGGGTTTAAACACCCCCCGTCGAACTCGGCTCCTATGCGGGATAGCGAAAAACACAAACGCTGGTGGATAGCTCATACAAATTCATGAAGAAAATATACCAATCACTTCTTGGCTCAGGTCAATATTGAGGTCATGACAGGTCAAAGAAAGAAGTTGTTATTTTGAGCAATTTTTTGGGCTCTAGCATAGAAGGCCCCCACAGGAGGGCCCCAACGGAGATAAGAATATCAAGAACGTAATATCAAGCAAAAACCAACTGGCCCGAAGCGCCCGAACCCGTAAACACCGACCCAAACTAAGTGAGGTCCTAAGTCGATTTTAAGGCCCAGCTCGGGGGCCCCAACGGTCCGATGCCAACAAGCTAATCTGGGCCCCTGAGCAACACGCCCCGAGGTGGTTTGGCAGCAAACTGTCAGATGCCAAACGAGCTAGAGCCGGACCTGACAGGGCCCCGTGGTGACCAGGCCCTAACCACCGACCGGGGCCGAGCGAGCGGGACCGTAAGTTAATATTGTCCCGTGCAATCAGATCCCCTGATGCACAGAGACCCAAATTATCAGGCCCCTGACGTAATGGGCCCCGCCCGATGGGTTATAAGCTTAATGAAACCCTGAACTGTCGAAACCCCATATATGCCGACAAGGGGCCCCTGGATGATCCGGGTCCTAAGCTATCTGGTCATCAGAGCAATATGGCCCTGTGTAACGAGAGCCCCGAGATGTCGGACCCCTAAAGCTACAGCCACTGACCACTGAGCTTGAATGGGCCCCTGAGATGTTCTGACGTGGCGAGCCAGGGAGGGGGCCCTGGGGACGCGACCCCTTGGCTGACCTTATGCACTAAAAACGACCATTGATCTCGGGGCCCCGAGCTGGTCCGGGGGCCCCGACTTGGTCTCAGGAGACCCCCGATAATCGGTATCGAGGGCCCAGAAACAATATTGATCTGGGGACCCTTAGCTTCAGTCCAGGGCCCGGCGCCTCAGGGCCCCCGAGCTGGTCTCAGGGCCCCTCCCCTGAGCTCGGTCTCACGGGCCTTGATTTTGGTCTCAGGGGCCCCGAGCTGTTCAGGGGCCCCGAGCTGGTCTCAGGGGCCCCGAGCTGGTCCAGCGCCCCTCGAGCTTTATCTCAGGGCCCGAGCTGTGTCAGGGGCCCCGAGCTGGTCTCAGGGAACGCCCGAGCTTGATCTCAGGGGACCCCCGAACTTGGTCTCAGGGGCCCCGATCATCGGTATCGAGGGCCCAGAGTACCGAACATGATCCGGGGCCCCGGCTCGGAACCACGGACCTTCGATCTGGTCTCACGGGCCTTCGATTTTGGTCTCAGGGTGCCCCAGAGCTGGTCCAGGGCCCCCGAGCGGGTCTCAGGGGACCCACGAGCTGGTCTCACGGGCTTCGAGCTTGGCTCAGGGGCCCCCGATCATCGGTATCGAGGGCCGGAAACCGAACAGATCTTGGGGCCCCGAACTGGTCTCAGGGCCCCCGAACTGGTCTTAGGAGACAACCGAGCTTGGTCTCAGGGGTGGCAAGCTTGTCTCAGGACCTTCGATGTTTGGTCCATGAGCCTTTGATATTGGTCTCACGGGGTGTCGAGCTTGGTCTCAGGAACCCCGAGCTTGGTGTCAGGGGCCCTGAGCTGGTCCCAGGGAGCACCGAGCTTGGTCTCAGGGTCCCTTCAAGCTTAGTCTCAGGGGCCCCGAGCTTGGTCTCAGGGGTCAGGCCCCCGGGGCACCCGACTATTGATATCGAGGACTCGGTGAGGCGGAGCATTGACCCAGACGCAGAGTTTGGTCTCAGGGGCCCAAGCCTGGGTCAGGACCCCCAGTATCGGCATATTAGTTTCGGGGGACTCGAAATATTGATCTTAAGGGCCCCGGAACATCGGTGTCAAGTTACCCTGAAAAAGCTCGAGCATGGGTCCAAGGGTGCCCCTGAGCCATCTAAGTGGGGCCCGAGCTTGGTCTAAAGCCCCCGGGCATCAGTACAAGGGGCCCGGGTACTGGTCTGAGGAGAATATTTTAGGGGCCTCCAAATGGTGATTTCTGAGGGCCCCGAAAGTGGATGCAGTGGTGTAGCCAAGGGGGCCCTAGGCGCCGCAGACCCGGGCCAATCTGAACCACTGCAAAGGATTCCGATCACGGGGCCCCCAGAGTCAGTCTCAGGGCCCCTGAAGTCGTTCTCAGGGCGTCCCGAGTCGGCCTCAAGGCCCCCGCCCTGAGAGTCGTCCAAGGCCCCCGAAAGCAGATTTCGGGGCCCCCAGAGGGTTGGTCTCAGGGACCCCAAAAGTCGGTATCAGGGGCCCCGGGAGTCTGTCTCAGGGGAGGGGGCCGAGCTAGTCTCAGGGGCCTTAGAGAGGGTTCTCAGGGCCTCGCAAAAGTCTATTCCAGGGGGCCTCGAGAGTCAGTCTCAGGAACGCCAAAGACTCAGTCTCAGAGGTGATTCCACCCCCCGGTGTTTGTCTCAGGGCCCCTAGAGTAAGTCTCAGAGGGCTGTTGGAAGTCATCCCCAGTCTCCCTCCCCCACAGCCTCAGTCCCCTCCCAAAGACAGTCTCAGGGGACCCCAAGAGCTAATCTGATGGCCACGATAGTCAGTCCAGCCCCCCACTCCAAAGTAAATCGGGGGCCAATAATAGTCTCTGAGGTGCGCCAATAACTAATCTCAGGAGCCCCGAGGGATTCTCAGGGGCCTCCAGTTTTGATCAAGAGGCGCCGAATCGGTCTCAGAGACCCCTGAGATCTAATCAGGGAGCGGCCGAAAATTAGCTTGTGAGTGCCGCCAAGTGTTGGTCTTAGGTGGCCCCAGAGCTCGAATAAAAATTTTCAAAATCATATGCCTCGAAAAAATGTACACCCCTATTGCGCACTAATAAAGACAAATTAAACATGTCCATCAGGCACCATTATCGAAGGAAAGGCAAAAATAATCAATTTTACCATAAGAGCAAATCGAACAGGGAATTTGGCACTCAGTCAATTTTTAATCTATTAGCTAATTAATCTATTAACACCAATAACTACATTCCTAAATATTCTGAAATAAACAGCTTTCAAATATTTTCGTAGGGAACCAGACAAACAAGGGTAATACAGAAATCGATGCGCATAATCCTCAAAAAAAAATAGGTATGAAAGGTTGAAAATAACAATGACAGAGTGATCCAAGGCGATAGATATCTCAGGCGCCTTTTTCTTGGTAATTTGCTCGTTTACAAGATAGCAAGGGTAAGAAGTAACTGGATCTCAACAGGATCTGTCGACGGAATAGAGGTCATGTAACGTTCGGGACACACTATCATGTCCTTTGTATTTTTCGTTTTTTCCGTTTCTTTTGAAATTTCCTGATTAAAGAGTTCATGGATTCGACACCGGGAAATAATTGCTAATCATTTCCGGTAGAAGATAATTTCTACGTACTCAAAACGACTGACCTTCAATAACTTCATGTATGATTACCAGAGTGAATTGAGGTAGACTCGGGCGTAACATCATGCGCGCATCAACATTGAACTTCCCGAAATATGGCACAAAGCTGTTATTATAGCCACGCTACCATATAAGGTATGGGCCATCCTTAATATATGGTGACCTTAGTTTACCAACACTTGGTCGGATCAAAAAACAAGCTATAAACAAAATAAGAATAAATGCTTAAAAAGGCACAACAAAATATCCTTCGTGTGAATGTTAAAATACTATACAAAAGATATAGGAGATGGGCCCCGGTTACTAAGGGGACCCCAGCCTGGGGCCCCCGACGGTAGTCGGACCCCTCCTGGCCGAATCCTGGCTACGCCACTGTTCGAGACTCTATATCAGCCACCCTGGGACCCCTAAGCCTAGCTGGGGCCCTGAACCAATCTGGGTACCCCTGTGCTTAACTGGGGCCCCTGATCTGGTATGGGGGCCCTGAACTCTTCTAAGGTCCCTGGGCTAAGCTGGAGGCCGTGAGCTTGAATGGAGCCCCTGAGCTGGTATAAGAGGGACCCTATATCAGCCGATCTGGGCCCCTGAGCTGAGCTGGCCTGTGCGAACAAGAGCCCTGAGCTGGTCTGGGGCCCCTGAACTGTTCTAGCGTCATTGAGCTAAGCTGGGATCCGTGAGCTTGAACAAGCCCCTTGAGCTGTTTGAGACCCTACATAAGCGACCTGGGGACCCCCAAGCTGAACCGGGCCCCTAAGCTAATCTGGCACCCTGTGCGAATCTGGGCTCCACTGTGATGAGCTTCTAGGGGTCCTGTGCTTATGTAGGGTCCCTTGATAAGCTGGTCCCGAGGCTAGTGCACTGGTCTGGGCCCTTGAGCTGACTGATCTAGGTTCCTGAGCCATGGTCTGGACCTTGGGGCCCTCCGAGATAATTTGGCGGCCCCTGGGCGGCATAGGCATAGGAACCGGGGGTCAGGGGATACTGCCCCCTTTGAGGTGGACCCCCGCAACGAATATGCAAATATCAGCAAGCACGCTGCCTGAAATCCCCTGGAGGAGGAGCGCTTCGTAAAAACCAAGGCACCTACTATCCGAGTGTTTCCAAATGAGTCCCGAGAACTGGTCCCAATCAAACTCCATCCCATATCAATCCCAACACAAAGCATGAATCGGACACGGACACCGCATCAGATGTTGAGCAACAGTCATCCCTGAGTCATCGAAAGGCGCGACGTCCTTCGATGCCAGGGTTATATGGCGTCGCCAACTCTTTCCCTGTGGGAGGGGTTTCTTGGGAGTCAAATTGCTTCTGCACAAGGAATCTGCCGTGCCTTAAACCCGGATTGGTCGCGTGGAAAGCAAGGCTGCTAACCACTATATCACCACGCCCACACCTCCACAGCATCAAAAAGCTGGCCATCAAGTACCTACATTACACTTGCAGTCATGCTGGAGCTCTGCATTTTAGGCATCGAAATATAGCTAGGCGTATTTATTGTGATCAGCCTTTACCTAAATCAATCTCTAATGATGGAAAGAAGGGATCAGTAATAACCTAAATAAATGTTCCCATTTTTTATCATTAAATAAGCAAATACATATTGATGAGGCATAGCGAAGTGAGGCTATTTTGTATCAAAACATTGTCTGTAGTTTTCTAAACAGTTTTTAATTTTGTAAATGTGATGAAAGGGCCTAAACATCTGTAAATATAAGAAACGCGCTCGTGGTAAAAAGATTGAAATCCTCCAAAAGAGCTTAAAAATGTATTTCGTATTTGAAAAGGGTCTAGGTAAAGAACCCAAAGAAATGTTTTTGCGTTTTACTATGATTTATTAGATCATAATAGGTACAAATCAAAATCATAGGGAAAAATTTGATTTCTCAATTTTCCATATGTTGGCATCCTAGTGTGCATGCGTGCCTTATTGACACCAAACGAGCTAACTAATTTTTTATAATTATGGGCCCCGTGGACTGGGGCCCCCTTGAGGTGGGCCCCCTAAGGTTGGCCCCCACTTTTCAAACCGTTCCTACGCCCCTGGGCTCTAGCATCTGACAGAGTTGATTTAGAATCATTTTGTAGGCACCATTCGCTTCCTCCCATCACGGCAAATCGAGTGATGTATAATATGATCATACTAGGGCAAAACACAAAAATGACCAGACCTCAGGCAGGTCAAGGTCACTTTGTGACCTAGCATTGTCAATATGCATATCAATGGACTGGCAATAGCAATTCAAACGCAATGGTATACAAATAAAATAAAAGCTGTATCATCATTTCATGCAAAGTTATTGAACCAAGTCTGAAAACTGCTTAAGTAGAGTCCAGATGACCTTACAGACGTCACAGGTCAAAAATGACAACATGAACCTGAAAAGTGGCCCAGGATACTTGAATTTGGAGACTACGAATGTATTATCAGCTTTATCTACACAAATACAGCCCAATTTCTGTTTTCCCCATGTATTTCCAATGGAGAGGTCATGGTCCGTACTTTGCTTTATATATCCGCTCTCTTCTTTTTGCTCGCCTCTGTTATTGCTCTGGAAGAGAAGAGCCAGATGCACTTGTCTTTTGTTATTTGTATAGCACTATCGCAATTAATTTTATTCGTCGAAAAGGTACGGAAAGCAAACACTTTGATAACGCATGTAAAACAGTTGAGTAAAAATAAGCAGAATGATCTAAATTAGGCCTTTTTTAATTCAATTAAGCCATTCGATTCAGATAAGCCGTCAATCTAGTTTAAGTTTAGTGTAATAACCTAGTCACCCATTTCCACTACACTATGGCATTAATTGCAAAATATCAATGCAATAATTTTGCATTAACCTTTCAGTGGTTATGAATTCGTGTCCGAGCGAGTTGTCCCCAAATATTATGACTGCTCATACCCCTCCTGTGTTCATTTGTCTCCTCATTTGTGCCCGATTCCCTCTACACCGATGAAGAAGATTATGGTGTAATGAATATCCGGCTCATATCTATTGTCTATTCTTGTGCGGGTTTTTCTCTTGCTTTTCTAGTTTCTACCCAAGTTTAGAGCAAGGCACAGGCTATTCGTTCACACAGTGCATCCGGTGACTTTGCAAACGCATCGTGCCTTACCAACCGTTTTTGTGTCCTTACGTAGAATTTTGCGGCCTTCTTTTTGCTGTTGATTTGGCTGAGGATGGAGATGTAACTCGGGCCTTGGATTTGTATGCTGTATCCTTCGGTTTTCAATGCCAAATGAAGTCCCAGCTGATCCATCACCATGGTTACCTTGACGACGCGCGCTGTGATGAGTCCCTGAACTCAAATTATCGATAATATATCATTCAAAACGGATCATATGAGCTTTTTCTACGATTTGTTATTGCACATGATCTAAGACTGCTTTTTAACGTGCGAGGTTACGGCTTTACAGTTGTTTTGGGTCAAGCGGTTCCTTTCCATACATTTTAGTTTTTTATATTTCCACTCTTCCACAGTCAGCTCTTGAAACGGATCATACCATAAAAGCTTATTCAGAAAAGAGTCTCTCGTTGGCAACACGTGACAGTCGCTTCCTTGCACCACACTTAGAACAGGCTGGTGCGTACTGAAAACTGAGAAGTCAGGATGATATAAAACTGCACGTATATTGTTAACGTGTATGGTTTAAAAAGCAGACTCGTGTGCCGAGAGCAAAATGTCAGACCTTGGATTCAGGAATTCCCTTTGTCAAAAGCATCAATACCTGGCGAGAGTGCATCACTGTAATTGAGCGGGGTCAAGCGTCACGTGCGTTTGTCACGTGCCTTGCTACGATGCTGGCACTGGCCGATTGACGTGGGCTAGAATATGTGTGGCGCCCAGCGGGATTAGTGCGACAGTCCGATGCTGTGATCGAAAGTCATTTTTACCACGGATATTCTTATCGCGGAAGCAAACTGGCATTGCTTACCTACCAAAATTGACTCGAATGGGCCCCCTTACAAGCGTCATTTGTTATAAATTCCCCCAAAACTATTTTATGACCGTTTATTTCAGCGTATCGCTATCCAATGGTTTGTATCCGGAATACGCTCAATCAAAACCGATAGAATTACGGCAGACCTATTGCCGTAATATGTTTCAAGGAGCTGAATTTTTGGTCGGCGCTCATACAATGACCGAATATTGCTTTTGCAGGCACCTATTACATCAATATTCTGATGGGGGACTACCTGGATATATAGTCACTGAACTTACTTAATTTGTAGTTCAGGATTCGAGGGGATGGGCCAAATAACATTTTATTAACGGAAGATGATTATCGCCTTACTCTTAGCCAAATATTATTCCGGCTCAAACTACTTCTGCAGAATGCCGTTACACTGCGACTACTTTTATGACTCCATCGAATATAACAATTGTGGTAGCGATAAAGGTAATTGCATTCAAGCGCCAAACTATTTAGAGCAGAATTCAGAATGCGCTGAAATCGAACATCACATTATTTCTGACCACATGAAAGCATCAAATGAGGATGATTCATCGACTTGACACTTCGCATTCACTCCAACAATAGCTGGTGTTTTTGGCACGGCGTCAAGTTACATCTCTGGAGTAAACTTGATGTATGTGTGTGTTTTCAAGATATTTAATCAGAAGCTTCAACACATTTTCAATCGCTACTTCAGTGATTCCAGGAATGATCAAATGTAATGTTTGAAGAAACCTTTCATTTTTGGGGATTGACGAGAATGATGGAATGCCGCTGTCAGGTTTATTCCTGTTGATGGTGATTTTTTTAGAAGACATAATAGATTATAAATCCTAGGCATGGGGGAAGCTGACTCAATCTCAGGAGAGAGCAGATGCCGCTTTTTGATGTACATTCTTTAACCACTCTCTACATGACTCAATCTCGGATGATCAGGGAGCTTTTGGTCTTCAGATGAGGGTCTTCACACCTTTTCATGGGCCACAGCACGCGGTAAGGCACTGCAGAACCAGTGAATATAATTGGGACATCGGCTGAATTGAATGCAAGCAAAGGCGATTAATGATATATTATTTTGGGGCTTTTGGCCGGAGTTAGACTGCAGCCGCAGTCAGTAATTACGCTGCTGCGTGGCCCTGAGCCGGGTGATAAGGTGGTGTTTGCGTGTGGCCTCTTTGTCCCGCGCACCACTGAAAAGGATTAATATAAATGACCTTAGGCGCACGAAAACAGACTTGATGTTGTTTGCGTAAGTTAGTGAAACCTGGCTGGAGTTAGGCAGAATGCTGAAAAACATTGTTAGTATCTAGAGTAAATGGACAGGTGGTGTGTCTCAGCCTCATCGCAGGTTTTTCAAAAAGATTTAATCGGCACTTAGTCGGTTTTGAGGTGTAAACTAAATACGCCCGCCTCGATATTTTCGGCAATTCCGCGACATATCGACCACAACAGCCTTGAAATAACTGCCCACATCTCAGATTTTAATCTGTCGGTTGCTGAGTTGTCTGGGGTGCAGAAGCACCATTGTGCCAGTAAAACCTCATTCGACTTATACTTTTAGAGGCATTTTCTAATGTCATTTAGATGTTTCTGAAAAAGTACGTATCGAAATGAAAACCTCACTCTTATATACAATTCAGACTAATCTCGAAGGGGAAATAATCTTAGGCTCTAAAAAGCTAACAGCACGCACACAAATCAGGCAGAAATGAGAAGAAGCGAACGCTAAACGAGAGAATAAAAGACGACACTCAAAACCAATCTACCCTTCACTCCTCCCACTAAAAATAGCATTAAATTATCAGGCCCAACATTTTCAAAAATGTATCATAAGGCTTAGAAGTGCAATGGTTCCATAACCGTAAAGTACCGTAAAACCTGGCTAATATAGCTAAAACCTTTCCTAAACCAACCCAATTAAAAAGTGAATATAAGAAGCCCCAAAACGCGAAGGATCTGAAACAAAACCCTGCTAAGATTCCGCTGATATAACATAAGCTTAAGGACCCCAAAGCGATGAAATCCTCAAAATTTGTGCAAACACATATCTAATCATAGGCATGTAGTAAAAACCTAAACCAAAAGATAAGGTGTAAAAATAGTCAATGAGCTCAAAATATAATGAAAAAGACAACATCTAAGAACAATGGGTCTAAAAGTAAAAAAAGAAAAAGGCGAAGACAAGGTAAAACACGACGTTTCTACCCCACTAATCGTGCCATTCCGAATACGTTTCTGTCATTGTCCATCATCAGGCACAAGGTTCGGCCTTTTTCTTTGAATTTATCGTGATGCCCTTCCTGTAGCAGGCCTGCAGATACATTGTCGATTCCGAACATATCAAACGTCATATTTCATTTGGAATCCTTTTACGCTGATAAAAAAGTTGTGTAATAAACTTTTGAAAATGGTTATTTACAAACTATATGAAAAATACAATCAATAATATATTATTTGACAATGGTAACCAGAAAATTTAAAAAAGATATTGCGGATATGTTTAGCTTCAACCCTCATCCAACGGGGGCCCTTCGATGCACCCCCGTAAGGTTGTTTGAGAATAGCAGAACAATGGTGACGCGCAGCGGTACGGTTGAGGAGTCTTCCTGTCACCCCATCATTTTTCCACCATCTCTCAAATTTTTTACCCCGGGCCTTACTAGGTCAGGTCACCAGGCGAGGTCAAACAAGGTCACCTCACCTCAACTTTTGGGCTTTGCCATAGCTACATTTCTAGACCGATCGATTTGAAGCTTTCTGCACTTCATGACTTCTTCAGGGTCTACACAGTATGTACATACGATATGTTCGATTTTGTGACCTGAGGCCAGGTCGCGAGGTGACCTCTCCCATAGAAAAAGCATGGGAAAAACTCTTTTGTGGTCTTAAAGTCTCAGAAATGATTGTAAATGCTCAGATTTATAAAAAAAACATTTTTTGCCTCCCTTTCACGGATTCCAGGGGCAAGATTATCCCTTTGACTTATCTGAGGTCATCACAGGTCACCAGGGACAGCAACAGTATTTTGACGATACATTTTGACCTAATCAAGCTCAAGTGCTAAATTAAACGTCATCGTATGTATTTATGTATGTATGTATGTATGTATGCATGTATGTATGTATGTATGTATGTATGTATGAATATAGGTATGTATGTCTCGTCACTTGCTTTCATTTGATGTACGGCAAGGTCACTTTATGACCTTCCCTGACATCATATCATGTTAGGTCAAGAAATGTCCTCTGGAGGTCAAACCACTGGCGGGAGGTCATTATGTTTCACATAGCGGGGAAAGCCCTGCAGATCTCATTAGCTCTCATGGCATGAGAGTTATGCCGAGATTTCTTAGGCATTGCATATTTTAGTGAGATAGACTATCATGGCCCAACTTGACCTCTGGAAGTCAAACCATTGACCTGAGCGTTAAAACATGCACTGTAAAACCATACTAAATTCACACGAACTTTCCAACGCTTTTTGCAGATTAGTGCTAACCCTCATGTTTCTGGAGCTAAAGGGGGCCATTGATGGCCCCACTGTGGGGCGAAGTTGGCGCTGGATCCCGATGGGGCGTGGGGTAATAAATGTATAATAACTCCAAATATTATATAAGTATTATTTTCTGAATTTTGACATCATTTTTATTGGTCACCGTTTTTCAATCGTTTGGTCTGCCTGCACTTTGCAGCCTATAATTTTACTCCTAATGGAATAAAGAGCCCCAATCAACACCTTCTTTTTTGTCTTGTCGAGATGGTTCCACATATGCTCTTCATTGCCCCTGAAAGGGAATGAGACATCTTTATAGTGAAATTTTGAAATGAGATAGCCAAAATAAGGGAAACCCACTGTTTGACATCTCATGTATCCCAGGGCTCACTGGTCGCGGCGAAAATGTTGACTCTCTTCAATTGTTTCATGCTTTGTTATGTCTTTACATATCATTCTGTCGGAATTTTACTTTTACGTTGCTGTGAGCTCTGCTCTTTGTGCTCTACCCCGACAAACTCTAGCTTTGGTTTTCTTGTTTTCTCCAGGGATGGCGTGATTTATGACCTCAGGAGCAAATATTGATCTTTGCGTATGTGTCTACCATGGACGTCGAAAGCGAGGACAGTAGAAGGCCGTGTCCCCTACTCGCGAATCAGGGGCGACGTCCCCCAACAATTTTGGACCTCAACCTTTTTTGCATTATCTCCCTGTTACCTGCCCGAACCTACATAAATGTGTTGGTGTAGTGCATCATCGTTAGTGCTTCATACGCAGCCATATTTCTCAGAATTTTCCTGCCACCCCCCCCCCCCAGTCATCGCCAGTCCGACGTCCGTCCCCCCAGTAAAAGTCCGTGGCGATGCCCCTGGTGTCTACTTACATATTAGCTCGCTTTCTTTGTTCACCTCTGAAATCGATGTCAAAAGTAAGAGTGTGGAAGTTCTTTTTTCCAGTCGCCGTCCTCAATATCCCCATCCACACACGCCGTTTCCGCACCGGCCTGTTTTTGTTGCTCTTCAAACGTTGTAATCAGGTTTGAGTGCAAAGCCGCGCTGCCGAGTCCGAGGCTGGGCGCGTTCAACGAGAGAAACGCAGAAAAAGAAAGTTCGGCTGCTTTTGAAGAAGGCTTTGTAGCTGACCTTTGCCGCTCCAGTGCAGTGGTTCGCATGCTGCTGTGGTTGTTTTTATTTTCTAAATTGGCAGTCTGGTATATTCCTGTTTGAGCGGGCACTCGTAGTAATATGATATTCTTAGCATTTTCTCATTGTTTTCTTATTCACCTTGCACAGTTGCTAATTCCTTTCTCCTACCTTACACACTGCCTCAGCTAAGGTGTAACAATTCAGCAGACCACCTAGCTGAGCTTTTTTTATTGTTTGGTACAGGTTCATGCTCAAATTCCAAACATATAATAGGGTAAAGTATGTGTATTGCCCCCCCCTAAGGGAAATCACTTGCTAGACGAATGTCTCCAATTCAATCTTGCTACTGTGGATTAAATGACAAAATTTGATCATTTTTTGATTTTTGAGAAAACAATTCCTCAGGGGTCAAAAAGTTGCTGGCGTGTCACCATTTGAAATTCCACATCACGAATATGTCACCAAACTAAAAATGCTACCAAAACCCTTATTTCTTTGAGTTGTTACACCGTTTTTCATTGTTTTTGTGTATTATGCTCCCAGTATAAACCAGAGCTGAAAACTCTGATATATTTATCTAACGTTTGAAGCCGAAGGAAGTGTATGTGAGCAATCAGCAGGGACGGATCCAGGAATTACCAAAGGGGCCTTGACAGTGGGTCAGGAATAGCTTTGGGGCTGAACCATGCAAGGAATATATTTTCATTAAAAACGTGTGTATATATATATAAACATATATATATATATATATATATATATATATATACAATATTTCGAAGAGCAAAAAACATTACTTCCGTTTTGGGAGGCAGACAACTTTATGAACTCTGGTGGGTCACAAAGCTATGCACCGGCGCTAAATACGCTGAGGTCCGCTCAACATTGGGTTGGATCTCCACAAATACAGGGATTGACCAAATGTCCGCTAGGATCAGTGATCAGGACCATCCCGAATCGCATCAAATATTCTGTGGCCTGTTTGAATAAAGTTACCTTTTGCTCCCAAGCAAAGACGGAGGTTGCAGCCACAGAGATCCGATACCAAAGGGGAACCGCAAGCAAGGCAGAGGCCGACTGTAGTCAGGCCTAGGTAGACCATGGGGAGGAGGGCATGAATGTTAGAAGTAGGGGACTGGCTTCGGCCACAACATGTCTGAGATTATCGTGAGGGACCTGGTCGCAACCACATAGGTCGCAAGTGGACCACAGGGGTCCAGAAGCACTTCAGGGGGTCGGATAGTAACAGGAGGTCCGGGTGAACCGCAAAGGGCCCGGCTGGACCCACTGAGGCCCGGTAGATAACAGGGGAATTATCTGCATCTGCGGAGAATAGGGCCCGGCTTTGGCAGCAGTGGGCTGGGGGTAATTCGGAGGAGCCCGGTTGCTCACTCAGATGCTGTCCCCAAATGCACACAACCACCAACATACTTCACCTATCCACCATGTTAAAATATACATCTGGTGGTTTATCCCTGCTTGCCCCAGCACCACAAGTTCTGCCCCCAAGTATGTTTGTGCCCTGCAGTTTCTTTTGCTGACCCCAATCTGACAAAAAATTGGCAGACTGCTGAAATTTTACACTCATGGCACAAATATTTCCATGTACATACATACCTTCACCATGGAAATACCTCAAAAATCATTATTGTCACATTTAAATGATTTTATATTTGTGACGCTTGCATGAGTTCGTGGTGGCGCTCACCATCCAGTGTGCTAGTGGTGCCCCACAGACAGAAAAAAACTCAAGATGGTGGGTCTGAATCCATATATGAACATCAATGCTTCACATGATTTATCATATATGCATGAGCTAAGCAGGTACTAAAACTGCTCACTATGCCCAACAGCCACCCTGATAAGATGTTGAAACCTGACACAATCTGCTTACCTACTGTTCTTCCCCCACAGACTGCCCCACACTGGTCTTGACCCCCATCCCTACTAGTCATAGCCACCCCCAAAAGCTACCTCCTAAACAACTCAAACTACAAGTTCTTACTCTTGTCATTGTGCCATTCCACAACTTTTTGCGGACTAGAAGTGGGATGTTTTTCAGTTAATAAATCTAGATATTGATGCCCAACACACTCCAAAGATGAAACAAAAAATATTTTTTGCTTCAAGTAGGCACTGCATGAGGCAGGCCTGGAGGTCTCTGTGAGTTGATACTGGCACAGCACTACAAGCCCTATATAAAGTCTGCGGAGACCCAAATTCAGGGGGTCCGAGGATTGATCCAAGGGGGCCAATGGGGCTGTTACCCCCAACAAAGCCCAAAATAGTGTCTTTTGCCTACCAAAAGATCCAAATTTAGGCCCTTTTAAAATACTTTATTTTCGGGATTTCTTGATGGAGCCCCCTCCAAACATTGATTTCGTTCCTCCAAAAGTTGCTCCTGGTTCCGCCAATGAGGGGTCCGACCCCCAAGGATTTCCACGCACGGGCTTAGAGAGATAGGTATCTAGGTACCCAGTTACAAGTGCCCACTTGAGTCCCCGACTCGGCATACCAGTAAGCACAGCGGCAAAGTCTACCTTCACTGCAGAACTTACATATATTAGGTTTAAGCAGTATTTCTATATCATACTTAGTACCAACATACCTGACTGATCAACACCTATACTCTCACCACCTTGCCACCACATGCGGAAGAAAGATAGCAACCGATATTTCCTTCCTCTTCCTTGCCTTTCCGCTCTATTTATTTTTCCAGCGCCTACCAAATTTATAAATAAATATCTACAGCGCGCCTAGTGTATCCACAGCGCGCCTAATGCGGCGGCTGGCGCAGTGCGGTGAAGGCCGAGCCGCTCAGCTGATTATAGCAGTGATGTGTTCGACCACGGAAGGAGAAGTGAATACGGCTGGTGACATAGCCTGGGGGCAATGGTGACAATGGCACTTTATCACCATTCGTGTCACCAGCCCATGCTGAGAGATAGGCGAGGGCCCGAACTTTTTCGAGCCTAGGATCGAATATGGTTCGAATAATTCACCGCATTTACTAAATATGGTTAGTCGAACAAAGCTTATGGCGCAGACGGTTATAATGGGCCAACCAAATAGGAACCGTGCCAACCAGGTAAATCCAGATTTTGCAGTGTATGAGAATTAGAGGTGCCACTTTTGTGAATTGACTTTTGACTTTTGTCACCCGGTGGAACTCCAGCTGTCACCATTTAGAATGGCAAAATGGCAACTTTTTCGACCCCTGCAATTCCTGGCCTGAGAATAGCGTGCTCTGAGAGTGAATTCCGATTTGAGTGAAACCATGCAAAGGGCGCATTTGACAAAGTGTGAAGGTAACTGCGCCCAGGGAGGGCGCATTTATACTTCATTGTGGGCTCCTTCCCTTCTTCCTTCATACCATGTTAAGTCAATGGCACGGCAGAAATAAACATTAGTATAAGAGCAAATGGGGCTCGGCTACCTCCCAAGCGTTTCATCTGGAGGGCCTGGAAGTCATTTTAATGTGGTATTCTTGCATTCACAATGACTTGTAATAATAAAATCACACTCATACGGAAAGGCTTTGGGTTTGATTTTTCAACAGATATTTGGATAGGGCGCATTTGACCAGGGCGAAGTTGCTTTTCTGTATTTGAATCAGAGATGTCTGCCTTAAAAATTTACCACCATGGGGAATTTATAATTGTTGATCTCTCGAATATGCAATGAATTTCTTGCTTTGAATTAAAACCATCGATTTTGGAATGTGACAGCCGTATTCTTATTTTTCGGGTTCATAAAACCGTGCAGATTTAAGGAAGTACTGAATTTATTTCGCTAGCTGATTAAAATACATTATTACGCACGAATTCATTGAAAAGTTGGGAAAATGCTTGGGGGGTGGGAACTGGATTAAGCTGCCCCAAAACAAACTGCCACTAGTACCTTTCCCTGTTATAAGGGGGAGCAATTAGTTAGGGGGCGCAATACACACACTTTCCCCTACCTGAAATCCTAGTTTGTTGTCTTTTTCTGCAGTTTGAAATTTTCCAATTTTCCATCGCATTTTGTGGTATCTCATAATCACGTCCATAACCATTTTTCCCGTTTTACACCTACATTCAGCAAGCATGTGGGGCAAATGTTTCCACGTTATGTAGCATGAAGTTTGATATCTTTCGATAGAGCCTTTCATGAACAATGGAGTTTTTCATTTGTTTCACTTTGAGGGATTGCAAGCGCCTAGCCCCTAAAAATGAATTCCTAGACCCACCACTGCCCGGGGGTGGTATTGTCACCTGAGTATCCGCGCGCCAGTTGGAATCATTAGGGAGGTACGATGCCGCCTGCATGGCAAGCACCATTTCCACTCGCGGTGCCCGACGCACTGCGTCCCTCCTGGGATATTTTTGGGACCGGTTTCACGGTTTCATCGTTCACAGCTTGGATGGTGGAAAGGAAGTAGCCTCATAGGGATCTAGATCTTGATTTTCTTGCTTCACGTGGCAGGTTCAGCATAGCCGCGTGGTGTTTTTGTTTTCATTGAGCTGGACGCTGCGAGAACAACACAACAGTGTTATTTACAAGTATACATATTACATCACAAAGGAGTGGAAGTAGGTCTGAATCAAGATACCTTTATTTAAAGGTACAACCAAGAGGGATTCCTCCACGCCCGGATGACGTCACGCAGGCGTGAAGGAATTCCTTTACCATTGAGCCGTGTGTTAAACTGTTGCAAATTGCACTTCCTGCTTACGAATTTTTTAGAATAAACAGTAATCAAGTTTATCCCAAATGGAATCAATAGACATTTTATTTTGGATTCTGGGCCTCTTTTTGCAACGTTTTGGATGTTTAATCATTTAATTTTCCAATGTTATATGCTAAGAGGTGTGACGTCACATCCGGTGGTCTGCGCTTGCTGTTGGAGGGGGCTGGGTCTGAATCACCTCCGCAGTCATGGAAAACAATGGTTGGGAAACAGTCACGATTTATAATGACGCATCTTTGTTTATGGGTGCTATATGACCAAAATGTTAGGCGCCCCCAAACTCAAATAACTGACTTGTCCATTTATGTATAAAATGTCGTTTGCAACAAGATCAGTCGCAGTCTTGGCTCAGGTCAATATTATAAAATACACCAATTGCAAGAAGTGAACCAATCGCTGCAATCACTCAACCTAGAATGGCAAATGTATGCACCAAATGCGTGAATAGTTGCATTTAGTGTTTGGTATAAAATTGCATCTGTCTACAAATTATTCAGTCTTAGCGGTCGTTGATGAGATGAATCATAGTTAATGTCGGAGTTAATCTATCCATTAATTAGTCTCATAAAAATTATTTCGTCTCAGAGAATATCTGAGCTATGCAACTCCCCAGCTCAGCTCTGTACCACCACTGTGGTAATAGTCGGGCCAGAATGGGGATGCCCCAACGAGTCCTAAATTATTGATTATTCGGGCTGTTATTTACCCTGTCATATAACACCCATAACAAATCACGATACCATGTTAACTGTAGACGAAATCATAGTGAGCACGCATCGGAAACTTTAGAAACGGTACCTACCCAGCTTACTTTGTTGAAGAAGGAATACATGTGGTTAAAACACTTAGGAGGGTTCAAACATCCCCCACTGGCGGGAGGGTTAAACGCACCCGAAACACAGCAAAAATACTGATTTTATTGGGATGCATGAATCAACACTGAATCAGAGGTGAGCTAAACAAAAATAATGTTCCAATTTAGTTAGTTGTTGCCCCAGACGACCAAACTTATTCGCCCTGGATCCCAGGAGGTCGGTGCGAAATCACGAATACTACACCGGAAGGCAAATACAACGCGTCGAGTCTGAGACGTTCCAGTTCGGGTTGGTTCCTCCAAATTGGCCTCTGGCGAATGAAATGCTGGTCCCTCATCTCAGCTGCCGACCCAGGGGTGACCTTGGCAGCTGGAGCCAGATACTGGAGGATACACTTCCAGGCTGGAGGCTGCTGAGGCCCTCCCTGGTCGGCACTGAAAATCAAGACCTTAGGAATGCAGGCTGGTGCAGCTTTTGTGGAGTTTTTAAGTCTCCTACGGGCAAATAGCTGAATCAGTCCTGTATCAAAGAGAACCAGAACATTTAAGCAATGCAAGCAAATCCAGCCCGTATTTTGCCCCAAAAACACCTAACTTCCCACAGGCCCGGTCTGTGAGCTCCCCCACGGTATACAAACATTAACGTCTCAGTTTCAACGCGCAGGCAGCTCAAGCATTAGGGGGCACTACTGCTTGAAACAGCTTGATCTAAGGCTGCAGACAATCGCCTCACCCTCCGGATGTGAGAGCAAGACTGACACCACGACCCGTGAAGTGGTCCGGACCATGCCCTAAGCACCAGACAAGTATACCTTTCTTTGGAAGAAAGACGATCAGCATAATATCGCCAATAATCTTCTAATCTAGTCTGATAGTGCCAAAGAACGCTCTTCTGGCTGTCACGCATCAACTGCTAGGGTTATCACTAGTTCAAGTCAGTTGGCAGATAATATATCAGATCACGCATTATTCTGAGAACCTACTAAGATTCGAACCCGGGATATTAGCTTTATCAAGCGGGTGCCCAGTGCAACCGAACCACCCGTCGATGGGACGAGCCGCCCAGGAACGGTCCACCGAGCCCACCTGGGGACAATCCTCGGAGTCACGAGGGGACGTTCCACTGAGTCCACCCGAGGAGGATCCAACGAGTCCACCCGAGGATGATCCAACGAGTCCACCCGAGGACGGCATACCGAGTTCATCCGGGGAGCGTACACCGAGCCCAACCGGGGACGGTCGTCCTCACTTGCCACACCAGACCGAGGAGAGCCACCAAAGCGATATGTGACCTTAACGACCAGTGTCCGGTGCCAAGGGGATGAACACCAAGGCACCGGACGCTGGCCCTGACCTTCGCGGTCATACTCTTTTGATCGTTCGCGAGTACATCTCCTGCATTCGGCCAGTCTATGCGTTTGCTCACCGTAAAGCTGGCGGTGTATAGGTACTCTCTGCTAGGAGGGTAGGGGGAGGGAGGGGCAGTTACCTGACCTGTGCATATCCCGGAAATGAAGCTGGTCATGGAATTCAGCTCAGACTGCATATTTTGTACTCTGCCCTTTTTATGTTTAATAATATTTGGTTTCGCTATTCATGATAAATAATTGTATCATATTATCCCTGCCTAAATATCCTTGGATTTTTTTGTTTGGAAGCTTAAACGTGAAGTTTCACGAAAAAGTAACGTCAGCTCTCGTCTGTCTTTTAGGAAGGTCACTTTTTGCCTTCTCGCACATTGTCAGTGGACATTTCGGCCTAGCCGGCAGGTTTCGGTTCCGGCCATTTCCTCAGATATGAATGCAATCCGACGTTGCCGGGAACCGCGACAGTTATCCCGCCGTAAATGGTTTCTGCCAGTGAGATTGCATTGAATGCTCTGCCGTCGATCCAGCAAACGCGCATCAACGCGGGAAATGACGGTCTCGCATGGGTTCATTCGACCGGTGGGCGAGTGAATGCCGTCAGGTATAGCCTGCGGTGGCAGCCATATAAGGTAGATGTGTTCCCGGCATTCGGTGCCAGCGGCCAGAATTATCAGAAGTTTCCAAGATGCAGTTGTAATCTCCCGCTGGTGCTGGAAATGCCCAGTTGGGTATCAATTTGATTTTAAGAATACTGGGATGGTCTGCATCCACCTTGCCTTGCATGTAGATGAAATTTAAATACATACATACATTCATTATAATTATATGCTTTGAATGCTGCATTTAAATCGGAACCATAAGGAAATGACTGGGAAGGCAACAAGCTTCTATACACAACCTTTGAAGTTCTTTCAACCTACACTTGCTGTGTGATTAACGCGCACAATGGAGAAGGGTCAGGCTCAACGCGCAGTGGAGGGGGTTCGCAAGTTCCCCCTGGGTCTAAAAAACCAAGAGGGTTAGAATAACATCCGTTAGGGGCATGTGGAGCTAATTATGATATAAATGATAGCCAAGTGTTATCAATCTGCGTTAATATCTTCCAGGTCAAACCAGGTCGAAAAGGTCAACTCTGGTTCGTGCTGTAGACCTATTGGGAAATGTCATGATTATGCGAAAAAATAGAAATACACTGAAAGCGGAGTAAAGTCATGGAGGAATGTCCTAGAACATTTTCTCTGAAAGCTTGACACTAAAGGCCACTGACCAATGACGTAACAGTATGTCATATTCCCAGTCATTAATAAAATAACTGGCACTAGAGCAGCCTTTGGGCGGGAAACGAGGGGCTGGGCTTAAAAAGACCTTTGACTTTGTACTGTGACCTTGATCTTGACATTGGGTAGCCTTAAGCATTAAGTCATGGCATAGCATACATCATGCCAACTGCCATCTGACCGGAACACGGTTGTCAACGACCTTGACCTGTGATCTTTGACCTTCATGCGGGAACTCCGGTCAGTGGAATGGAAACTGCAGGCGCTAACCAGTGTACCACCGCACGTGCATTCAGAGTGGTATTTCACCAGTGAAGTGTTGTTACCAAAACCTAAATATAGTTTTTTTCTCTGGTTTGTGTTCATTCGATCTACCGTAATTCAATATTTATCTAGTTCATGTATTTTTGGTTTACTTCATTGTTTTTGGCCTTGTCGAAGGAAAATATAAATATGAAATTAATTAAAAATGTATATACACCTGTTTTACGTTGTCACAACAGGATGCTGCTAATCGAGTAAAATGCTGTCACCGCGAGTTTATGAACAGTCTTGAGATGCATTATCGATTGCTTCCTTATATCCCATCTGGTTTGGCATCCCTCCATTTAGGTTCACCTTTTACGTCTGCAGACAGCTAAGAGATACTGAATGGATCTGTTTTAATGCCGCTGTTTTGCTTTATTCCCAAGTGGCGCAGCATCTGCGCACGGAAATGGTGCCCACTAAAAACAGAATCGGGTTGTCAGGGAGCCGAATGGAGCCGGTGAACGGCAAACACTACCGGCACACGAGTGGGAACCGGCCTTAACGATCGCTGCACAGTGGTTGTAAACAATTCCTTTTCAGTCTGAGTGCCCGAGGCCACCACCCACGTATCCACCAAATGAGATTTAGCGCATTTTCCTTTTATAACGTTGCGTTTACCCTCCGTCAGATTTCGTTAAATTGTTCTTTCTTTCGTGTTGTTCGCCGGCTGCATTGGAACGATGTATCTCAGTTGCTGCATCTCTGGAACGAAACCCGCAGCCAGCGCTTCACACTATTTCAGCTAATGTATAGAAATTCAAGAGATTACCTACTTGGATTTCACTTGCTTGTGATGTAGTTCTTGGCCTCTATTCCACATGTTATTGGCAGAATTTGTTTATCCTTAAAGGCACACTTGTCCAATTTTAGAGAGTATTGGCGTGGGTGTTTTAGGATCCTCTCCACCGGGTCAGATTGGACATGGAAGCGGTTTCCCGCCGTGGGGATTGAACCCATGCTAATCCATGCTGTCCGATTTGAAGACGGGTAGCGAAGCCACTAGGCCACCCGGCCTCCGGTATCTTCGTTTGACCCCTATTTTTATTTATAAGTTATTTTTGAAAATTGTTTGGCCTCAATGGCTGATAAGTAAGGAACGAAAAAAACTTCATATTTGTTTTCAGCCACTTACGTGCTGATAGTCAAATCATTTGGGGCATTTGTCCACATTGTTATCGCAATGCTTGTAATTTTAGGATAAACATTAAATATTCTTACACACAAGCCAATGCAGACACGCTGGTCTCTTCCGGGCCAAAGCATTATTTGCAAAGCAATGCAGCGATGATCTGACCTTTTCTCGCAAAATGTTTGGTCAGATACCAAAGCAACATACTGTATTGATAACGCTGCAAAAACATACAACAGGCTTTGAAAATGCTCTCAATTTAAAGTCGTGAAACTAGATATCGAGCCTGGTTTTCAGGATACACGTTGTCGTAGGCTGGAATTACGGCACCGGTGACCACGCCTATCTACCACTGATCTACACTGGGGTGACTCACCCATGGCTTAAGATGGCTGCTCTTCTCATTCGGTCAAGCTGGGTCCGGGTGAGAAATTGTCAGGTACAAACAGATACAGTCTCTGACACTGATATGCCAGACACTGTAGCACGGCCAAGAGTCAATCGCAGAGCATATTCGTTTGAACCATATTAGATGTTCTTCAAAAATTGTACACTTAACTACTTTCGAAACAAAATATAAAAAAACATTGCACCAAAGCTATGTTTGGGTTGAGGAAATAAATTATACTACCACGTAGCGTGTACAGGTGGGGTGGGCTATGCTACCTGTTTTATAGCAAAGCCTATCTGGGAACAACTTACCGACTGAAAGCGTAGATTTGCGCGATATTCAACGTATGTACAGTTTTCAAGGCATTGCAGCAAACCCACGTCCAAGTGAAAACATTGATGAATCACATTATGCGTGAAAAATTATTGAAATGTACTGAACTTAATGCTACGAATCGTAGAGGTGAATGCTCTCAATATTCGCTACTACACCCACACATGCTGTGCAAAATCTCAAATTCAAAAATAGGCGCCAAACTAGGGTATCGCGAATTACAGAGGTGGCAATTTCTACAAGTGAATCTGTACCAGAAACAAGACGAAATTGAGACTAGTCGATGCCTGCATATTTCTCTAGACTAGCTGAAGCGGTGTGACTCAGTATTTCTCAGTGTATTCCAAAGCTAGAAGCCATTATCAATTCTAGAACTAGTCTCATTTTGATCTAGCAAACCAATGGGAAAACGTTTCTGTGGAATCTTTTTTTTGCAGAAATACTCGGATATCTGATCCAGAAGCTTGCTTGTTGCTCAGGTGATTTGGAAAGTGCAGGATTTCCTGCGGTCACTAACAAGGCAGCTATGGTGCCCTGACATGCGCCGGGCTGGATTTACAGACATCATTTGTCTCCAAACTGCCTGCGGCGACCAATCACAATCTTCCCGTGGAGCCGGTGGTGCCTTATTGCCTACTGAGATATATCAACGGTATCGATTTCCATCTGAAAGGGACGATAATAAAAGACAATGATTCGTCCATCATCCTTTGGACGTGATGATACTGCCAATAAAATAGCGACCGGATGGGGCCTCCGGTGTCTCGTAGCTACCTCTGCCTGCACGCATAGGGCTGAAGGGGAAGCATTGATGCAAGATTGCGCTGGCCAGAACAAGGCATTATTTCCTGGGCGTCTAACACATAAATCATAGTGACTCCCAGTCACCTTACGGCACCTTTATGGGGTGCCAAATGAGTCGCCAGTCGCTTGGAGCGTAGTGCAAAAACATGTTTCAATTTTCTCAGAACTTATAGTTTTCGGAGCTACAACGCTTCGTGAGCGAATTCTTTTTGAATGCGCTTCTCTCTCGCCTCCCCTGCCCTTCTTGTACAGGTCTCGATGGCCATGGCAGCTGTTCGATAATAGTTGGGGCCGGTGGGGCCAGATTCCACTCATGCCACACCCTGTTCCTCCGCAAGTAGGAAGTTCTTGGACACACGAATATGTTAACTAGGGACTTAACGACATGCTCTATGTCCAGGCTACCTCGGTTAAAATGGCATGGTGAAGGTTTCACGTTCCCTTTAAAGAAACAAACCACTTTTGCGGAATTCCAAAAAGGATTATTCATGGATAACACAAATTTGAAATCGAGAAACCGCATTTTGTTTCCACGTCAATGTCTCAAAACAAAAATATAAAAATTTTCGTACAGATTAGTGTTATCAAAATAAGTGTTATCGAAGCAGAATGTCGCTCACTTGAGTTTGACCTAGAAGTATTGCGTTAATTACTCCGCTGGCCACTGGGGTGGCGCTCGCAGCATGTCAACGTTGTGACAGGTATGTCCCTTTTAACATTTATCACGTGACACCGTGGCAGTCACACTGTTATGGCTGAGACTAATCAAATTGTTGTAACCAAGTGGAGAGGGATTTGTTCCTGGTTTGAATTAGGGCCTCGAACTCCTTTTCGCCCCCGACATTGTGTCGGAGGCAAAAAAGGGCCACTGTTCCCCGACACGGTGCCCCCGACTATGTGTCCTTACCCCACCCCCCCATCCCCCCGGTCGGAAATTTTGGATCCGCCTATGCAGATGACAAGGCTTTTGCAAGGTAAGTTGTCGCAGGCGGCCAGCTTAGCTGACCTCAGAGCTGCAAAAGTATCAAAAGTGGCAAACACAAAAAAGTATCAAAAGTGGCCCATAACAGCTTGCTTTTATCTTAAAAGTGGGCTGTTTCACAAAAAGGAACCGTACTGGTTTTCAAACCAACCCTATGTTCCGTGGGACATTTTATTTTTTCGTAATGCATAGTTGAATGTACATACATTGTTAAGTCTGCAGCCATGAAATGCATGGTTGTGCACAGACTGCGGCATTATATCACCGTGTAAGTCCAATACTTCGTGGCTGCTCTAGGAGCCAAATAATTGCGAGCCCAATACTTAAGAGCCCAAAATGCTGGCACATGAGGTAGTTATTTACACGCCTATTTGCCAAAAAACTATTCAATAAGGGAGAAAAAGAAATTGAAAACGGCCTAGACGGCCCACTGAGACGGCCTCATAGTACGGGCAGTATGCGCGAACCATTCCCTATTCCTTAGCATGGAGAGCGGCCCACCAGTTCGCGACTTTTTGCAGCTCACTAGCCGTCCAAGTAGAGATGCCACTTTTTAGGACGTGGTCAAAGTTCTTGGTTGGGGTAGAGCTGTTTTAAGAAAAAGTAAGCTTGTCTCTATTTTTGGAATAAAGACGGTGATTTGTGGAAAAGTGGGCCATTTCTACAATGAATAGCTGGTAAACTCGCCCGTACCATGGTACGCGAGTTTGCGGCATTTTGCAGGTCTGGCTGACCTTGGTAATTGCACGCGATGGTAGGTCAACCCTGGGTAGAAAAAAACGATTCAATATTTCTGTTGTGAGCTATCGAAGGTGGAAACAAAATGTTTCCTCTTTGTCAGACTTATTTTGTCCCTAAATGATCCTTGCTAAAATTTCGACAAAGTGATCCGTTCCCTTTAAATCCTGTCAACCGCCACCCGCATCGCTCAACGCCTTTTTTCTCGCGGGGTTGGGTTTGCCTCGCCCAAACCAACCGCCTGGATCTGCTTCTGGAGTTAGTACCGGTGAGATTGACTGACATCCAACTGGTCCCCAGCAACTCCGCAGAAATATCCTTTTTGTGCAAAGTTTTCTCCCGGTGCATTCTAAAGGTAGATACATTCCAAATACAGGTGATTGCTAGTCAGTTCTAGGCTTGGATTAAGGTAGTTGAACGGGGTGAAAATATAGACGTATTTCCATTCTAACCTCGTTGGGAATCAATCAGTCCCGAGCTGCATAGAGGTAAGTGAATTAAGCAAGTTTCACTTGGACTTCCTTGGAGACAGGCCAAAGTGGTGGCTTATTCATTGAGACACAAGGGTAAATGAGTTAGTGTTGCCCCTATAGAACACTAATTTGATAAAAGTAGCTAACCTGGTCTGCTACAATAAATGTCACTCATTCGTGCGAGGCTCATCCGGTTTTGTAATCACACTTAAAGGGAATGTGGCACCTTGGTACAATTCCTGACTGTGGTGGTTTTAGTGATAATATTTGTAGAAAATAATGGGTTTTACCGTATTTCTGCTGGACAATGGCTGATAGGCCTAATATATGGTTTCACTTAATTTTCCTCTGTTAGCCACAATACGTCTCCAAATTCGCGTAACGTTAAATTGGCGTATGAGCAGATATTGTTTCATGCCAGACTGAACCAGGGGTCTAAAACCTGCCGATCTACCTACGCCGTCGGCGACCTTACCATCTTTTGGTTGGCGACCCAGCAACCGTCTCAAACTCTGATTCCATCTGTTTCCCATGATTTTAGCTTCCGTCATCCGCTCGTGCTTCTAAATTTGCTTACCCTCTCCATTGTCTCCACCCGTCACCGCAATACAGACACCGCCCATCAAAATCTATTGGATGAAGTCTGCCAGTTCCTTTGGCCAAGAATGGGCAGAATCTACTTCGACAAAGAGCCAAGTTAGCCTTTGTTTCACGGTCTGTTTGGCGTTTCTTAAAGACAGCTTGGCTACAACGGGGCATCTTTGGTCGGTTGCATCTGGTATCATCAACGCCCTTAGTTGCTGCTAGTCTATGCTAGTTATGTTTCTTCTTATTACAATTTTTGGGTCCCATTTTATGAAAAAACGACTGAAATTACTTGGTGCTTTGGGTGATGCCATGTCCCTGTTCCGTATTTATGTACTATTTTGAGGTTATGTACTAGAATCTCTCAGGAGTCGGTACCAAGTCGGTGATATTTATTTTTTTAAATAGGCGACCAATGGAAAACCAAGTCGGTCCAAACCAGCGACTCGCGTGGTCGCTTGGTCGCCGGTGGTCGCCCTGGTACGTTGTCGGTGTCTGCGGCCTCAGGACAGGGGGAAAAGGTAATTTCCCCCAAACGGAAAACCTCGGGGCAAAATATGTTTTGCCCCAAAGCGATCGACCTCCTTTTCCCCGACTCCTTTTAGCTTGAAGCAGATTTTGGTGCTCAACTCTCAACTTCAAACAGAATTAGTGAAGTTCAGTGTAAATATTGGGGCTTGGATAGGAAAAATATCTGAGTCCATATTTTTTCACCCCGTGGCGTTTTTCTTTTGCTTTTCGTCTCCAGTTCCCAAAATCCTACCGAAAAGGCATATTTTAACGCTATTTTCACTGCACGACGTTTTTGCTTTTCTACTTTGGTTTGCCCCTCCCAAACCATCCGGCTAGATCCACCACGTGCGGCCTTCAGAACAAGCCTTGTGCGGGCTGCCACTAATATTTTTGCATTCTTGTTGAAAGCAGTGGGCGCCGTTTTTGACGACTGGTGTTGAATTTGTTAAATCCAAGGGGTTAAATCAAAATGTGCGTTTATCATAGGCGGTCCGTGCAATCTATGTGAGTTTTGGAGTCTACGTGCAATGATGTTTCCCGGTTATGCTGTACGGCGAGAAGTCTCAGAAGGAAAAAACCTTGAATACCAGTGGTGCATGGTTAAACTCTTTCCAACCACAATCACGCTAAAATTTCATCGTAAACATTGTTCTATAGTCACACCTTCCGAAGGGCGTGGATTTCCTAAACGATTTTTGGGGTGCCTAATTAGGAACCTATCCATAACAAGCATACTTTTATTGATACCACCATGTTCTTGCCTTATACCTAGCTGGACTTATAACTGGGTGACCAAGTAGGCCTGTTATAACTGGGTGACCAAGTAGGCCTGTTATCTAACGATTTTGAAGTCCCTGAAATGAGAAACAGGAGATTTTGAAGGATACTCTTAGCAGGCGCAGAAAATAGCTTGAGCTTTCATTGGGGGTGCCTCAGCAGTGACGGATC
The DNA here is from genome assembly GCA_034440635.1 of Lepas anatifera. Lineage (NCBI taxonomy): Eukaryota > Metazoa > Arthropoda > Thecostraca > Lepadidae > Lepas > Lepas anatifera. The sequence goes on along the minus strand of JAOTON010000607.1, from coordinate 1,268,046 downwards.
CAAGGGAGTTTGGGGCCCCTTAAGTTTGAAAGGATTAAGGGTGGCCTGAGGGAAAAAACCAGAAACCGGTTAAACCAGGTCTGTGAGGCAGAAAATAACTTGTTACTGCCCCCACCACTAGAATTCCAATGCTGGGGATACAGATGGAGCTTTGGAGTTTAGAAGTTGTGAAAAAATGGCATTAAAGGTGCTGAAAACAGATTTTGTTGGTGCTAGGTTGGCTCGCATCGTGTTCTGTATGACCATATGTCTCTGTGTGTATATATTATTATCTCAAGTGGCCATATTGATCGAATTAAAAAAATACTTATTTAATGTTTCAATATCTATTAATTGATTTTGTATATAACTAGTGTCTTATTTACATAGATGCACCATGACATGTGAATGCGCATAATAAACATTTTCAGCCTCAATGTTTGAGGCAGAGTATAAAGTATGATTTCCTGTTCCTGGTTCAAGGATAAATCCCCTCTAAAATTGAAAGAACAGAAATAAGCCAGGTAGAAAGATAAAAAAATTGTTTCTTGGCCCAAAAAATTGCTCTGGAAAATGGTCTCAAACATTCCCATAATTGGGAATGGGTATTCCCATCTATGAGTCAAGCATTCCCATTTATGGCCCATCATTTCCATTTATGGCACTGTTATCATTTTTAAGTCACACCAACCACAATTTTCCCCCACTGATTGATGATAATAGCCACCCTTTTGGGTGAAGTGTGCCCTTTTGGATGACAGAGTGCACCCTCTGAGGGCTGTCCCTTACTGAAATCCTAGATCCATCACTCTGCATTGGCATCCCAAAAGGGATAGAAAGGTGCATTCCTGCACAGCACAAAGATGTGATAAACCATTTCTAATTTGCCAGAAGACTCCACTGCAAGGACAATGGTCCAGTCCAAGTCTGCCAAACATAGTCAAGTCTGCCAACGGCTGTCTTTTGCACAGATGGATGCACACTGGGTAGTCAGGGTGTTTTTTTTAACTGACCGATTATATGCATCCAAGTTTCTGCTAATATCTTGTGCTTTTTGTCTCACCAAGGAAGTCAAATAGTTTTGTTTTCTCTGGTATGGATGAAATATGGAAGCACTGCCACAGAGGTACAGTAGAAATTTCTCAGAGAGATTGTGTCCACCACAAAAGAATAGGTTGCTGAAATGCAAAGTGTTCTTCTCACTACCCAATCCTGGTCCAAATGGGTCAACAGCAACTATTCTGGAAACTTTTTCAGTCCTGATTATTTATGCTAAAATGCATCAATTAAGAGCTTTGGAAATAGTTATCATGGGAATGATGCCATGCAAAGAAAATAAGGTTATCCCCAACAGACAGCATTGTTTTGTTTTGAGTAAAACCATGTTCGGCAATGGAGAGAAAATTGGGCCTTACCTTAGCAATGGTTGATATTTTCCACTGCACTTCTGAGGAAATGCTGCCCATGCATAATGTTTGAACTATTTGTTTGAAATGTTACAGGAATTTATCTGATTTGTGGCCCCTCAAGGTGAAGAATCACAAGTATTTCACGACGCATGTACATAAATAACGTTTTTTCTGTAGTTAAATGAAACATCAGAACTGTTTCTGAGGCTCAATTTTTAAAGGTGCTGCAAACCCTTTTATTTGTCTCTAAGATAAGGCCAAACAATTTTTCCCATGGAGGGACACAAAATAAAGTCATTATTGATGAGAGGACAACAATGGTGCATCAATCATGGTTGTATCTTGCTTTGTCCAGGAAGTGATGGGCGAAAACGTTAATGCCCAGGGGCGCCGCCACGGAATTTTTACAGGGGAACGGTCCCGGGCTGGTGCTGACCGGGGCAGGGGAATTGTGAGCATATGTGGTACCTGACAGCATTAATGATGGTGGACCGAAAATTTTGGGGAGACTTTCCCAATCTGGTTGGCCAACAGGGGGGATGCGTAGGTACCCCGTCCCCCGCTTTCGGCGCCCATTTAATTGCCCTTATGTACGGGCAGCGTATCATCTTTGACCTCGATTGACCTCCGACCAGACTTAGCCTAAGCTTAGTGGGCACTATCGATACGTATTCATGACTGCGTAGTGCGTATAAATGGCTGATCACTATCCAACATTGCCTTTTAGGTCCGACATATCACGCCCAAAGCGAGCGTTCTTCCTATTATAACTCGAAGCTACGTTGGAACATCCCCGATATTCAGTGTCCTGTTGCGCCCTAGCCTTTGACTCGACATGAAAATGGATCTTGCTTTAGTGAAAGAGCTGCTCGGGCTCTATCGAATAGTGTTGAGAAAGTGGTTCCGGCTATTTTACTTACGGAGATAAACAAGGTTTTGTAGAGCACTGCATTTGATACATTTTGACGTATATGATTTTTTTCGTCTGGTGACCACAGTATTGACCTTACGCACAAATTCCGGGAGTAACGCCGATTGCATTTCTGACGAGCTTTCGATCGCTTTTTCCGCTCCTATCTTTCTCTGTTTTCGAGATCGAGGGTGCCATTTTTAGCCCCCTCCTACCAAGGGGGGGTTTCATAGGTTCATGCCTGTCACCGGGGCTAGGGGTAAGGGCCATAATGTGTAATTTTATTGCTTTCAGGTCATAACTTTAAATATAATACTGGATTATATTCGCATGACATCGTTTAGGTAATGACTTGAATATGGCTTAGGTCATCGATATCGAGAAACCTGATCTAAATTTCATAGGCTTTTTATATCTCTATTTTATCGGAACCATCCCCCCTTGCACCTGCCAGTGCTTCCTATAGCCATATTTATACCACTTTTAAGACCGATTTTGTAATACTTGTAGCAATAGGTTTGGCGACCATCAAAGAAGCTTGGATTTTAGTCGGCGACCACAAGCTCACTTTTTAGGCCCCTGGACGGAACCTGTTTGATTTGCGCCAAAAAATAAAGACGAATACTAATGAAGCGGTTTTAGCTAGGAGAGGCTACTGATAGGAACCAAATTGACATTCATGAACTTCTCCAGTTTTTATGTATAAAAACATATTTCACATTTCAAACTAGTCAAAACAAGTTATACGCATTTATAATCGACAGTACCAAAGTAATGTTTAGCACATAGGTTTTAAAGATGTGCAAACAATCCAAGTTTGTCCGTGCAGCACCGGGAATTGGGCTTGCGTATGACGCCATTTCCCGAAGATCGCCTCATAGCACGTAAACACCGGAGTAAAAATTAACATCCTACTGGCCCTGAACAGTGTTAAGGGTCAGTAGATAATTACACGAATACAGTGTTAAGGGTCAGTAGCAGAGGTCAAGAACATCTCAGGCTGGCTACCCATGTATCCTCGATGCGACCAAAAGGGCTACCTGAAAGCTTTTAAGCGACCTGAGGCGTCAAATTACAGCCGATAAATATTTCGTAGTTTGTAAGAATGTGGTCTCAGCAAGCAACAGCATGAAAGGAAGTACACTTGCAGAAATTTGGACATTAATGCTTACATATAGTGTACTCTTTGTACTAAACAGCATACGGTAAGTATATTTGCGTTGATTACAAGTTGCCTGCACTGAAATACGAGCATGCGTCCATTAGCTGTACGTACCAATCAGTCAAAAGTGTTACCAAATGCATAATAGAAAAAGGCATGACAAAATTATATGGGCTGTCAGAGTGGCTGTCAGAGCCTAACTGAAACTGCTTGTTATGATCAATCATTGATGATATCATCATTGCTGAGATACCAGACAGCCACCATTTAACTGTAGCAGACACCATGATATTAGAAGGAATACATTTAATTTTAATATCTCTAAAGCCCACAACCAAATATAGGTACTCAGCCAGAGGAAAAGTACCTCGTGAGACCATAACCCATATGCAGAAAATTCTAGGATATACTGGAGCAGATAAATGAGTATCACCACATTCACCTGCTCAACTGAAACACGTGTGGAATAATCATAATTTGTTAAGCTTGATTTAATAAAATTGGCTTAGGTAGGCACCATAGAAAGCTACCTAAAACTTACCTGACTTCAGTGGTGGCGCTGCCATTGAGGCACATTAGACACTGCCTAGCCCCTTTTAAATGTCGATGCAGGTGTGCATTTTATGTGGAATAAATCTAATTTGACTCGATGTTTAAATTACAGAGAACATTCTTTTTTCGGATCACTGGGTCAAAGATGCCGATGATTTGTATCTCTGAGAATCCACGTTCGCAGCTCTTGTCGTCAGCAAATGTGAGATTAGGCACTTCGCGATTTCGCTGAATCTGCCTAATACCGTTGCATACCTAACGTGTGCTGTTTGATTGACATCTCTAATACCTCATTCATTCGGACGCAAGTACCGGTTCGTTAAATCAGTAAACTAAGCTTGCCTTAGCTGCCAGCACTTGCCATGCCGCGTCCTAGGACCTTGATTACAGCGGATTCGTTTATTGACATATTTGTATTCGCGGATGTCTAGCCTTCTCTTGTGCGGGACAGTTGTTTGACAGTTGTTAGCAAGATATTTGATTTGTGAAACCCTTATGAAGAACAAGAGTCATGGCACAAAATCTGGCGGATGATATTTGAAAAAAATATCATCGACCTTCTCTAGCCGACCTGCTGGATCCGTCCCTGTCCCATATCAGGCAAAAAGTCTGGGCGACGTCCTTACCTCTAAGCTTATCGTGCCTAGGCTGCCATAATGTCCAAGCGCCACCACTGCCTGACTTCATGGGCACCATGCAGCATATCTTTTTCTGGGTGCGAAGCCAGAACCTGCAACTCTCATATCCGCAGGTCTAAGGTTTTGATGTTTCTCATTTCTGTCAATTTTCCCATTATTGGCTACCGCACTTAGTTTTGTTCTTTGAACCTCATTTGACTACCCACAAGCGTGGGCGAGTTGTCAAGATTATTGGCCTCTGGTGAGTGGAAGGTGAATTTTACCTTTTTCTCCGCTAGCGGTAAGTTCTGGGACCGATGAAATACCGACTAAATGCTTTCTTAGCAGACTCTATCACATGGCTATCTCAGTTCAAATCCCATTACGAAGGTGTCACATTCCCTGTAAGAGGAATTTGACACCTTAATGAGGCTTGAGCTAAGCTATCAATGAAGTAGGGCTTATGAAACACATGGGTTTCACATTTTATTTTCCCCAGAAATCACCTTCCTCGTAAAAAAACAGTGATTCATAAGTGCATGCGTGGAGATTCCGGGGGAGGGGGGTTGGGGGTCAGTACCTCCCACCGATAGATTTTGGGTCTCCGATATTCTTTGCATATAGGATTTGTATTGCCGTGCCGGCGTTAACCCATCCAGGACCCCCCCCCCTTGGTCGAGAAGAGATCTCCAGCCATGCATAAGTGCAGTGATTGTAAAGTTTTCCAATATCCACTGAGCCTCGCCCTTCTACGGCCATAAAGGCTGACAGCGGACGCATAGGTTTCGGGGTAAGATCACACGGGAGGCTCGGGTCGATAGCCGCTCTAAAGACGCATCTTTCCTTCCCCGCAAACTGTGAGTTTTTATTAATGTTATATCAAATTGTATCAAACATGTGATTTCCTGGTTTGCTCTGCTACACGATGATCTCAGTTAAAATTACATTAAATGTAACCATGTCACATTTCCCTTGACAAAAATAGCAATCGCTTTGCTGGACCTGCTTTAATCCCTCTTCGTCTGCGATTTTCAGGCGGTGAGCGTGGTTGAGGCATCTCACCTACGCGTCCCCGAGTCTTCCGCCTCGACCAACAGCATTTTTATTCTGGACACTGGCGGTGGCGACCCCCTGGCTGTCAACGAAGCCCTTCAGCACGCGCTCCGCGTCCCTATTCTGGTCGAGTCCAAGTCGCTGACTCTCGACTCGAACCGTAACGCACTGCTGCTGGACGAGTCCAATAGTGGTGTGTCAGGGGAGGTCGCTTCAGTCTCACCACAGTGCTGGCGCGGATAGCAACGGAGGACGCACCCGGTGGCCCGAGGTCGACTGACGTCATGACGGTTACCTATCAGACCCAGTCGCAGTCCGTGATGGAGCAGTCGGACGAATCAGGTCAGTTCTCAAACATGTTCGAACCTTTTGCAGTTGCGACGGGTAGTACATTTTCTACGAGATAAATGGTACTTTATTTTTCTTGTAATTGTGTTCCAGTCACCAACGGTAGTAGTGAGCACTGGAACAAAAGACGGCTTTTTGAGAATTGTCACCCCCGAATCAGTCCCAATTTGATGCCTGAAGCTGTCATAAATAAAGCATTTATTCATACCGGAGTGAGAATAAACTTAGTTCACATGGTAATATGTTAATGACTCCACTTTCTGTTCAACGTATGTAATGCTCAGGTTTTCCCATTTTGAGGCAATGCATGATCCCACTTGCATGTATGCGCGAGGTTTGTATGATTGTGATAAAGTTCACAGGTCATTTTCTGGCTAACCTTTCGCTGAGCGAGGCGAAAAGGATGGAGAGTGTACACATGCTTGTGAACTGGTGATACTGGCATGTTTCTGCTTTGCTGGCCTTTCGGCTCAGGTTTTGCTGGATTTACACTTTGCTTGAGTTTCGTAAATGTACTTAACCGTTTCAGTGGTGCTCGCGCGTTACCAGTGTGTCACCACAGCGTGCGTTGACGCACTGGTTTGACACAGCATTGACAACCCTCGCCGTATCCGTGTGCGAACAAATTATTTTAGTGTTTGCATAAGAATGTGGCCATCATAAAGTGACCTTTATCAGTTGGGGGTAATGTTCCTGCCACAATCTGTAAGTTCAAATTGCAATTTAGGTTGAATGCATATTTTTATAATCTTATGGTCTAATTTGGATCGTGATACAAACGGCGCTAAATATGTTAGTGGGTCCAAATGGAAGTGCAAGATGCACTGAGGCTGACTTGTGCGCGTATCGGTCTATTGGTCATATTGGTATATTTCGATTGATCTTAAACAAGACCTGCACTTTTCCCCTCCTTGATTTCCCGCTTTCGAACTTTTAGACAAGCTCATTTCTTATGCAAGACACGTGCAAAGGCAGGAAAGGTTATACGACAGAGTTAGTGCGTGCCACTGAGGATATGCGCCGCTTGATTATGATCCGTGCACCTTTAGAAAGATAACTTTATAATATCTGGAAGTCTTCAACTGGTCACTTTGGCAGCTCTGTCGCCGACGCATGATGCTCCCACGTCCTTCTTTGCCAAGGGGGGGGTTTAGGACACTGCAGCTGCAGAGGCTATACGTGCCTTCTTTGCCAAGGCTTGGCATGTATTTTCCAGCTTTATCTAAAAACACATGTTTAAACCTAACCCGATATTTGCGGGGATGAGGTGGCTTAGTGGATAGCACCCTTGTCTTCTAAGCCACCGGTCCTGGGTTCAAGTCCCGGCGGAGCCTCTGAATAAGTCGATCTGATCCCCAAAATCCCTTCCAACAGGGTGAGAGTTGGCGACGCCGTATGACCCTGGCAGTTGGTGCGTTGTTAAATCCCAACAATTATTATTAACCCGATATTTGATAGAAATTATTCGTCGTTGAACAGGGCTCACTTTTTTTAAACCATGTGCTGTATAAAAACCGAGGCAAATGTGCCTACTGCACAGAGCACAGCACTGTGTGCTGCTTCTCATACCATTGAGATTTGAATATGTTACTATCTTAACAAAAGCTTCTATCACAAACCTGGGCCCAATAGCTGTCATACATTTTTCCGAGCGCTACTGCTGTTTTACATATCATTTATTAACCTGCGTCTTATCGGAGAGGTTGATTCGAATATGCTCCACATTTGTAGATTTGCATGGAAAAGGCTCAGTTTAGCGCAATGCCGTCATTTTGAAATATGGATCATGTCAGGTTATTGAGATTGGGGTCATTTCTAAGGGCTTACACGGGATTTTGTTATATTGTATTGTATTTACCTCGTGGTACTCATCCATAACAGAATGGGCATTATTTAGCCCGTGTCAAAAACTTCAAGGGACGTTTACAAGGTCTCGCATACATGGATCTAAACGGCTTGTGTGGAGGAACATCGCACATTGGCGGACGCAGGGGGGGCATTCCGGCCATGGCCCCCCCCCAAAGCGCTGGAGGGGGCCAAACTATCTTTTGGCCCCCAAACGCCGGATAAATTTTTGAAAAAATGTGTTTACACTAGGTCTGTAGAGCAAAAAATATTCGCTCCCGAGCGTGGGAATCGCCAAGTAGTTGGTAAATGCCATTATGTATAAACGGGTCTTGTATCTGTGTAATTGTATGCTCTAAATACCTTACGTTGAGTCCAGTGGTCTACGTGACCATGACATCCGTCAGTTAAATATGACCCGGCTCTTTCGATCTGATGGAATATTTCCTAAGATATTGCATATATATCGAGACCCATGATGCCAAAATGAATTTTCAAGTAGCTGCAATGCGGCTGGTGCATAACAGATTCTGATTGGAAAGGGAACAGGTGATTCTGAATTATAGCAATCAGAACTACTACCTTCCCTATCGAAGTCAATATTGTCTTTGAGTGCAGCATGGAGAACTAATTTCCGGTTCCCTCCATGTGAGTCTTGCAACGGTAACGGCAGTTCCGCTCAAGCTCTCTCAGGAAGCTGGCCACTCAGATTGAGGCTCAAAACTTCTGAATGGGGTCGTGTTATCAAAGTGTATGGAAAATAAAATGGTCACTGAGGAAGTTTAACTCCAAGCCCCCTGTGGACCCTGGCATGACGCACCCCGCTTTGAGGGAGGCGTATTTTGTCACCCCCTCCGTCCGTATCTCATTTCCCAGAAATGCTAGAGCAAAATTACGGGCGACGTTTGAAAGCTCCTGACGGGACGAAGAGAAACCATAGCATTTATTAGATCAGTCTATTTTTACAGCTAGCCTAGCTCGAAAGTATTATTCTTTTGAACACCATGTGATAAGGAATGGAAACTTCAGTGATAATCATTTTTTAAGAAAATAAAAGTACATATTTCTTGTTCATAACTATGAAACCACACCTATGATGCCCACAATTATGAGAAATGTGGTCTGCATCTTAGCGATATGCAGACCAATCCGATTGCTTCATCCATTTCTTACCTTAAACATTTTTGGAGGTGAGGTCACTTGACCTGCACTGGAGAACTGACTTGAGATGACCCAACATTAAAATATTTGGGAGCGTTGCGGAATCAATCAAGGATAAGGTGTGCCAAGGCCGGCGGCGCTTCGCGCTGCCGTTTTTTCGTGCCGTCGGAAAAACCCGAGGGGATGTTCAGACACCCCCCACCGGGACGAGGGTTAAACATGGGTTTATCGACAAAATTGAGTCCCCGCCCTGCTTTCACGTGCTTTTATAACTTAAACGATGATGGAACCATTTTCGATGCACGAGCTTCGTCGGATTTAAAACGGGCAAAATTGATAGGTTGCATGTGCAATTCTCAACCTTGACCTGACCAGGTTATAGGTCAGGAACGGGCAGGGGGCCCCAAACCAAGTCAAACGACCGACCTTGGCCTTTCTTAAACGCTTTTGCGATTTTTCCGATTGGCCCCAAAACGATGTTGGCCCCCCAAAACTTTCCGGATCCGAGGTCAGGTGTGGGTCAAATCAAATTTCGGTATGACCATAGGATGATCACAAGTTTGTAAGGTACTGATTATGCCAAACACATTTCACTCAAAACTCAATCTGTTTTATTAGCGGTAATATTGTTAGTTAATTGAAAACCCGTTGGTCGAGGCTTTTTTCCTTTGATCACCTCTAGATCTGACCCTTTGTTTCACGGGGTATGGCAATCTTCATTCATATGATGTCGTAACACAAGATGGAAGCAAAGTACATGTTTTTTTAGAAAAAATCAGAAGAGTCCAGTTATTTTCTTGATCGATTTGACGCGGATTTGCCCATAAACAATAAATGTCACGCGTCGTTTCAGCCATCAGCATTCACTTTGATCAGCGCATGCGAGTCTAATGATCAAACGTTGATATCGCAGTCTGAGTTGATGAATTGAAACCCCGCTGGTTTGCGTATACCTAGCAGTTTCCATATCTGTACTGTGTCAATAAACCCCAAAAAGATATTATCAGGCAACTGCCAAAGTCAGTGCATGAAGTACCGTCATATGACCTTGACAGTTGGCAAACGGATAGGCCTCATAGCATAAACGAAGCACAAACTGCCAATTTGGCTGTGAAGATCAAACTGTGTCGTTACAACATGCGTATTTAAGTGAATTTTACCCTTATATATATATATATATATATATATATATATATATATATATATATATATATAGCCCCAGGGACGTACCATCATAGCATAAATGGGTTCATAGGTTTTCTCAATTTTTATTTGTATACGTCCTTTGTAGTTTTTAGTTTTGATAGTCGTTTTCGGAGAACTGCAGCAATAACTGGAGCTCAAAAATAATTTGAACTCGTCGCATTCAGCTTGGCTAGGTATTAGTGACGATACAATATATTTTGTTCTTTCTTGAGTCCCTAACGTGACAGCGTAACATGACCTCCTGTGAAATGAATAGTTTCAAGTATGTGCCTGAATATAAGAATTTATATTTATACATAGACGGTCACCTTCTAGGCATGTTCTGCGAGCGAAGATGTGAATGTGACAAGGCTGGATGTCGTCAAAACACTGAGATACTGTGTGGTGATAGGAAGCTTTAGTAAGACTAGCCAGATCAGGAAAACCCAGCGTCGTATCCGGGAGAACACTGCTGAACCGACTCCGCTGGCCCTATTTTGATGTAATTAGCGTTCACCACGAGTTAATCTTGTCTAAAATTATTTCCTTCAGCTGTTTGCTCTCTTGCCAAGTTCAAACAAGACGAGCGATATGCGCAGCTGCTGAAAAGTAACTCTAGTCCTGCTGCAGCGTTCACCATCAAAGTTCTTTAATAATGGATGTTGTTTTGCAGACATCGCAGGCTTTCTAGACGGCACTTTTCTGTAGTTCCTCAGGCTTGCATACGAACGAAGGTTGAAAGCACGGTCTCGCCCTGTCGTGCTCGAGCAACTACCAAATACCAGGCTGATGCTGCAGACAGACTTGCGAAGGCGTTTCATCTCCGCCGTGTTGTCGGAAATTTCTGTACAGAAAAATGGCAATAAAATGTTGGAAATTGCGCAAATACATGCCTTCTACGATCTGGAAATGATATTCCTCTTTTTAGAAGCACAAATCATGTATCAGCTCCGCCGACATGAGCGATGAGCATGGTCCGGTTGGAGGAGTCGCCGCCCACCACCTCCTTTTGTTGGCGCAAACGCCGTCTTCGCTGAAATGCCGTTGTGAGTCAGCGAGTCTCGACCTGTAGCTGTTAGGTGTCTTCGTCAGCTCCTTCATCACGGCCTTCACCGATCGTTTCGAATCGTAGTCACCCTCACCCATGGTCATCAACTTATTCAGCATGCATTAATTGATGGAGTCATATAAGGAACAGGTAAGGAGGCAGGTGTACGAAATTCGCTACTGGGATGGGTGACTTAGTGGTGAATTCGTCTGTCTTCTAAGCCACTGGTCTGGGGTTCAAGTCCCGGCGAAGCATCTGAATAAGTCGATCTGGTCCACGGAATCCTTCCCAACAGGGTCAGGGTTGGCGATGCCGTATACCCCGGCAGTTGGTGCGCCATTAGCCCCAGCAATTATTAATTGGTAAATAGTGACTATCCGAGGTTCACGGCACGCTGGTGAGAGCTGTCACGCTGTACCTCCAGGGGTACCCGCGGTTAAAGCCGATCCACTCTCACGCTGTACCTTCAGCGGTACCCGCGTCGGAAGCCGATCACTGCCACGCTGTACCTCCAGCGGTACCCGCGGGTGAAGCGATTTCTCTACTCTGTACATCCAGCGGTACCCGCGTCGGAAGCCGATTCCTCCACGCTGTACCTCCGGCGGTACCCGCGGGTGAAGCCGATTCCTCCACTCTGCTCTACCTGCCAGCTTACGCTTTTGTATCCTGAGGTAGAAGCTTACACATTTACCTCAAACTCCTCGAAATTTGCCACGTGCTCTCGCGATGCTGATCAAGGGTTATGCCCCTTGGATGACCGGCAAGGGGAAAACAATGTTTCAGACTTGGGCTGTCTTCGGGCATGTATAAAAAAAATACGTGACAATATTGGTGGCTAGCAATGCGCATGTTATGTGGTGTCTTGGTGGACGTTTCAGTGCTGCAATCAGGAATCTTTTGGATTATTTATAAGCTTGAAGGTATTAAATAATAAAATAGTTCTGTAACAGTAATTCCAAAAGAAAATAAGCTTTTGATGACACATACAGATCCTCAAATTGTGTTTTTCCCCTAATAAACGTCCCGGGAAGATTTATGTCGCGGTGTTGAAATTCAGGTAGTGTCATCCCGGCTTAGAACGAAGGTTTTGTGACGAAATCCCAGTCAATAGCTTCTCGTGACATGTTAACTGTCTGCGCATGGCTTGCTCATAGCTATAAATCGTATACACATATCTCAATACAATGTTAAAAAAGAGGCTCGCTATTTCGGGCCGGTCCTCTCAACCAGGCACATAGCAGCTCCCCTCTCTGCCCAGCCTGCGCGCGCCCGTGTCGCGTGACCGGTCGATATGCTGAGACGTGCCCTGCGGGTAAGTGGTCGTGTTATGGGTGAAACGTGTGACGTGACCGCCAGGTGTGTGGAAGAATTTGGAGCCACCACTTAGGTGGAGTGACACTGGGCCGGGAACCGAGTGAACTGAATGCGAAACAATTACGATATTCCGCTCCAGCTTTGATCGATAATGCAGATGGCGAGGAGCGGCAGCTCCTGATGGGCTTAACCTACACCTGCGCTTCCTATAGTCGCTGGTCTCGCAGTATAGTTTTTGGAAGCGTTTTCTGACCGTCCACACCATTTTTGGTTATGCATGGTTGGAACAATCAGGTAGATGTGCTTGCCAAGTTAGGGCTTTTATTCTGTCTCGGTGGCGTCATTCAGGGTTTATATTCTATCAATGTCTCCAGTTTCATCTTTCTAGTTATGTTGCCTGTTGACTGCGCCAATTTTTGAAACCTATTTTTAGTTAGAACTAGGTGGACTGACAAGTTTTCTCTCCCTTGTATATTTTATCCTATTTGTAGATCCTATTGGTAGATCCTATCGGTATCCTATTATATTTTTCAGTCTGATTTTTCTCTCTCAGTGCTCAAAACTGTGCATATGTTTTGAAAACCTCCCGTCGGAGTTTAGCACGATAACTACAATTTTGTTCTGCTATATCTTCACTTCCCTCCTGCTCCCTTGTCTGCATCGCTCCTATAAAAGTTTACGCCTGATAAACCTCCGTTGATGCTGCCTCCCCTACTAGTTAATTATTGTCCTCTTAAAATGTGAGATCTTACAGCAATTATCCGACTAGCAGGAGAGCAGCGTTTTCGAGTGACCTCATGATGCAACTAGCGATAATCCAAGTTGGATCGTTAAGTCTAGCTCTCAATTTTAGAGTGTTATTTGTGAGTGAACCTTTGGAAAATCCCGGATCAACCGACCGGAATTCGGTTTGTGCCTGGGCGAGGGTGTCGGCCCTCCGTGGTCTGGCGGCTGTTTACGCACGTACCTGTCTCCGCAGCGCGGGCCGCTGGAACCACTGTCAGATTACTGCCACGATTAAAATACTTTGTCCACGTGAGCCCGTTCATCTTAGGCCAAGAAAAAACAACACCATTTTCAGGAGGTGGAGTTCTCCAGTGTTGTGTTCTGAATTCCCCGGGCTAGAAGCGAAATAATTTAGCAAGACTGGTTGTTTGTCTCGTCTTATGTATTTTCTGGCGGTTGTTCGAACCAATAGGACTTCATAAAGAAGGAAGCCCAGTCTCAGGCCGCTGGAAATGTGACTGCATCAGTTAGTATCCATATACCTGTATCAGGTTTTCGTTATATCAGTTTGTGTCCATGTATCCATATCCGATTTTCCCCAGCTAGTACTTATGTCCCAAGGGCAACTGAACTGTTAGTGCTCAAGGGGAAACTTGTGCCTCCCTACCCCCGCCCCCTATATCCGTCACGGTGTGTATCATTTCGCACCCGTGACGTTGCCAGTGTATCAGTTCGTACCCGTGGCTGTGCCAGTAGGCCATGTCGTGATCACCACTTTTTCACAGGATCTTTGATTACCGGGTGTTTTCTAATGTATTGATGGCCGCTGATCACGATTTTCTGGTCGAAAATGTCGAATTCGAAAAATATTTGCCCGCGCAAGCCGTTTGAAATTCTTCCGGTTTGCCAAAATTTCGATGTTTTCATATCTCACGGACCATAAAATGCAACTAATGTATTGGAAGGGCTCCAGAACTTTAAAACCATTCAATCTGAACAATTTGAAACCTTTTTGACTCCTTGAAATATATATTTACCTGGAAAAGTACCTTGGAAAGACAGGGATGTTTGAGCTTAAAAAGATCATAATAGATGGCGCGCATGACGCAGCCGTCAATCAGTGTCCCGCTACGTCGCTTATGACAAGAATATATTAGCCAAAGGAGCTGGATATAGGATTTGAGCCTATTATGAATTCGATGAATGAACATTTACCTTCATAAGATGATCTAGATTTTTCTCGCTTGCAGTTTTAAATATAATTGGTAATGGTTGCTTTCAAAGCAGGTCCAATTAGGATGAGCCAGCCATGTATAGATTAGGTATCTAAGCATGTAGTCACTGCGGAAAAATTTCAAGTGTTAAAATGTATGCAAGAGCCAGTCGATTATGCTCAGATTAGTCTTGCTATCACTAGCAAGGAGAATACCGTATTTCGGGAAAAATGAAGCTACACGACACCCAGCTTGCCGTCAATACATGCCGTTGTCGGTCGAATTATGATGCTGCGGTTTGAAGAGACTGAGGCCAGGGAAGCGGACGAATTTCATGTTTCAATAGCTTCAATATTCGAACCGACCGCTGATGAAGTTACCGAGACTTACAGAAGAGCATCTGTGCCAGCAAGAAACAGGTACAAAGTTCGCTGAGAAATAAGGAAGCTTTATAATTTGAAGGAAACGATCAGAAGGTGCCTACAAAACCTGAAGATATTGTAAGCATGGACAAAGCATGACACCATTGTTTGACATATCAAACAGAGCTCTACCATCAAAGGTATCGGCAAACAGAACATTTCTGGAAGACCAGCGATGAGCACAGAGGTTGTATATTGGTGGCTTGGATGCAGTCGTGACAGACCATTGGAGACGGCAGCAGCTGAGCCAAGCCACTGCTGCTGTCGTTGTGGCTACCAGGAGTTCTCCGGATGTTGCGTTCTGACGGAGCCAAAGCTGCGTCAGAACGCAACAGCACCATTGACAGCGAACGCTGGTGGTATATGCAGCAGCGAGCTTCCTATTTGTAGCATCACACCAGCTGCTAACACGCCGCACGCGAACAGGCTCTGGCAGGTATAAATCAATCTCTGAAATAAAACTTATTTCTAAATGTTACACGGAAGTCGTTTATAGACTTGTCCGGGTGATTGTCATATTATTGTGCTCGAATACGGACGAGCCGGCCTCCCGATCAGGCCTTATTGGCGGCAGCAGCAGTGGCTTGCCGCAGCTGCTGCCGTCTCCAACGGTCTGTCACGACTGCATCCAAGCCCCCAATATACAACCTCTGTGCTTCTCGCTGGTCTTCCAGAAATGTTCTGTTTGCCGATGCCTTTGATGGTAAAGCTCTGCTTTATATGTCAAACAATGTGGTCATGTTTTGTCCGTGCTTACGATACCTTCATGTTTTGTAGACGCCTTCTGATCGCTTCCTTCAGGTTACAGTGCTTCCTTATTTCACAGCGAACTTTTGTACTTGTTTTTGCTGGCACAGATGCTCTTCTGTAAGTCTCGGCAACTTCATCAGCGGTCGGTTCGAATTTTCAAGCTATTGAAACGCGAAATTCGTTCACTTTCCTGGCCTCCATCTCTTCAAGCCGCAGCATCATAATGTACCGACAACGTCAGCCCCAATCGAGAGCTGGTTGAGCGGCAGCATGCATGTGAATCATGTTAAGCGGCTTGACGGCGGCGCTAGGTGTGGTGTAGCTTCATTTTTCCCGAAATGCAGTGTTCTACTCGCTAGTGATAGCAAGACTAATCTAAATATAATCAACTGGCTCTTGCATACATTTTAATACTTGAAATTGATCCGCAGTGACTACATGCTTAGATACCTAATCTATATAGGCTGGCTAGCTGATCTGAATTGGACCTGCTTTGAAAGCAACCATTACCAATCATATTTAAAACTGCAAGCGAGAGAAATCTAGATCATCTTGTGAAGGTAAATGTTCATTCATCGAATTCAAAATAGGCTCAAATCCTATATCCATCTCCTTTGGCTAATAGCTTCTTGACATAAGCGACGTAGCGGGACAGTGGTTGACGGCTGCGTCATGCGCCCATCTATTATCATCTTTTTAAGCTCAAACATCCCCGTCTTTCTAAGGTACTTTTCGGGTAAGTATATATTGCAAGGAGTCAAAAAAGGTTTGAAATTGTTCAGTTTCAATGGTTTTAAAGTTCTGGGGCCTTTTGAATACATCAGTTGCCTTGTATTGTCCGTGAGATATGAAAACATCGAAATTTTGGCAAACCGGAAGAATTTCAAACGGCTTGCGCGGGCAAATATTTTTCGAATTCGAAACTTTCGACCAGAAAATCGTGATCAGCGGCCATCAATACATTAGAAAACACCCGGTAACCAAAGATCCTGTGAAAAAGTGGTGATCACGACATGGCCTACTGTGCCAGTGTATCAGTTCGTACCCGTGGCTGTGGTAGTGTATCAGTTCGTACCCGTGGTTGTGCCAGTGTATCAGTTCTTACCCATGGCCGTGCCAGTGTATCACTTTGTACCTGTGGCTTTGCCAGTGTACCAGTTTGTGCCTGTAGCTGTAGAAATTTGTGCCCGTGTGTATGAGTTCTTGCCCAAGTGTATCGTTCCGTTCCCGAGACAACTTTGTTTGTGCCCATGTGAATCAGTTCGTTTTGGTGGCTGTAGAATTCGCGCGCCCGTGGGCACACTAAATATAGATAAAGTCAGAGTGGTAGTGCTGCTGACAGGCTGGCCAATAGTGGAAACGAGTGGCTCCACTAGTTTATATTTACCACTGGAAATCACACAACATTCTTGCAATCATGCCGTCTTATTCTCGTTTTATTTTAGCCCAGTAATTCTTGTATTCGGAGAATATGAATACTATGTAACATAAGGAAAACATTTTGCACTTCAGTGATAAAACATAAACAAGAAGAAAGGTAAACGCCATCCGAACACCATCATAGGTGGATCCAAGGGCAAGGAGGCATTGCTCCTTATTATGTCCATGTCTCTGTGTCCCCACCCTCACTGCCCCGGTGCCTGTTAAAAGTGACACCGCCACCCTCCGGCCACCCTGAAAAGCTACTTCCCACCCATCTTAGGATTCGAGTAGTGGTGCCCCCTCGATGTGTCCACATTCCTGCTGGCGGTGCCCATCTTCCTGCTCGGATGTTGCCTGCTACATTTCCCCGGCGTCAGAACCAGGGGGGGAACCTAAAAAGAACCTAAGAACCTAAGACTGGCTAAGAACCTAAAGCATTGGGGGCATTGCCTCCTTGTCCTGTTCATACGCTTATGGTAATGTTTACATAATTGGAATTGCCGTAGCGACTGGTTTCTTGGAGATGGTGTCTGAAACATCGCTCTGGTATGATGTTGACCATGCTCGAAAAAGCGAAATTCCTAGAAGCTAAGTTCAATAGGAGAGAGCGTTCAAACCCCCCCCCCCCTCCACCTCGTCTAAGACTCCGCCCTCCCCATATTTCTCAGAACCCCTGTTACTAACTTCTCCAGGAGCTAATGCTTTACTGTTTGGAGGCAAACGCTTTCCTATCAGTTACCGGTAACGAAATACAAATTGAGGAATATTACTTCAAAAATAGATGAATGCTCCCTCATCACGGAATCGCGATTGCCGACCACCAAATTCTCGATGACGGACTAGGGATAGTGGACCACCCATTTTTTGATCGCGTGAGCAGCATTGCTATCTGAGACCGCATCTGGCGACCAGTGCTACCACATGTTAGCTCTTCCCGCCAGTTGTTCCCTCAAAAGTTCTATTGTGGCAGGCGCGGCACCTCGTTGGCGCATGTTTGTGCTGAGCTCGTTGGGGATTTATCTCGGCACGACCTGGACTCTCCTACCCATCACTGCCTGGAGGTCCTACCCGACGCTCTCCCCCCCCCACGATCCCGGAAATGAGAAGTGGTAAGGAACAAATAGAAACGACGTTAGAAGTGCCTTACTGTCATCTAATTATCTAATTATAAGCCGAGTTTGAGCCATATCCGTTGACCTGTTACATTACAGAGGGTCAAAACTAGCCAAATTTAGGTCCATTTAGGAAATTCCCCGTAACTCGAAAACCATAAGACCAAGAACAACGTGAAAGGTGTCCATGTCTTTGTCTTGACCCAATGATTAAAATCGTATGCGGCATGGCCTTGTAAGGTCACATTAGGGCTTTTAACTGATCTTGAACTCAGTTCGAGATAAAATAACCATGCAAGCAGCGGCGAATCCAGGACTTCATCTCCAGGGAAGCCTAGGGGACTCGAGCCTGCCCACAATTGCCTCAGATTACCCATTGCCCCAGCTGCCTATGAATTTACTATAGGTACTGACGTTTCGGAGAGGGGGGCTTGTGCCCCTAGCCCCCTTGTATCTGTTACAACATGCAATATTATGGTACCTATTCAAGGTTTATTCGAAGCCTTGGCTCATGGTCGTTTCAATGTACCAAATGTATTGCTGTATCCTGTCTCGCTCAAAAGTTATAGACACAGACTGTCAACTGAGCCGCCCCGGTAGCTCATTTAGTAAAGCATTCGGCTTCATTTCACTCAGAAGATCATGCAGTGGCAGTGGACCGGCGAAAGCTTGTGATGGGTTCCTCTGAGACGCTCCGACGCTGAGTATTTACCCGACGTACAGGTGGGCTGGCAGCAGGCTGCTGAGAGGGTGGCCTGAGCGGGGCGGCCGTCTCTCTGCTTTGTGGATGTGTGCTTTGTAGGATAAACCTTAGCTTTTAAATCAACTCGTCATGGTGGCAGTTGCTCGTTCGGATTGTGGGTTCGGAATTTCCGTAAAAACACCTTGACTTTAGTGAGGCTTGGATCCCAAAATTGGAAGCGGCAATAACTGGGTTTTTTAATTGAAGCCCGTGACTTTTGTTTATCTCTGGTGACCTTACTATTGACCTGACCTCAGAATGGATAGCAACGTGCAAATTTTTATTTTCAGAAGCTTTCAAATGATGTTTAGAAACTTGACTTAGTTCTTCTAGAAGCCGAGTTACACCCTGGTTTTGTCAGCCTCGTTTTAGAAGAACAGAATCGCCTAACATTGGTTTAGCAATGACGTCATAGCTCGTTGACCTGAGTTGACCTGATGTCAATGTTCGGCCATAAGTTGTTAAATTAATCACCCTAAAGGTATGCAAGGCAACGCACTTTCCATGCACATCAGCTGGGAATCATTTGCGAAAAACCCAGGAAAGGGGTTCGATCGGACCCCCACCTCCAGGCGGTGAAGGGCTATATATGTAAGTTTTAATCGTTGTTGTCGTTACTGAAGCCGTGGAGAAATTTACGATAGCTATCGATGAAGACGTGCGAGATGGTAGATGTGTGCTGATTTGCACTCCACGTTGCGCAACAGCATGATTTACTCCAATCAGCAGGCGAGGCGTTCGACTCCCGGCTGTAAAAGGCGGTGAGGGGTGGTATAGCAGCGCAAAGGCCTCATGGAACTATATGAATAGGCTCTATCCTTATCGATCTAGATTCTTAAAAAGAGCGTGGCAATTTAGGCGTTCAGTGCCATTTCGTCAAACACTCGAGGGCTTGTGACGGAAGTCCGGAATCCTTAAAAACTTCGCGCTCCCGATGGTTCAACTTCAAACAAATGACCCGCCGCCGAAGTTCCATTTAGTGGCCGCAGACGGCTGGTTTTAGCTTGGCCTTGTCTCCTAACGTGTGTGCAATAAAGTTCGATTTCCTTTTAAAGCCAGGCTGACGCCACTTCATGAGGAGATGTGGGCGCGTAAAGCAGTTTAATTTGCCAGTCTATATTTACGGCAGGCCAGCGGGTCGAGCCAAGTGCCAGCGGCGATGGCAGAACTCACGGCAGCTGCTAGAAACACTAGTTCAGAAACTCACCGCTAGTCTGACTACCCTTGAGTCGTCAGTCACGGTTTTTACGGGCGGGCGTTTTTCAGCAGTTATGCGGAAATGTGGTGACGAGCCGGCGGATATCGGAGAACTACACGTGGGGATTCCGCCTCAGCGGCCACTTGGCATCGGTACGCGATGCAAATCAGCTATGCTCTGCGGTCACAAATTCATCAAACCCAGCGCCGGCGCCACACGTCGGCAAGGGCGCGACCCCTCACCTTGACTTGTGTTTACCAATTCATGGATTTCTCAGTAAAGAAGAGTCGGTGTCGGGTGGCGCGTGGCGCCATTCGTCTCCGATGCGTCACGACTGTCGCGACTACTCGCCGCCGCCCGTTTCACACCTACTCCGTCAAAACACGCGTGATGGATGGCAACGGTTCGATGTGGAGGTACCTGCGGGGTCATGGTGTACCTCATCGGTATGCCATCTTTGACCATTGCCCCAGTTCGAAACAATTTTTGCTTAGTCCTGGTTTGCCTCCTCTCGAGTATCTTGACCGGTTGATAAATTCTCCTTCTGTCTCATCGCTCGTTTGCCTATGGTGGAGAATCGGGAATAGATGAATCTCTATGCTCGTGTTGGCAGTGAGTAGGTGTTGTTTCCTGACAATGTTTAATTGATCGACTAGAAAATTGTACCCCTCAGTCACGCTGCGTTGTTCAGTTAACATATTCAATTTCGCTTAACTTACCCTCGGACGAATTCACACCTCCCTTAGATTGCGGGCAATGCTGCGGCTGTGAATATTGATTTATATCACCATGGAAGGTTCTAGAGAGACGAGATTGCTTTGGTCGAGTGATGCACTCATCAAATCTCTCTTTCTCTTTCTCTCTCTCTCTCTCTCTCTCTCTCTCTCTCTCTCTCTCTCTCTCTCTCTCTCTCTCTTTCTCTTTCTCTCTCTCTCTCTCTCTTTCTCTCTTTCTCTCTCTTTCTCTCTTTCTCTCTTTCTCTCTCTTTCTCTTTCTCTCTCTTTTCTCTCTCTCTCTCTCTTTCTCTCTCTTTCTCTCTCTCTCTCTCTCTCTCTCTCTCTCTCTCTCTCTCTCTCTCTCTCTCTCGAAATGAATGAACGGAAGACTGGCTGCACACGCTGAGGAATAAAAAAATAATCGGATTTGTTCTCCTTGTCATCTTCCATTCATGTTTGAATAACGTCCACTCTATGAGACTGAAATCTGAAAATGTATGGAAAATGAACGAGGAATCTTCTTATGCCCCCTTTTCGTACTCTTATATAATGACCCAGTCTATAAAATTAGTATTGCGGAGCCGTGGAGCATGGCAAAGTTGATTCAATATTAAATGACCTGCATCCTCGAATCCTGGGTGCAAAATGGGGAAAATTAACTGTGATTATATATATTTAGGCACAGACTTTCATCAAAGTTTTCATTGGCTAGGAGGTAGGCAAAGGACACAAAGTAGGGACTATAGTGTTACTCTGACCTCAAATTGAGCTCCTTATAAATAAATGCCCTTCAGTATGTATTCATAAAAACTTTGACATATTAAAAAACATGGCGTGCTTATTTTTAAAATAGATGACGTGATGCAGTTTGCATCATATTCCTCCAATAATTGAACATAATCTGGAAATCCTTGCAAAACGAGAAGTTTCAGCAACAGTGACTAGACAGAGCGTTGTGGCACCATGGGTCCGTTCATTCTGCTCGCTAACTCGTGACTGGCTTCCGCCGAAACTCTGGCTCTGGTCCTTCAAGTGCTTCATAGGCGGATCCAGGGTTACCGATCAGGGGAGCACATGATCGGAGGGGGGCGTCATCCGGACCTGGAGGGCATCAGGATCCATAAGGTGGGCGCCAAATCCTATCGCGGGAGTGCCGATTCTCGGATCCTGGGAGGAGTGGGATTGGGAAGCAGTATTCCAGGATGACATTGACCTTTCAGGGGGTCATCCACCTTTCAGGGAGCCGGATCCGGGGAAAAGTGCCTGTACTTGACCCCTTGGTTACGCCTATGCAGTGTTTGGCGCCAAAATCCGGCTCTGGCTCTGAGTCTGCCAGTGTTTGGCGCCAAAACCCCGGCTCTGGCTCTGCCAGTATTTGGCGCCAAAACTCCGGCTTGCCAGTGTTTTGGCATCAAAATCCGGCTATGGCTCTGCCAGTTACCCCGGTTTGTCAGTGTTTTGGCCGCAAACTACGGTTCAGGCTCTGCCAGTATTTGGCGCCAAATCCCAGCTCCTGGCTTTCCCAGTGTTTGGCGCCAAACCCCCAGCTCTGGTTCTTCCAGTGTTTGGCACCAAACCCCCGACTTGTCAGTGTTTTGGCGCCAAACCCCGGCTCTGGCTTTCTGAGTGTTTGACGCCAAACCCCCAGCTCTGGCTTTCCCAATGTTCGGCGTCAAACCCCTGACTTGGCAGTGTTTGACGCCAAACCCCGGCTCTGGCTCCGTCAGCATTTGGCGCCAAACCCCGCTCTGGCTCCGCCAGTGTTTGCGGTTACGTATCAAGGCCGGTGCAACCATCCAGTGACCTTCACCGCCTCATCATTACGTGGCTTAATGGAACACCCGACGTGTGCGTGGTGCTGCAGTGGCGCTCGACGTGACGGAAGTGCGTCATTACGCACCCAGATCCCACAACTCGGCATACCAGATTTTCTGTCGACCAAAACAGCTATTGTCCAAGCCACTTTTGTACCTTGATTTGAAAATAATTTCAAGAACAGTTTTGCGTCTCCGGAAATTTCTAAAGCAGAAGCTTTTGGAAATTACTAGGAATTATAGTGAATTTATTTCTATAAAAGGTAGCACTGTGGAATGAAATGTCTCTCTGCAGCTAATCTACGGACATGCTCCCTTTCAGGAACATCCTTAGGAATCCCAATTTAAGCAATATAAGTCTCTCTGGACAAGAGGCTTTTCACTTTGCAGCGTGGGAAAGAAATATCCCTCTTCCGTGTTTGTCGATCGGGTGAACTACGCGTAAGAGCGGGACAAGTAGATTTAACCTCATTCACTTTCAGTTCATGAAGATTGGTTTTGGGAAAACCGTCATGAAATGTAGGATGACCCGTGCTGTTTAATAAATAACAATGAAATTCCCCATTTTATAATGGATCAAACACCAATCAAACTGCATGGTCAAAGCAAGAAAGCTGGTAATATACATTTAATTGTGCTTACTTGTACCTATATCTATGTACACAACCCAAGCATATTATTGACCACGGTGTCATTTGCGTGGCTGTGATGCCTAACCATGAATTTACTCTCTGCAGACATGCTGGATGATTGAGCAAAAATACTGGGCCAGTGAGCACAACAAGGCGCTAAAGCATCTGCGTTTGGTCATGTTCCATAATTCGGTAAATTGTTGTAACTGACACCGGCTGGCCGGGCAACACATCGACAGCTGCGCACTGGTGGATCCAGGGGGAGGCAAAGGGGCCGTGGCCCCCCACAAAGGCTGAAATAGTGTATTTTGTCCCCAATGACCCAGTTTTAGTTTTTTTTAAGTACTAGGTTTTCGAGATTTGTTTTCAACTTAGACCCCCTAAAACATTGGTTTGGCCCCCTCCAAAAGCTGCTCCTAGATCCGCCAATGCAGCTGCGCACAATCAAATTACAGCCGATTACCAGCAGACAAATTTAGTTGGCATTAGCCCGGTGACCTGATGCGTGGCTGTTGATGCCCTCCTCAGTAAATACATGTGTGCCCAGCACGCAGCCGGCTGGGCGGCAGGTGACGAGAGCCGCTGAGTGGCCGGCACGCCCCGTGTCGCCGCATCACCGCGCCACATTTGTCGCACATCGGCGATCGCGGCGCCGCTGGCAGTGAGTGATTGGCGTATGTTGCCGCCGCCGCCGCCAACCCCGGCGAGGGACCGGTGTGGCGCGCAAACGGGCACGTGTCCCCGCCGACTGCGGCTGCTGTATCAACAGGAGACGCAATCTGCCGACGGGTTGTAATTCCATCACAGGGATGCACTATTTTCGTGAGAGGCGATTCCTGTGTGTTTCTTATCGTTTAGTTAAAGCGATAAAGTACCGACAAATGGATAGTTAGACATCTCTGTTTTTGTCCAAGATAGCACAATTAACCAGTGTGATTTTTTGGCTGTTGCGTTGCGTTCGTCGAAGTGACAAGCTAGAAGTCTTTAAGTCATTATTAGAACGTTGACTGGTCTTTGATTAACTAGCCTAGATGCTACAGCGATCGTGATGTGCACCCCATAATCACTCGCAGGTGTTTTTGGTAGCACCACCACCCGCGCCTTCCAACCAAGGTTTTGCTCGTCATCAACGAAACTTTGTTAGCAGCAGCTGTTCTGTTTTACACCAGCTGACGTGAGGGTGGTGTTGGGATCCGTCCAGCGCCTTGTTATTGAATGGATTCTGGCATTAACAACTTTTTGTGTCCTGATTTTGTTGACGCTAAGCGCTTGCCAGTGAATAGAAAATTGCTGAAATAATGGCATGTGCTTTATCGCTAGGTTTTTTTACAGACAAAACAGATGTAACGTTCTGTCTATCTTAGCCACTGGGCTTATATAATTTATCCATTATAGTATCTTGTTGAACTACTGACGAACGCATGTTGGTTAAGTTTGTGAGGCATCATTATATGTAGTGAAATGTTCGACTTGGTCTTTTGACATTTCTTTGCTTTCGAATTTGTTGTCACCACCTTTTATGCTGCTCGTTTGATTGCTTACCTGACATATCAGGCTGCTCCCCCCACAAAATGTTGACCAGGAATATCGTAAAGACAGCTTCACTTGGCGAAGCGCCACTTAAAATCGACATTAGCTTTCAGTCCTGGTTTTAAAAGACTGTTACCCACAATCGTCGAGTTTTCTTTCTACGGTGGCACAGGTATGACTGAGCAATGAACAGACTTCACTGGGTGAAATGACTGACTTAAGTATCAATAAACAAATTAGCTCGGAATCGAACCCTTCTCTGTACTGCGGTCTTCTCGAGAGCCTAGCATGGCCCACAATATTAATATTTACTCCAGTGGATATACAGAGATTTCCCGACCAATCCAGGCAAATCCACTTATGCCATTATCATCAATGCAAACCCAATCCATTTCTAGAAAAAAACTGGACTAAATTAACAGAAATAGAAACCAAAATATTTATTCCAATCAAAAGCTACCCGACTCCCGCCTCCAACCCAGTCGAGTCCTATCTGTGAGACTAGATTTGACTGGATTGAATCCATTAGTATATCCGATCCATTACGTGCTCTAGGCTGGTAACGACAATTTCCTAGGCTGTTCGCACAATTTCTTAGGCTGGACGCGACAATTTTGTAGACTGGTCACGACAATTTCCTAAGCTGATCGCGACAATATCTAGGGTGGTCGTGACAATTTCCTGGCGGGTCGCGACAATTTCCTAGGCTGTTTGCGACAATTTCCAAGGCTGATGGCAAAATTTCCCAGCCGAGTCGTGACAATTTCCTAGGCTGGTCGCGACAATTTCCTAGGGTGGTCGCGACAATTTCCTAGCCTGGTCACGACAATTTTCTATGCTGATCGTGACAATTTCCTAGGCTGATCGCGACAATTTCCTAGGGTGGTCGTGACAATTTCCTAGGCTGGTCGCGACAATTTCCTAGGCTGATCGTGACAATTTCCTAGGCTGGTCGTGACAATTTCCTAGGCTGGTCGTGACAATTTCCTCGGCTGGTCGCGACAATTTCCTAGGCCGGTCGCGACAATTTCCTAGGCTGGTCACGACAATTTCCTAGGCTGATCGCGACAATTTCCTAGGCTGGTCGTGACAATTTCCTGGGCTGGTCGTGACAATTTCCTAGGCCGGTCGTGACAATTTCCTAGGCTGGTCGTGACAATTTCCTGGGCTGGTCATGACAATCTCCTTGGCTGGTCGCGACAATTTTCTGGGCCGGTCGCGTACAATTTCCTAGGCTGGTCGCGACAATTTCCTCGGCTGATCGCGACAATTTCCTAGGCTGATCGCGACAATTTCCTGGGCTGGTCGTGACAATTTCCTAGGCCGGTCGTGACAATTTCCTAGGCTGGTCGCGACAATTTCCTAGGCTAATCATGACAATTTCCTGGGCTGGTCATGACAATTTCCTAGGCGGGTCGTGACAATTTCCTAGGCCGGTCGTGACAGTTTCCTAGGCCGGTCGTGACAATTTCCTAGGCCGGTCGTGACAATTTCCTGGGCTGGTCGTGACAATTTCCTAGGCTGGTCGTGACAATTTCTTAGGCTGATCGCGACAATTTCCTGGGCTGGTCGTAACAATTTCCTAGGCCGGTCGTGACAATTTCCTAGGCTGGTCGCGACAATTTCCTAGGCTGGTCGCGACAATTTCCTAGGCTGGTCGCGACAATTTCCTAGGCTGGTCGCGACAATTTCCTAGGCTGGTCGCGACAATTTCCTAGGCTGGTCGCGACAATTTCCTAGGCTGGTCGCGACAATTTCCTAGGCTGGTCGCGAAAATTTTCTAGGCTGGTCGCGACAATTTCCTAGGCTGGTCGTGACAATTTCCTAGGCTGGTCGCGACAATTTCCTAGGCTGGTCGCGACAATTTCTAAGGCTGGTCGTGACAATTTCCTAGGCTGGTCGCGACAATTTCCTAGGCTGGTCGCGACAATTTCCTAGGCTGGTCGTGACAATTTCCTAGGCTGGTCGCGACAATTTCCACGTCATTGTCGCGGGGTGATAATAGGCGGCCGCGATTCGCTGACTGCTTTCGCTGATAGCACAATGATCCTAACGCACCTGGGCCTCTGAGCCTGTGTTGGCGTGGGGTGTACAAGGTATGATCGTGCGTCGTTAACACGCGCAGTGAGGTGGGCCCTAAATTTCCTCTCCCCTATATATTTTTCCGAGATGGCCGGAAAACCGTTCACGGCAGAAAACCATTACTCGCCCACAACGAATTTTGTTCCGGTTGCCCGACTCAAAATACGGTCTGACATCGCCACTGGTGTGAAAATCATCAGAAAATATTACATATTGATACAAAACAGAGGCAAAACGATTTCAAAAGTTCGCTTGAAATCACCCTATCGATGTACATGTCTCGTAAGATATGACAATTTTACCCCCAGTTTTACTCCTGGATCCGCCCTTGGTAGAAACTGTACATTTGCATCAATGTGAGTGAAATATAGTATACAACATCCATCATACATATCTATTATTTCTGTACCTCGGAGTCAATAATTTCAACAGAATAATGTGTGGGCTACGAGTCATTATCATGCCAACTGCCTCACCTAAACCTCGCTCTTCCATCGCCACTGATCCCAAAAACGAAACTAAGCACACAAATCTGTCTGCAACCATATATCAAGAGCTTTCGCATTGCTAAAAAATTACTTTTGATCAAAGAGCATTGTGCAACTGATATGTAGTGCCCCAAATTATATACCCCTGGAACCGCCCTTGGAACACAAAACTGCAAATTAAGCACGGATATGACCACATTGATAAAGTAAAGAATCAATCATTGCATTGCTAAAAAGTGATTTTTTCCAGAAATAAAGTCATTGAGCTAGTTCTTCTCACCGGTTAACATGCCAAAACCTGTCTAAGTCGCCATGGACCAGTTAAAATTTCTTTAAGTTTCTGTGCAATCGATAGTTAGGAAAGTCACAAAGTACGAAAGCGATATATATATATATATATATATATATATATATATATATATATATATATATATCCAGGTTTAGCCACGCCACTAGAAAAACCGTCAGGGGGCCTCTGGAGCCCCCCACACTAATAGGGTTAAAACGTGGGCGCTGAAGTCGGGCGGCAGGCACTGCACGATACACCTGAGACCACATATGAGCACAAGCCGAGTAAAAGCAAAAGCCCCTGAAGAGTGACGGCGGGAGAGTGACGGGAAGAAGGTATAGGAAGTGTCGAGAGAGATGTGATACCGACCAGACTGTGAGATGGCTTCAATAGACTGTCAAGAATAGAATAGACTGTGAGATGACTTTAATCACGCGGCCGCCCCAGTTCGCTTGTATTGGAAACCAAGTGAAAGCGTCATAACGCCATATAAACGAGATGAAATATAAGGGTCACCTAACATGACGGTGAAGGCCAAGGTGAAAAGTCGCAGTTAAAAGTCATGCTATCATTTTCAAAGTTATTGACCTTAGTGTTTTCTGTCAAATCTCGTTATCCAGTGCGTCGCTTTAACTTAAAGTTACTCACGACGTCATATAATTAAGGCTACTCATTATTAAGGTCACAACCAAAAGTCAAAATTTAGTGGCTAGGATCAATCCTCATTTAAGTTTCAACTCCAGTTTATTATACATATTGTCGACGGGTGACCCGAAATGTGGACAAAACCATACAATAAATCCAAATTCCCCGCCCAACGGTTGCTTTAGTGACAGTTATAGTGTATGTACGGTATGGGGAATAAATCATACTGTGACGTCATATAACAATGACATTGAACGACCTGGACCCTAGAGTTTCAGAGTTGCACGAAACATTGTTCTATGTCCTTGCTCCATTTTCAGTATATTTCGTTTTTCGAATAAGCATGTCATTTTTTGAATATGTTCCCAGCACTGTCAATATTAAATATTAATGATTTCGTTTGACCTTGAAGATATTCAACTAGGCCAATCAAAATTGGCTGTAATGAAATTCGCCATAGCTCCAACATTCTCCCAAACAGGTGTTTTTCTAAGTGTCTTTGTTTTTTTAATATCAGGGGGCCTACCAGCCCCTCCCTCCTCCAAGGCTCGATGTCCGGACCCCTCTCCAGTGCGGTTGTTAAAGAACCATTCGTATTCTGAAAGGTGCCTTTAGGACTAACTGTGAATCAAAGCTTGAGTGAATCAATCCAAAGAGCAGCTGTGACAGCTTTTATTTTAATATATTCGCTGATGAAGTGCTTCAAGCGGTTTGTGCGCGTGGTGTTTGCAACTGTGTTCCTAAAATTCGATCAGGATGTGGTGCTATCCTGCTGTTCAACGGTGGCCCCCTATGTTTAAAGGCCCTAAGGAGCCTTGTTCTCTATTATTCTTGTCACGTGGTACCAATGAAGGAGACATCATTCACGTGAAGGTTTTCCATGCTCAACACCAAATATTTCCCGGTTTAAAATTGACAACTTGTGTTAGTAGATGATCTGTTCCTCATAGGCGGATCCAGGATTGCCGATGGGGGGGCACCTTCCCGGGGGGGCGCCATCCGGACCGGGGGGCGCCATCCGGACCAGGGGGCGCCACTTATGACCGGCAAAAGCTATCAGGTGGGCGCCAAATCCTATCGGTGGGCGCCGACTTTCGCATCCTGGGGGGGGTGGGAAGCGACATTTCAGGGGGCGCCATCGACCTTTCAGGGGGCGCCGAGGGTCGATCGGGGGGCACGTGCCCCCTTGCCCCCCTGGATCCGCCTATGCTGTTCCTTGCCTATCCGGGTATTGAAGAAACAACAGAATGCAGGCGACAGCTCATGTCTAAATATGTGCTCAGCTTTTCACCCGGATCAATTTCCCTCCTTTATATTTTCAGTTTGAAAGCATTGCGTTTATTCGCAACAGTAGTTAGTTAGATTAGATTTGTGCCAAACTTCTAGACTTCGTCCGGTTCAGATTGTGCCGGCGCAAGTTATTCAACTAGAAGATTGTGTAATAAATTTAATTCAACGGAGATAAACTGCACTCATTTTGCAATTCAAGTTCTGCACACTGTCGGACGTTGTGAACGAGCTGATTCAGAATTAAGGCGGCTGTCGCTGCATATATTATGCCCAACCTTTAGTTCACAGCACTCGTCTACGAAAATGAGACAACGTCGACGACGCCGGAAAATTTGTGTATCTCACGAATGCTGCAACTCATTAGCTGCCGAAATTGTATTCCTATGCTGAGAACAGCTTCAGTTTGAACAGTTTTGCTTTAACTGTGCAAATATTGGGATTCTTAGGACGGTAAAACTTTTTAAAAGTACACAAAATACAGATTTATGAGGAAAATAAAAATGAAAGCCAGGGAAACATCCCTCTGCTGCGATTAGTCCTCAGAAGAAAAATATAACATTTTCTGTCAAGTAATGACGTCATTAAAACAGCATATCTCGTGTTCGGCAAAATAAGAGCCTTGATCACAGGGACAGCGTATACCTATGTGCGTTTTAATAATGTGTTCCATATCATAAGACAACACCGATTGACATTCTTACCCGGTAAGTCAGTTGGTAAGGCATTCGGCTCCAGCTCATTGCTCAGAACCCACCCAGATACAACGAGCATATTAGGCGCGAATCGATTCTCAGGGTGCGCTCCATCACTGAAGCGTTATCCGGTGTGTGTTGCTTGCCATACAGCTCGCGAGAGGCAAACATGAATGAGGCGATGTTCCTGCGCTTTGTGAAATAATGTCACGTTTGGGCTTTCAAATTTACCTGCCACGCTAGGGATTGGTTGTCCAGACGGTGGAGTCCAGGTCCAAAACGGATGTTTATTGAGACATCTCAAAAGATGCTGGAGCCGTATCTATCATAGGTCGCCGAATAAGGCAACGGTGGGTTATCTGCATAATAAGGTTAGCTAATCCTCTAGAAACCCTCAACAGGGCCGTTGACGACGCCATAGGCCCTCAGTTTGCTGTGCGTCCTCATACCGTAACAAACATTGAAAATCTTGTTGGAACAAATGGCTTGGGAACTTTTTATTGCATACCAATCGTGTATGTATGTGTGAATTGTGCGCAGATCTAGAATAAGAGAAAGTGAACAAAATTGTTTGAGCACTAGATGATAAATGGTTTGGTGACAGTTTTGAGCATTCCATAGCCCATACTCCTCGCATGCGTAGTTTTCTAAATATCTGGTATCTGGCAGAGCACCGAATATCTGTTGCAAGTCACGATTCGGTTGGATGCATGTCCGGGCCACCCACGTTGATTTTAAAGACGAGAACAACGATGAATAGAAGGCGTAAATTTTTGTTTTGAGAGTGACCGTGAATCGATTTAAGCTTTTATTCAATTTTTCTCCTCGTTTCGCGTTCCCATATTTTTGTATCGAGTGAAGACCATACCGCGTTTATAGACGTGCAAGTATGGAAAGAAGGGCTACGAAAACGCATTCCATGTTATTTGTTATTTGAGAAACGAGGACCCACAACAGCGCAAGGTTTTTAACCCTGAGGCATCCAAAGGATAACGCTCAGTTGTTATATATTGCGTGTCTCAAGAGTGCCTTTTTCTTCATCGATAAAAGTCCACAGTCCTTCCAACAGCTCCACTTGCACTCAATCACAACGCGTGACAGGACCCTTACGATAACGGCAGCACAGAAACAGATGACTCACTCCCTCCCAAGAGACAGCTGCCTTGTACGTGAACCATGGAACACTACTAACCGCCCCCCCTCCCCCTCTTCCCGCTTGCTGCGCCCAGCACTCGCAAGCTGCGGTTCCACGAAGCGGTTATCCGGTGTGACGGAGCGTTACGCTCGCGTTACACCTTGCCCTGCCGTGCCGCGCAAAACACATGCTGTCACTGGTGCATCGCATTTGCGCCCGTCACGCGGCCAGTACAGTAGTGGAACGCGGCGGCCGCGCGTAAGTCTAGACGGCCAGCGAGTGACGGCCGTACGGGTCGCAAACCGACAAGCAACACGTGTGTGGGGGCGCGTGACATATCTGCTGTGACACGTGACAGACGGTTGCTACGAGCCAATGTCGTGCGATACGAAGCGCGTCACGGCAGTGCGTGGATCAGGCGTTGGGATCGTGCGTGCGTGTGTGTGTGCGTAGTGGCGTGGAATGAGTGCTGGTGAGCTTGATGCAAGGTGAATGAAACGTGGCTGGCGCGGTCCAATCAGCGACGAGTTCAATGTTTGCCGTCCGATTTCCAATTTGCCAGAAGGGTATTTCTCATACGGGATTGATGCTGCACGACAGCGTTGGTGACTTCCCCTTTCAGGCTGTTCAGCGTTGGGAAAAGCTGTTCATTTCAAGGCCTGCTCTTCTAGCTCTTCCCATCAGTTTGCTCGGGAGATGGTGTCTTTGATTTCAGGAACTCGCTCTACGACTTTGCTTGCAGTATACTTCTCAGGGTTCACCACGGTGCAAACTCGCTGTTTTTCTATCTGCAAGACATCGTATCATCGTCGCACGGTGGCAGGGTCGAGAGAATTCCCCGACGCCTGAACCACCAACTGCTTTCCAACAAGCTGTGATGGAATGCAGAGCTGAAGTACAGCTGTGAGGGTCTTCAGATGACAGGTATCCGCTGTCCCTCACTCGCCAGAATCCATTTCGTATCTTAAATCATGTGCGTGCCTTTATTTACAGTTTCGACTTTGTAGGGCTTGTAGCGGATTTCGGTCCCTTGTCCCGCTACGAATTAGCTGACAGTGTATGGATACATTTATGAGCAGGCTGCTGGGGATCAATTAAAGGGAATGTGATACCTTTATAGTGGTATTTGAATTGGGATACCGAGGGATTAGAGCGAATCGTTCAAATCCCTTGGTTAGTTTTTCATTTGTCCTAGAACTCACCATTGGCGGAGGGAAGGGATGTGTTGTAGCGGAATCTGGCTCCAGCGGCCCCCCGCAGGTCCTAGTCATCACCGAA
Source organism: Lepas anatifera (assembly GCA_034440635.1). Taxonomy (NCBI): domain Eukaryota; kingdom Metazoa; phylum Arthropoda; class Thecostraca; family Lepadidae; genus Lepas; species Lepas anatifera. The sequence goes on along the minus strand of JAOTON010000607.1, from coordinate 1,235,286 downwards.
TAGCCGCCGGTGGTCGCTAGGCCCGTAGGGGGAGCGGGGGAGGTGTGAGAGAAGTACTTTGAAAAAGTAGGTCCACGGAGCGCTCTTTCCTAAAAAGGTGAGTTCTGGAAAAAACGCGAAATGTGAAACCTGGATTTTTTGGCGTGCTCTACCTAACTGAGAGAATGTATCAAAGAGAAAAATATCAAACAATAAGAGCATTGCCTCTAAAAATTTTCCCAGGAGCCTAATATTCACAATGATTCTGCTACGGGATCCCAGATGGGGCTAATTGTAACATTTGCGTGATTGCAAACTATATTATGTGTGGAATTGAAATAGTTCCCTAATTATGGTAATGCATTATTTCATTTCAACAACCCACATACAAATCACCAAAACGAAACATCAAGCATAACAAGTTCAATTTTTCATGATAGAAGCTTTGCTCGATCCTCGACCTCCCAGCCAATGTGCTAATCACTGTGACCTCTGTCGAGATGTATTGATGGTTTTAAAATGATGTGAACAAGGCTGGGGCGGCATTGACACCGTCGCTTCCACCTTTCAGAGCTAGTATTCAATTCATCACCGACGTCGGGCAGCTTCTTTGCCTCAACTTTTTAACCAAGATCGTTAGGAGGGTGCTTGACTGTCAATTGGGGTCGAACTTAATCAAGTCCGGGAACTCCATCTAAGAAAACTTGACAACGTACCAAAAGCTGGCCCAGTAAACTTTGTTTTACAGGGTTCACCATGCGAAACTGTTCGTATCTTTTTAAGCTGCAGCCTCAACTTAAATTCCTGAAGTTTCCGCACGTTCGAGGAATCCCTTTGTTTAAACCTTGCTGGAAATTACGTTGTGTGCCTACGGTTGAGGATGCACTTTCCAGCATTTGCTTTCCAGGTGCATTTGCATAGAAGCAGAGGCGCACAACAGCGCTTTTATACTAAGATTTACTTCCGTGAAATTCGAAGCCGCTGGAACCAAAATCAAATCATAGTTGGATGTGTCTGAGGCTATGGGCCCATCACATACACAGTAGATTTGAGGCCCTGCATCGCCAAATCACTTCTCACTGTCAGCGCTAGCAGTCCTCTTGAGTCTTCTGGGCGCGGGTCTGCTGCTGCCTCTGAAATCCATTAGTGTCGGTCCCAAAGGCTGAGGAACTGGCTCTCCGAGCAGCCGGCACGGGGCGACGGGCGATGGTGCGAAGTACGGCGTCAGTTCTAATGGAGCGACCTCTCATCTCGACCACCAGCCGTCACTGCGCTGCGCTCGACACGCTCCGTGACACCCTGGCCTCGGCAGACCGCACTGGAGATGGCGCGTCCCCGCCAGCCTCCTACTATTGAATTCTGCGAGTCGCTGATTAATTGGCCGGCGTTTTCTGGTGGCGTATGAATATTTTGAGAGGCGGTAATGAATGCGTCTCTGGATGGCTCTGGTGTGGTGAGACGGGCCCGGGTGGTGTAGTCAGTGGTCGTGTCGGAGGTGGGCGCGAAGGACGAGAGAGCACTCCTGGCCGGGTCACGTGCAGGCGCGCTGGTGATCGAACGTGAGTGCCGGTCACGTGACTGGTGGAAGGCGTGTCAACAGGTCGACTCGATTCGAAAACGGAACTGTGCCAGCTGTGTGCAGCGAGGGCGTGCCATTATCGTGGCTAGTTGTCGGTTTTGATTGGGTGTCGGTCGCGTGGATTCGCCGCGGTGTCGATTTTCACCTGGCGTTGATTGATGTATGAGTCGTGACGTCGAGAGTTAGCAGTGCGCCCGAAGCGTGAAATGAAATGACTGCAATCGGCCCGGCTTCACGCCGGCGCCATTTGCGAAAGTCACCGGCTGACGGACGTGATACACGGCTCCAATCCCAGGTGTTTTAACTACGGCCGATGGCTCGTTTAATCAGCGGTGGCCCCGGCCGCGGCACCGGTGTCATTTCTCAGCTCCAGCCAGCTCTGCGGCCGCCGTGATTGCTCGGTCTTGCCCCGGGTATTCTGTCGCCGCCCTCTGTCTCAGACGGATGGTCCAACTATTCGCAGAACGCACACGCAGTGCACGCATCCTTGGAAGTGCGTGCTCTTCCGGAAGAAACCTGGTGCTATGTTTCGGCCTTCTCTGTTCGACCCATTAGACGTGCACCCTAAGAAAGTTTTCCAGTGCAGCGTTTCAGTTTCGTCGCAATACGACACAATTCTCTAGGCCCCTATCGTGATATGACCAACAAACTCGACACTTATTGACAACGCGCTAAATTCGGTGGGCGCAATCGCAGACGACCACTTTTCATGTATCAGCGCAACGACCAAGTTCAGTTAAATTTCGATGCCGGCACCGTCCCGCAGCTGTCCAAAGTTGACTCGCCGCTCAGTTCCGAGCCGGCAATGTCGAATGGCTCTGTGACACCAGCAGCACCGCCGTTTCCGAGACGAGACGTCGGCGGTGACCCCGGGGGCCGACGGGGTCGTGCCAGCCGCGCCCAACGGCCAACTTTACTGCAAGCGCATGACGCTGGTCGCTGTCGGACTGCAGCAACTGCACTGACTGCATTCACTGTTTGTTGCAGTTGAGGTGGCTTTGTCGTTCATTATGTATGTCTGGGAATCATTTTAGAAATATTTTGGTGGAGTTCACCCTGAAAGACACCCTTGGATTTGGAAACCAGCTGACTCTCCCCTAGTCCTTATGATATTGCCTGGCTCGGTCGAATGAATCAATTCTAAATGAGTTGTATTTACGAGGAGATTGCATCAGTCTCAGCTATGTGCTGGAGTGTAAGGCTTAGCACAAATGCGTCTATAACGAAATAGGGGAACAAGAAAGTGGCTTGCCCAAACTATGTTTACCTCACAACACCGCGAAAGGCGTTAATCAACAATAATACAAGTGTGCTGAAATGTATCATAAGAGTTCCTGAAATTTGCTTTTCCATCTGGACATTTTAAGCAATGCTTAAGAAGCAATCAAAATATGTCCAAAGTAATAACATATCGCATGTGTTCATAGACCAAAGTGAGAGAATACAAAATGAAAAGCAATTCTGCCATGCCGAGAAAATCAGGCTGTGCGTTTTTGTCACGTAATCAATTTTAGGCAGAAGCATACGCTCAAAGATGGGATAGTGGTGGTAGAACAAGGTAAAAAGTACCGATGCGAAGGTTTTTATTACTTTATTTCTGCAATGAGTCATCCGCCAGTTATCCCAACATCAAGAGATGGTGCGTGCTCTCATGGCACAGGCTGCAAAACCACGCCAATTATGGCTGCCTTACGTAGGCATTGCACCAACTGGAGGTTTCAATACATGAAACAAAACGATGATGCTAACTTAAAGTGATTGTTCCACGTTCTCATATATTACTGTGCAATTTCATCATGACAAGTATGTTTTAATGCATCTCTGGAAAAGCTATATTTGATCTTGCTCCGTGTATGTTGGCAAGCTGGCCACTTCTAAATTGTATTTATTTCTCCTGTGTTCGGTTTGTCCTAGTCCGTGCTTTTGTTCAGGGTCTTTGGTTTCTTTCACAGCTAGTGGGCTGCCCCTCCTGGCACAAATTGCGGATATCTTAGCTGGTGGTGATATCTGTCTCTGACTGGAGCAGACGTCTCCCTCAACAACTTGTCCCGTTCTGGAATTACAGTCGTCGTCCCGTCTCGTCGCGGCGTGTTTCTCTCCTTTGACCTCGGACGGGCTCTCCGTTTGCAGAAGCTCTACAAGCCACGACGTTGTGTCGTTTTCGACTGGACGATGCGAGCACGGGACGCCTTCGAATGTGGTGGTGGAGCTGGCTGTCTTTTTTCCTTGGGTTTTGTCCTGTCATATTCTAATACTTTTCTTGGTCTTGCTTCATTTTGTGTTTACAGCTTTTAGGTCGCATCTTATTATCCAGAAATTTTACGTGGGCCGCATTGGGTAAACTTCGTCAAAAGCTGAATGGTTTGATTCCATTTGAGCTTAGGTGCGTTTTAACCTGTTGCTGATTGCCGCAATCATATGGCGTTGGAACAGCTGGAAAATAATCAGGTTAGGGCGGACAAGGAAAATAAAGCTGCAAGAGGTTCCAGAGTAGTTCATTCTGGTCATGACGGTGCTGAGTAAAACACGATTGCCTTGCCTTCGCTGCAAGTTTCAAGTCCAGTGGTGAGTATTGATAGTGTCGGAGGAGGTCAGAATGCGTCAATAGTTGCCCATATCGTTAAATTACCGGTGGATTAAACAATTTCCACTAAAATGTTCAATGCTTAACTTTAAAATTCGGTTTAAAAAAGAATTGATGTAACCACCTTTGATTGGGAGATTATCAAGTAAAAACATAAGGCGACAGACTTAACTCTTCTACACTACGCGCGTATTAACACGCAGTGGTGGGAGTCTTAAAGTGTCCCAAATATACTTTTCCGAGGTGGCCGGGGAACCGATTACCGCTGTAAAACGCTACATGATTGCATTTGAGATAATTTATGAGCGCTCCGATTTGGGAAGGAACTTGATGTATTTGTAATGTATTTTTAAGGACAGCCCATCATTTTGCGCCCAAGAGCTGCTATAGTGCTAGTTATATTGTACATTATTGGGAATATGCCACAGTATTACGTCACATGTTGGTAACCTTGAATGACCCTGAACTTTCAGGAAACATTATGTGGACCTTCCCTCTATGACCAAGTCCGCTTTTGGTATATTCCCGGCTTTTTCTGCAAAATCACGGCATTTTCCAATAGGTATCCAGTACGGCCCTCAGTTGACCCTTACCACCTTGTTTGACCTAGGAGATATTGACATTGGTCTATGAAACTTTGCTATAGTGTAGATCTCCATCACCACCACACATTCCGGAACGGGCGTTTCTATAACTCTCGTTTTTTTTAAATCTCATGGAGGGGGACACTTTAGGACTCTGCCTCCACTGCGCGCCGACGCCAGACCCCTCTCCACTTCACGTGTTAACTCCCGCACTGCAAAACGTGGCGAAAACTCTTGTACGGCAAAAACACAGTAACGCTCTTGACAAAAACACAGTAACGCTTGCGGCCAAAAGCTGTTACCTATTTGCCCCTGTTAAAATATGTTGTATGTTTAGAGAAAAGTTGGGCACATGAGACCACTGTGTGAAAGGCTACTTACTTACATGTGTAGGAACATCCAGAACATGGGGGGAGCAAGGTGTATTGTGAAGTCATTTCTTTCCATTCAGCGCCATAGGGTCAACTGTTAAAATATTAAAGATTGAGGGGTGGCTTGGCCTCCTACCCACTGTTTCTACGCCCATGGAGTCTATAACACTTGAACTAGTTTTTGACAACATATCCTTTCATGTGGCCTCATTTAACCCTCGCACCTACTCGGGTTTTCGCCACGTTTGACCGTACAGGGGGGTTGTTGTGACCCCTATTGTGATTGGCCCCTAATTTAGGTAGAGTCTCGCGGTAAAAACCAGCGAGTTGGTCGTCACGAGTACTTGCGATTGATGCCAATTTTTTGCCCTTAGGTCATAAGGCCACCTTCAGGTCAGGTAAATGTCGTGATTTTCGCCCTATGACGGACCATTTTGCCGTTTTGGCTGCTATTGACCGGAATTTTGGTAACAAATCACGTTTGTATGATCATTAAATTGAGAAACTGATATTAACGCCTCGATCCATATGATATATACCTACGTGACCCATCCATGTAATGTAGGAGGTGAGGTCAAAGGTCAAAGGTCACTGACTGGTAAAACACGAAATTGCCCAATATGTATAATTTGCAGTTTCAAAGGGGCGAGTTTGAACGCTGAATTCGAATTTAGCACTTTAAACAAACGTCAAAGGCTTCTGCCATTAAAATCTGAGGACATCAGGTCAACTTCTAGGTCAGGTCAATGACCTGGTTGACCTCAATGACTGGGTAAAAGGTCAAGTCCATATTGAAAGCAAATCAGCTAGTTCGGTATCCACATAATTGAAATGGACTATTCATAAGTCATTCTGTATCATTTACGCTCAGTAAGTTCTTGCTTCTTCATCTGTTATTGTTTTACACCTCGTTCAAGGTCAAATAAGGTCACAGGTTGAAAAAGGTCAAGTCGGTATCGGACGCAAGTCAACTAATTCGGTGTTCATCCCATTTATAAATACGGAATCAAAACACGCATCCGTAGTCGTTATTCGACGCAGAGTTATCTTGATGTCACGCAAGGTCAAATCAAGGTCATTGAAGTTATAAAAGGTCATAAAAGGTCTAACCTGATAAAAGGGATCCTCGAAGGTAGGAAGAAAATATTCTGGGCCAGTTCATGAACAAATACTGCAAAAGAAAGATGAGAGTCTGGATCATTCACGTGAAAATGGGTACAAACGCTCAAATGACCCCAACATGCCTCTACTCTTCAGGTCTTAGCTCCGTGACCTTGAAAGGTAGGAATTTGTTTTCTCAAAACATGCTAAATGAATGCTCTAGAGGCTATACAAACTTTCAATTACTCTAACTTAAAAAGCTGGTTTAGATAGGAACTCTCAGAACTATCTTTTTACAGAACCCAACTGGCCATAAAAATAAGATAGGTCGTGCTTTGTGTGGTTGATCTGCACTCTTTGTAAATTTTTCGAGAGCCTTATTAAAAGTCTTGAAATCCAGGACCTGTCCCTAAATTTATTATTGATTTTGTAAGCTTTGTATGTCGTGCTGTGCCATCATGCAAAATATCCTAAGAACGACAGTGGTGGTCATTTGGCTTGTGGTTAATGACAGGTTTAACATTTATTCCCGCCTGGGTTGTGTGATTATCCATACCAAATGACAAAAACATTGCGAAGGATGCGACATCCCATCTTATATTCCACTACGGCGTAATATTAACGAACTCTCCGTATCAGATTGGTGTGTCGGCAGATATCCACTGGCTATTAATTTGCAATACGCACCATTATTGCATTTCGCAGAGCGTGGATTGTTCTGCCATATCCACGGAGGCACTCCAGATAAGAGCACTTCTCATACCGATCAAAGAAGCACAGATGGTCAGACCTGTCGCACGACCCCGTTCACGCCTCTTGCACAGCGGGACGACACATCCACTTCCATTTCGCGTCGCCTCGTGTCATATCTCTGCGCGGTATCGTCGCGCGAGACGACACTCTCAGAGCTGGTCGGGTGCGCTGTCTCGTCTGCCATGGGTGCGCGGTGCGTCTTTGGCCATGGAGCGGCGTCGAGGCCGACGGATCACGGTCAGTGTCGGCGGCGACGACGGGGCCGACGGGCGACGCCGGCCTGGTGTTTCGTCAGGTCACGGCCTGGCCTCTAGAGTAGTCGGTAGGCCCTGACCTGGTCCATCCCGCGGTGGTAGACGGTCGGTTGGTATATCCAGGTTGAAGCTGAAACACTTTTGTTAGTAGTTCCGTGTTGTAGAGAACATTGCAAACTGCCCCCATACCCCGCTTCTGACGCTTGTAATGACGCGTGCATGACCTCGAACGACCCCCGCAGGTGATTGGGACCTGTCCGTGGTTTGTTGCTAAGTGACGGACTGTGTCGCAGCGGCTGTGCTCGTTGCACTGATTACGGAAGACGTCTCGAAGCATAGCCAACAGCGTGACCTTTGTGCTTCGGGCCACCGACCACTAATTCATCAACAAACTCAAACTTGGTGAGGATGCAGACGGACATTTTGAAACTTGCGCATGTTTGGCCTCGTAGCTAAAGTGGGAGCGCGTTCTGCCTTTACACGCAGATGTGGCCTACAGCACCGCAGTGATTTGGCCTTCAAAGACATCGACTTCCAGATCACCGTCGACTCATTTGGTGACGCTCCTCGCGTGCGGACGGAAACAATAATCACGTGACATCGGGAGTGATAACGGAGACGTGTTGAGGTTGTCGTCCTGGCGGGCGGTCGCCGGTGAACAGCACGCGACTCGGCATCGATTTCTCCTGCCGACGGCGACAAACCCCATCGGCCAGGTGCGACAATCGAGGACAATGGAGCATGTTCTCCAGCTAACTCTACGGCCAACCTTCTGATCGTTGCGTTCATCAGCGTCTTCGAAACCGAAACGCCGGGTTGAAGGTGCTGTTCTGTGTCTTCCAAAGCGGGAGCTGCTTCGCTGCAGCTTTGATTACCATTAAACGAGGTATCGCTTCTTCAAAAGACTCACTAACAGTGAACTTACAATAGCTGGACTTCTGAATTCAACATGGCGGCCACGCGTGAGCACAGAATCCAGTGAGAAGATTCTTGTTTGCGCGCTGGGAGGACCTGGAACGCAACTGTTGCACGATAGTGGCCTGTGCGCAGCCCACGTCCTCACCAATGCCCTCCTGGTGGGTGCAAGAATCCCCGGCCATGTCGGATCAGCCTCTTTTCTTCTCCTTTGACCCAGGTCAGTGTCACCTCAGTGCATATGTAAGGTCTTACGTGCCTTAGAAACTGTTGGCATTGATTATAAATGATATATTGTGAATACGCTGGTGGCTGCTGTGACTGAGTATATATATATATATATATATATATATATATATATATATATATATATATATATATAACGTAGGCCATAGCAAGGTGGTTCGATTCTGTTCCGGAGACACTCGACATTCTGCCATGAGAATATCCCGCTAAGGTAAGTTAACACGCGCATTGACGGGGGTCTGAGCCACCTTCGCATTGACGGGGGCGGGTACCCGCCCCTAAGATCTCAAGAACCACGGTAGGTAGCGAAAAACGGTAAACGGTGTTGGACTGCCCATCCACTTCTCCATCGAAAACATTTGAACCATTTTTTGTCAGGTCACATTTAAGGTCACGAGAGGTCAAAACATGCCCGTCATAGGGATAACATGTAAATTCAGTTTTTCGGCCATTACATCTGAACAAATAAAGATAGAGCAAAACGACTTAAACTATATGAATCCTCTTAGCAAGCCGAATCGAATGATATATAATTTGACCTTGCTAGGTCAAATCAAGGATTTGACTTGACCTGAGGTCAGGTCAGGGTCAAATTATATAAAATGCATATCATTAGAACAGCAAAGCCCAGGCGAGTCTAATGCAGCTAAAATAAATGCTCTATCACCATCCGTTACTGAGTTATTCCGTAAAAACCATTTTTCCCATGTATTTCCTATGGAGAGGTCATGCCTCGTACCTGACCTTAGGTCATCGATATCAAAAATACCGGAACATATTTTAGAGAACTCGGTGGGGCCATTATGTGATATGAGTTTCAATCGGATAAGTTCACCCTGCTCCGACTTATGCTATCTTAAACTTTTTTGAGGTCGGGTCACTTGACCTGTACTGGTGACCTGACCTGAGATGACCTAACCTTAAACTTTTCATAGAAGTTGTAAAAATGATGGGGAAAAGGCATACCAAGTACGGAGGCGCTACGCGCCGCCGTTTTTCTACTGTCTCCGAAAAACCCGAGGGGGCGGGTACCCGCCCCCCGTCAATGCGCGTGTTAATGTTGTTGTGGGTGTTGCGAAATAAATCATCAATGTCGTTGAGGGGTGGAATCAGTGGGGTGATACTGGCAACCACGTCCCTTGGGCCTTCGCTAAGTGTTTCAAAGGGCTATCCTCTTAACACGCGCATTGACGGGGATGGGTACCCCCTCGGGTTTTTTGAGATAGGACAAAACGGCAGCGCACAGCGTCGCCGCACTTGGCATACCTTTTCCCTGGTCATGTTTACAGATTTTGTCGAAATTTTAATGTTCGGTCATCTCAGGTCAGGTCACCAGTACAGGTCAAGTGACCTGACCTAAAAAAGTTTAAGATAGCATAAGTCAGAACAGGGGTGAACTTATCCAATTGAACCTCATATCACGTAATGGGCCCAACAAGTTCTCTAAAATGTGTTCTGGTGTTTTTTATATCGATGACCTAAGGTTGACACGAGCAATAAACTCTCCATTGGAAGTACATGGAAAATGGTTTTAACTGAATAATTTTGTAATTGATGGTGATAAAGCGTTTATTTTAGCGGCATTAGACTTGCCTTATCTTTGCAATTCTAATGATATGCATTTTACCTAATTTGACATTGATCTGGTCTGGTCAAATTCCATATTTGACCCGATTTGACCTAACAAGGTCGTATTATATATCATTCGATTCTCGGCTTGCTGCGTGGATTGCAATGGTGTAAAAGTTTTTGCTCTATCATTACTTGTTGAGATGTAATGACGGAAAACCTTCATGTACATGTTATCACTATGACTCATGTCTTGACCTCTAGTGATTTTAGATGTGACCTGGAAAAGTGGTTCAAATTGTTTTCGATAGAGAAGTGGATGGGCTACCCAACACCGTGGACCGTTTATTGCTATCAATCAAGGTTCTCGAGACCTTAGGGGGGGCGGGTACCGGCCCACCATCCCCGCGTCAAAGCGAAGGTGTCGCAGACCCCCGTCAATGTGCGTGTTAAAGCAGACTCAGTTTTTTTCCAAGAATAGTCCCCGTGGAGAAGCATGCTGACATATGGGGCCCTAGTCTTCATACTAAGGTGCCAACAAGTGATTGTCTACGGGGGCTCCCGGAGTGTGATAGGAGGAATCTTGAAGGCAGTCCAGAGGCCAGGGGTCTAAAAAGTGAGCTTGTGGTCGCCGACTAAAATCCAAGCTTCTTCGATGGTCGCCGAACCTAATGCTACATGTATTACAAAATCGGTCTTAAAAGTGGTATAAATATGGCTATAGGGAAGCACTGGCGAGTGCAAGGGGGAAGGTTCCGATAAAATATAGAAATAAAAAACCTATAAAATATAGATCGGGTTTCTCGATATCGGTGACCTAAGCCAGAATCAAGTCATTACCTAAGTGATTTCATTCAATATTAAAGTCAAAGTTATGATCTGAAAGCAACAAAATTATACATGCTGGCCCTTAACCCTAGCCCCGATGACCAGCATGAATCACCTATGCACCCCCTGCCTGGTGGGAGGGGGTTAAAAATAACACCCTCGATCTCGGAAACAAAGAAAGATAGAAGCGGGAAAAGCGATCGAAAGGTCGTCGGAAATGCAATCGACGTTACTCCCGAAATTTTTGCGTAAGGTCAATACTGTGGTCACCAGAGGGGAAAAATTCATATACGTCAAAATGTGTCAAATGCAGTGCTCTATAAAACCTTGCTTATCTCCATACGCAAAATAGCCGAAACCACTTTCTCAACGCTATTCGACAGAGCCCGACCAGCTCTTTCACTAAGGCAACATCCATTTTCATATCGGGTCAAAGGCTAGGGCGCAACAGGACACTGAATATTGGAGATGTTGTCACGTAGCTTCAAGTTATAATAGGAAGAACGCTCGCTTTGGGCGTGATATGTCGGACCTAAAAGCCAATGTTGGATAGTGATCAGTCATTTATACGCACTACGCAGTCATGAATACGTATCGATAGTGCCCACTAAGCTTAGGCTAAGTCTGTTTGGAGGTCAATCGAGGTCAAAGATGATACGCTGCCCGTACACAAAGGCAATTAAATGGGCGCCGAAAGCGGTGGGACGGGGTACCTACGCATCCCCCTGTTGGCCAACCAGGGGGATGTCTCCCCAAAATTTTCGGTTCATCGTCATTAATGCTATCAGGTACCAAATATGCTCACAATTCCCCTGCCCCGGTCAGCACCAGCCCGGGTCCGTTCCTCCTGTAAAAATTCCGTGGCAGCGCCCCTGGGCATTAACATTTTCGCCCATCACTTCTATACCAAGCAAGATACAACCATGATTGATGCACCATTGTTGTTCTCTCATCAATAATGGTTTTATTTTATGGCCATCCATGTGAAAATTGTTAAGCCTTATCTTAGAGACAAATAAAAGGGTTTGCAGCACCTTAAAAAGAGCTTCAGAAACAGTTCCTATGTTTCATTTAACTATAGAAAAAACATTTTTCATGTACATACATGAGTCGTGAAATACTTGTGATTCTTCACCTTGAGGTGCCACAAATCAGATAAATTCCTGTAACATTTCAAATAAATAATTAAAACATTATTCACTGGCAACATTTCCTCAGAAGTGCAGTGGAAAATATCAACCATAGCTAAGATGAGGCCCATTTTTTGCTCCATTGTTGAACATGGTTCTACTCAAAGCAATAGCAATGCTGTCTCTTGGGAATAACCTTATTTTCTTTGCATGACATCATTCCCATGATAACTATTTCCAAAGCTCTTAATTGATGCATTTTAGCATTAATAATCAGGACTGAAAAAAGTTTCCAGAATAGTTGCTGATGACCCATTTGGACCAGGATTGGGTACTGAGAAGAACAGTTTGCATTTCAGCAACCTGTTCTTTTTGTGGTGGACACAATCTCTCTGTGATATTTCTGCTGTACCTCTTTGGCAGTGCTTCCATATTTCATCCATACTAGAGAAAACAAAACGAGACAACTTTCTTGTGACAAAAAATACAAGATATTATCAGAAACTTGGATGCATATAATCAGTTAAAAAACAGTTAAAAACATACACACACACACACACACACCCTGATCACCCAATGTGCATCCCTCTGTGCAAAAGACACAGCTTGTTCTATGTTTGGCAGACTTGGATTGGACCATTGTCCTTGCAGTGGAGTCTTCTGGCAAAATTGGAAATGGTTTATCAAATCTTTGTGCTGTGCGGGAATGCACATTTATATCCCTTATGGGGTACCAATGCACAGTGATGGATCTATGATTTTAGTAAGGGGCAGCCCTCTGATATTGCACGCTGTCAACCAAAAGGGCATACTTTACCCAAAAGGGTGGCTATCACCACCAATCAGTGGGAGAAAACTGTGGTTGGTGTGACTTAAAAATGGTAACAGTGCCATAAATGGGAATGCTTGACCCATAGATGGGAACATCCATTCCCAATTATGGGAATGCTTGAGATCATTTTCCAGAACGATATTTTGGGCCATGAAACAAACTTTTGGTCTTTCTACCCGGCTTACTTTATACCCTGCTTCAAATACTGAAGCTCAACATGTTTATTATGATCATTCACATGTCTTGGTGCATCTGTGTAAATAAAACACTTGTCATATACAAAATCAATTAATAGATACCTAGTGAAACAATAAAAAAGTTTTTAAATATTTGATTTATATTGCCACTTGAGATAATAATATATACAGACCAAGACATATGGCCATACAGAACATGATGCGAGCCAACCTAGCAAAACAAAACCTGTTTTCAGCACCTTTAATGCCATTTTTCACAACTTCTAAACTTCAAAGCTCCATCTGTAGCCCCATCATTTGTATTCCAGTGATGGGGGCAGTAGCAAGGTATTTTCTGCCTCACAGACCTGGTTTAATCAGTTTTTGGGTACCCCTTTCCTCAGGACGCCCTTAATCCTTTCAAACTTAAGAGGTCCTGAACTCGAGTTCAGGGATCCCTTGGACCTGTCACTGCTGTGGCACCCCAAATGAAAGCTCAAGTTATTTCCTGTGCCTACTAAGAGTATCCTTAAAATTTTCCTATTTCTCATTTCAGGGACTTCAAAATCGTTAAATAACAGGCCTACTTGGTCACCCAGTTTATGTCCAGCTATAAGGCAAGAACATGGTGGTGTCAAAAACAGTATACTTGTTATGGGTAGTCTCATAATTAGGCACCCCAAAAATCGTTTAGGAAATCCACGCCCTTGGGAATGTGTGACTATAGAACAATGTTTACGATTACATTTTAGCGTGATTATGGTTGGAAAGAGTTTAAAAATGCACCACTGGTATTCAAGTTTTTTTCCTTCTGAGACTTTTTGAGGTAAAGAAAAACAAGGAAACAGCATTGCACGTAGACTCCAAAACTCACACAGATTGCACGGACCGCCTATGATAAACGCACATTTTGATTTAACCCCTTGGATTTAACAAATTCAACACCAGTCGTCAAAAACGGCGCCCACTGCTTTCAACAAGAATGCAAAAATATTAGCGGCAGCCCGCGCCGCGCTCGTTCTGAAGGCCGCAGACACCGAAAATGTACCAGGGCGACCACCGGCGACCAGGCGACCACGCAAGTCGGCGGTTTCGGCCGACTTGGTCGCCCATTGGTCGCCTATTGAAAAAAATGAAAATCACCGACTTGCCACCGACTCGTGACAGATTCTAGTACATTCTAGTTTGAACTTAAAAATAGTACATAAATACGGTACAGGGAGATGGCATCATCTAAAGTACGAGGTGATTTCAGTCGTTTTTCTTAAAATTGGAACCAAAAATTGTAATAAGAAGAAACATAACTAGCATAGATTAGCAGCAACTAAGGGCGGTGATGATGCCAGATGTAATCGGCCAAAGATGCCCCGTTGTAGCCAAGCTGTCTTTGAGAAACGCCAAACAAGCCGGGAAACGAAGGCTAACTTGGCTCTTTGTCGAAATAGATTCTGCCCATTCTTGGCCAAAGGAACTGGCAGACTTCATCCAATAGATTTTGATGGGCACTGTATGTATTACGATGATGGGTGGCGACAGTGGAGAGGGTAAGCATATTTAGAAGCAGGAGCGGATGGTGGAAGCTAAAATCATGGGAAAACAGATGGAATCAGAGTTTGAGACGGTTGCTGGGTCGCCAACCAAAAGATGATAGGGTCGCCGACGGCGTAGGTAGATCGGCAAGTTTTTAGACCCCTGCCAGAGGCCGGCCGGATGTTGGTCTCAGGGGACACCGAACCGTAATGGGGAGGAAGGGGCTCAAGTGATTACCACAAACCGATCTAGATAACCCAGGGGGCGGCATATCTTAGTCGCCTAAAGGGGACTGAGTGTTGGCCAAAGGCTTGTCTTGGTAGTCTAGGATACTCCCGGGATTATTGTTAATAGATCCGAGTACTAGCCACAATCGGATTGAAACATTACTAGGGCACCCGAATCTTAACTACAGGCCAGTCTGAGCAGAGAGCCGTTTGCATTGGTCTTACTGGCTGTGACCTGGTCTGGGATTCCCAGAGAACTTCAATTGGGACGTCCCTCCCTTCAAGAGAAGACATGGCCTTCACTGATAGAAAAAAATGACACCTTTTTGCCATTTGGTGACACCGTCAAAAAGTCCCCACTGGAGGGGAATTCGGCCAACCCCGCCAAGCAGCGTCACTACCCCCAAATCTGGTGTCAATACAGGATCAGACACCGTATTTGAGAGTTTTGGTAGGGCTAGGAGAAGATATTACTCCAGTTTAACACATAATCACCGAACATGTTCTCAACCACGGCACGCATTTCATAAGCAATAATTTTTCACATGGATGCCGAAATGCTGCCCACATATCAAAGTTTTCTGAGTTTTTATGCAGCCGCCACATTCGGATATAAACACGTGAGCTTTGTCTTGAAAAAAACCTTTGCATTATCATGATACACACGTAGTGATAAAATGCACAGCATTCTTACCAGCTTCTACATCATTTTCGGCACTATCTGGTCGGGAGACCACACCAAAGTATCTCGAACTCGTGACTCAGAACACTCCCGCACGTAGTCGCTGAATTCCCTAATGCCTTTTCAACACCTACGATAGGAGGTACTCACAATATTGAGTGGAATATCTTGCTCATAATTTGAAAAATGTTTTGCAGAGACAGCACGTTCAGGTTATTTATACATATATGTAAGAAAAAACATCGTGTTGGTGTTCAACGTTAAATATTACAAACAGGATCAGTGTACGCCCTGGAAAGAATGGAATCGGTTTGATAAAGTTTTGGAAATGTCATGTCAAATATAAGGTTACTAGAGGTCAAGGCATGTCACCATAAGGATAACATGGAAATGAAGGTCTTCCGTCATTTAATCTGAACCAGTAGAGATAGAGCAAACAGATATAAGGAGTATCCACCAAGTAAGCAAACCTGTAAGATATGCTCGATGATGTTTCTTAAATTGAAGGTACATAAGTGTGCAATGTACATCCTTCAACGCATCAGTCTATCAATCCTATATACATTGCATACAATTCTATCTTCACTTACCCTACCCTACTCCCATCGCTTCTGCACACAAAATGAGGCGGGTTTGCGCCGTTTTCCAGCAACAAAAACGGAGATAGCACGTGCTGTGACGTCACAGAAGAGTCAGACTCCCCAGCGAGAGACAAAATTATCTACAAAGTGTCGTGACCACTCGCAAGCTAAGTGCAGAGTCAGACGCCTTCTTGGAAAAGTCTGACACCCTAGAGTCGACACCCTACTGACACCTCACGAAGAGAGTCAAATTCCTCATTTGGTGGTCGGGATTCCTCCATTAAAATGCCTGACGCCCTTAATGTTGTAGTAACTCCCCATGTGTGTATTGTTTTGACGCCAGAAAGTGGTGCCAGAAATGGTGTTCAAAATGAGGAGGTACCCAAAAATAGTCATCAGTCCACCAAAAAAGGGTGTTACATTCGCTATATTTTAGGGTCACCAAGAGCTGGGTGTCATTTTTTCTTTCAGTGTTGGAAAACCCGGACTTCGAACTGAGTGACCTGTGAATGATAGTCTGTTAGGTGGGGGCGTGCGGAAGCTTATAGGAGGGGCCCTGAATGAGAGTCTAGTGAATTCATATCACTGATTTTAGGGACCTCCGAGTGTAGGTCATTACGGGTGAAGAAGAGGGTCTCTACATCTCTACAGACTTTATACCGGCGGGAAGCCGTTTCAACTACCACTACTAATACCGTCGCCATACATTATTTTTTGCACTGAACCATCTTCAACCAGTGAACGAGTATGTGTTCAAGCTCTGTAAATTTTAAGTACAGAACGGGCGTGTAAGGCTCGCGAGTTCTCTCCGTACATACAGATACATACATTTTGCCGAACGAGCGGCACCACCCGGATCGACCGGCCGTCATGCTAGTGAAAAGCCTGCATCTCTAAAAGCATGCATCATACATTGACGGGGTATTCACCATCATCATATGGCACGGTCAACTCAATTACTAAATGAATATAAACGAGTTGGGTTGGGTGTTGACGAAGCTCGTATTACGTGTCAAAGCAAGGGTAGGCAACTCATCACACTTGTGCCGGATATTTCGCAATGAGTCTCTGGTCTCGAGCCGCCATGTTGTGACGTCACAACGGCGTAAAAGAATCCCTTCACCAATCTCTAACACTGAAAACATCGCAAAGTTTGGAGGTGTTTTGCTGGCCTCCAAAGGGTAAGAAACACTCTGTAGTCCTATATCTGCAATATTTGATCTTTTCTGTCTTAGAAAATGACCCTAAACTTGTCAAGCTTATAATAATTTGACATGTTATTTGCCTCAAAAAAAGGTCTTACAAAAAAGCAGAGTAAAGGAATTCCTTCATACCCGGGCAGTTTTTCCAGGCATTCGGAAAGTACAAGTCCGTTCACTTCATTTTATTGATACCATATTAAAGGAATATTGCAGCTGTTGGCGCAGATCATGCAACTATATCGCAAAGTGTTACGGCGCGTTTTAGCGTTAGCATAGTGTTTTTCCAGCGTCAATCTGTTCTCCGGCCACCTCGGAAATATAAGTGGGGAGGGGGACACTGTAGTAGCCCCCTTCCACTGCACTGTTGAATGGTAGGTATGATTTCGCTTTGGCTCGCCAGGAGCTTACAAACATTGCCCAAAGTTGTGCTCCCGCTTTTGTGGGAACCAAGATATGTGAGAGGGCGAGATGCATCCCCCTCAATTGGCAGTGTGCTAAATCTTATGAACAAATGCTCCGCCCTGCGCTAGGAAATAAATTACCAACCCATAAAAGTTAGAATCTCATATGGTGTCTTATCTCATTATACTTTACAAGTAAGCTGAGCAAACATCAAACTTCCAATATACGGTCGGCTCAAAAGCACTAAATCCTACCCGACTTTTGATTAGTTGCCAATCTGGCTGGCCACTAATAAACTGTCAACGCAAACTTTTCGTGCCGCCTTGAGACTCATAACTTGACCTGTGGAGGAAGAGTGACACAGCTGTATAACTGGTGTGCCGATTAAATGCATTTGATTGTGGTCGGCGACCCCAGCGCAGACAGAAGCTGCTGACCTTTGCTGACGTCAGACGCGGACGGAGACCAGGTGAAGTTTGTCCATGTCTGATCGACACGACCGGGTGGGTTTTGTCGCGGTCGCCAAGGATGATCCGTCTGTTCTCATCTGGAAAATTTGATTGCAGAGGATACAAACAGAAATGGGTGCAAAGCGTTGGCTTTATTTTTTTCTGGTTGATAGGAATGGTGCCTCCGCGCATTCAGTGTAGAGAACAAATGTAGCATGAAATGTCGAAGTCAGTGACATTGTTTCCCGTCCATTATGATTTTGGAATCATAATATATTTTGAAAATGTGTTACGGGAATGAATATACATATATATACATATATATATATATATATATATATATATATATATATATATATATATATATATCTGTGTTTAAGTCTGGGCTGAAAATTATGGGCGAATCACTTCAAACAAACCTACTTATGCCTCCAACACAAAATATTGTAAACAAAATAAATGCGCCAAAGTCATTCTCGGTAAATGCAAAGGTCAGAAGGCAGTGTGTTTGTGCTGATAACGTCTGTAGGGTGTAAATCGTCCCTCCTAGCAAACATTAAAACGTCTTAATTGATCGCTGATACCTAAACGTACGCGCTCTCCGCCGATTACAAATGCATTTGCGCGATCGATGGTTCTGAAACGCATCAAGCACGACTTTATCATTAATCACGGCTACGTACGAACGGATCAATCCGGTCGCGATCATTTATAACTCATGTCGGCCTCGTGTGCGTTCATCTCTTAATAGCATGTGTTAGTGAGGACCGTTGGCGCCAGAAACAAAGGCTGCGCAGTGGCTGATTCGTCGTAGAAGACGCATCCGGGTATGGTGTTATGTAGAGAGTTGAGTCGAACCGGCCGTTCATTTCGGAGAATGGCCGGGAGCTGTGCCTTGTACCGTACTTAAACCTTGATCCGGTGCTGTTCTGGAGGATCACCGGGCTCTTGAAGGGCTTGAACCAGGTTAGAAAAAGTCAGCTCGGTGGTGCCCTGAATTTGTTGTGCATTGGCTTATGGATGGCATGATAGTTGATTTGTTGATCATCGTTATGGCGAGGGGCGTCGCAACCGAATTTGTACTGGAGGGAGAGGTTGGGACCTCGTACTGGCTATGACTGGTGGGAAATGGGAGGGAAATTCTGAGGATTTTGACTGCAAATTCTAACGACAATGCACTTCACGAACACATTTTCGTAGATCCAGGCATGTAACGGAGAAAATGCAATAAATTATGTCGAGGTCCAGAATTATGGGAGACGTTCCCCGATTTGCGAGCAGAGGAAAGCGTCTTTTCCCTCCTCCACTTTCGACGCCCATGGCTATGACGTTTGCTGGATTGAGCTAAACGAGTTTTTAGGTCACGTCGTATTTACAATGTGGTATTTACTAGTATGGAAATATTATGCATATAAACCTGATTAGACTATACGGATGATTACAATGGTGATTCAATACTAACGTAAGTTTTTAATCAACTACTGCCTCCTGGCGCCAGCCAGCTAATTTATTCTGGGCATTCAAAAATTGCTTTGAACGCGAACAAGAGTTTGGGAGAGGCTGACGTGCGGGGTAAATCAATAAAAATATATATAAAAGCGCCAGCGCAGATGTTTTGTGCCATAATGCCCACGTATATATGTATATAGCTGCTGTCGTATTGTGTTTGAGAAAGCTTTGCCCAGTATCAATTATGGCGCAGAAAGTACAATTAACCCTATTTCCAACAGGGGCCTATTCCTATTCTGCCCACCCCTCAGGTTTTTTGTAGTATCTCCAAAACGGTTCGAGATAGGATCCTGAAATTTTGTGACCCCTTTTAAAATTAAATAGGGCGTGTTCCCTGAAAATTTTTAAAATAGCTTTTCTCCAGAGGCGGAACTCGCTAATTGGGCTCGTTATATGGCTCGCTAATTTGGGGGTTCTATCCAGAAGCCGATCATTGTCGCCGGCGTTGCGTTGGTCCTACAATAAAGCTGTCTGTTCCGAGTTGGCGGAAATTTATGTTTGAATCTAAACAGTTTAGGATGACATTTGATGTGTATTTTGATATAATTTTGGCCATAGGCGGCTAGAAACCAAAATCGGTGGTTTACAATGTTGGCCATCCGCTCTTCCAAAGTAAATAGATTGCGTACATAATGTTCGGGAGGGATAAAATAGTCATGCATTGATCCAATATGTGTATTGTATAATGATAGGAAATTATAGGCGTGCTCAGGTACCGCAATCAGGGTTCAATCGCACACAAGTTAACTTTGTGCCGTGTGTACATTGAATGGGACAAAGGATTGTAACTATGCATATGATTCTAACACTAAATGAGATTTGGGTGACAATTGATGTGTATTTGATATATTTTTGGCCATAGGCGGTTCCAGGAGCTCAAAATAGGGGTCTACAATGTTATCCATTCGAACTCTTCCAAAGTGAATAAACTGCCTACATAACGAACGGGAGGGGTAAACATAAATATTTATTGATCCCATTCGTGTATTATATGGTAACAGGATATCATAAGCGTTCTCAGGTACCGTAATTAAGGGGGATCACTTACTTCGAAGATGTGTGATAGTGTTGTGTCTGCACGAATGGGGAAATCATCGTAGATATGCATTTAGTCCTAACACAAAATGAACAAATTCATCCATAGGCGGATCCAGGAGTGTTCCCGGGTCGGACAGGGGTGGATAAGGGTGGTAATTTGAAAAGTAGCCATACCTGAAAGGCGGGGTAATTGTGTCTTACCCCAGTTTTCCTCTAATCCGCCTCGACATATTTTTGGCATTTGAGCTATTTGCTGACGTAGAGATATCACACGTACCTCGTGTGATTTGCAAAAAAAGAAGACATGAAAAATTAATATAATTACCCCCAAATATCGACCTAGAACCGCCCTTGAATTTTGAATTTTGCTTAAATGATAAATTTGACAATTTCAAGCAATTTTCTGTCAATCTATTCTAGTGGTTGTGGAAATCAAGCGAAAGAGACAAGAGTTACGGATAATCTAAAAAGGCAGATATTGTGTATATTTGAACCTTTTACCTAAATTTCAAAAATTTACATTTAATTTTAAAATAGAGTTTAGCGCGAGAGGAATTGATTTCAGTCTGAATTTTAAAATCGAGCGGTTAGATTTCGAGATCTTGGGGCGGTGTATCGCCCCCCCCTGTTGGAAATAGTGGTAGCCGGGAGCCCGTTGGAAATTGGGTTAGATAAATCATCTCAGCTTATTTCCTTTCACATTTTGGTCTCTGGCTAGCAGGAAAGGAAGGTGCGATGGTAAAACTCACTTCCCGTGGCTGACCCGGTTCAATACCTGACGGATTCAGATAAGACAATTCGTCTTCCCGAATTTAACAGGGAAGAGTTGGCGACGCCATAGGGGTATGGTGTGTATAAGCCTAGGAAATTTTATTGACACATCACGTACATCGAAATTAAACACCTATGATTTAGAAAATTGTATAAGTTGTAAAAACATTTGCGTTCTTACAGTAACCGTCAAAAGTTATTACGGCATCGATATTAAGGCGATATTTTATATTTCGTATGCCCTTCAGTGGTGATCTCTCAACTTGCCCCGGACGGGTAAGCCACCTGCTGGTGGGGGCTAAAAAACCCACGATCTAAAAATTAAGAGAGCTAGAAAAAGCGCAAAACGGCAATCAAAGCTCTTCAAAAGACATCCACAATACTTCGGTCATTTTCTTGTCAGGTCAATATCAAGGTCACCAGAGGTCAAAATAGGTCAAAATCCTAATATAGGTGTACTAAAAAACCTCATATATCTCAGAAACTATCATAGCTAGAAACATTTATTCAACACCATTCGAGAGCTCTTGAGCTGCTCTTCATTCAGTGGCATTCATTTTCGTGTCAGGTCAAAGCCTAGGAGCTACAGGTCACGAATATTGGCATATTCTGGGAATTTATAACCACCCATGCATAAAGGCGTTTCCTTTCGCTAATAACTTCAAACAAACAAGATACACCATAGTTAATGCACCATTGCATTATCTGTCAATACAAATCAATGATATATAATATTTATGCAGGTCAAATTTAAAATTTGACGACCCGGTCAACGGTCGACCCAATGACCGGTGAGTCATGATGTATATCATTGACCAGTCTATACAAACACTTTGGTGGCAAAATAAAAGTTCTATCTTAGTTTATTCAAAA
Organism: Lepas anatifera; assembly: GCA_034440635.1. NCBI lineage: Eukaryota > Metazoa > Arthropoda > Thecostraca > Lepadidae > Lepas > Lepas anatifera. Next base: position 1,213,121 of record JAOTON010000607.1, on the reverse strand, counting down.
TTTATAGAATAAAACACCAAAAATGTTTATTTGACCTAAGGTGACCTTTTAAAGGTCACAAGTCAAAATGTTTGGCATCCACTTCAGAAATGGGCTAAAAGCAAGTCGTAACCGATGTTTAAAGTTGATTCCATCCATACTTACTGAGAAAAGCTCATTTCGTGATTTTCCCCATGTATTTACAATGGGGAGGTCATGCTCTGCACATGACCTTAGGTCACCAATATCGAAAATCCCGGAACAAATGTTGTAGCTCCTTGTGGGCCCAATATGTGGTATGAGTTTCAACTTGATCGATTAACACTTTTTTAGTTATGCAGCCCTAAACATTTTTTGAGGTGAGGTCACTTCACCTGGCCTGGTGACCTGACCTGATATGACCTTGAGATAAAATTTTCCGGAGAGATGTAAAAATGATGGAGAAACAGCTAGATTAAGTTTGGTGGCGCTGCGCGCCGCCATTTTTTGGTCACCTCGGAAAAACCTGAGGAGGGTCTGAAAAGACCCCCACTCGGGCGAAGGTTAAAGGCAAGTGTGTTGCCCCCACACCCTCTAACAGGGCGGGAGAATCTTGAACCAGCAAGTGTTGATTGTGTCCGCACATTATTATAGGCCTTGTTCAGTCAGCCAAAGGTTTGAAAAAAGTTACTGGCAGTGAACAATTCTGTCGTGAAATTTGTATTAAAAACTTGTGATGTAACCAATCATGTTACATTAATTTTGAGGATTAGACTTAACATGCACCCCGCGGGGGAGGGCGAAATTGGCCCCCTCCTGGTTCTCCCCAGATAACGCAAAAAAACGAAGAGATGCAGAAAAACGAAACCCACAGTACCTTATTCTTGATAAATTTTACACATCTAATTTTTTTAGTTAAGGTCATATCAGGTCAGGGAGTTATTCAAGGTCAAGTGACCCGACATCAAAACCTAAAATCACGAGTTTGAAGAAGCGCCCAGGGAACATCAGCGAACCGATCAGTTTGAAGCTTCCACAATATGAGAAGGTCATCAGGGTCTACAAATCTGCTATCTCGGAATTTTGATATTGTTAACCTAAGGTGGGGTCAATTTTTTGGTCACCCCATTATAAGTCTATGGTGAAAAATAGAATGGGCTCGTTTTCAGTAAATACTGGATAGATAAAGCTGGAAAATCCATAAACCGTCTATTCTTACCACGGTCGTGACCTTAGAGTTGAGTTTTTGAGCATCTGACCTCTTAAAGGTCATGTCAGGTCACTGGAGCATAGAGTGATTGTTTTGCCAATAACTTCTCACTGAATTGAGATAAAGCTCCCATTTTTCTTGCATTGTGCTTATATTGTCACAGGGAGTCGATTGATATGCAGCATGATCATACCAGGTCACTCTGTGGCCCTGACCTAGCTCGAGGTCAGGTCATTTTGACTATTTGACCTAGCAAGGTCATATTATACATCATTCGATTTGCCGCGATGAGAGGAATCCAATGATGTATACAGATTTGCTCTAGCTCCCCTGAGGGCTGATCTATAGGGAGAAACGTACACTGCTCTGTTGTAAGCCTATGGAACCATCTTTGACCTATGCTGACCTCAGTATTGACCTGAAATAAAAATTATTCGTATAAAATCTCCTCGTCTCGTCAAGAGCTTTCGAACACCGCCCGTAATTTTTCTTTAGCTTTCGTGGGAAATGAGATACGGAGGGGGGTGAAAAACGCCCCCCCAGCGGGGCTCGTCATGCAGGGGACTCCAGTGGGGCGCGTGTTAATATTAGAGCCAAAAAGATCACCCTTAATGCTGGCCATCACGCAATTACGGAACTGTGCTCCTAGCATTAGCTGTAATGAAAGAAAGTTAATATAATAGTCCATATCATATCATGCAAATTCATTTCCTCTGCAAAACTTTTGCCAATTGAATGGTTCCCAAGTTAACTGAAGGCCATCGCTCGCTTCGCTATAAGCCATTCATATCAACCGCACCGCACACAGTACAATACGAGACTGTAACGACTGTGGTGTCAGGGCCTTTTTCCAATTCTCACACACCAAACTTTCCTGTTTAATTGGCTCACATCAAACACTATTCAGCCGCCGCCTTGAGACTTCACACCCAGTGGGCACTTTATCTGAGCCGAAGCCACCTCGAAGACATCTTTTGTCGCCTAACTCGGCCGAAACATCTCTTTGGCCGGCGGCTGTTCCGTTCCGGCCGACTGGTCACCAATGACAAAATACGGACGGCGCAGAAACGCGTATTGGATGGCGACGAGAGCCGGGTCGGCTCTGGTGGTGTCAAAACAGCTGTCTCCTGGTCCACTATACAGCATGGCTTGTTGATGAGGTGCGCCTAGATGTGTGTACACTGTGCGGTCTGAGACGTAGTGGGCAGTCTGAGCAGCAGTTATATTGTTGTTGATTTCAAAGTTTTGACGCGAAACGAGGTGTTGATCGTCAGTAACATGCGATGCGAAGTTACGAGAGTGAGAGAAGAATGCGTTGCTCAGTGAAAGAGACGCTGCACCGACCAGCTAAACGATTGATACAGAACTATTTTAGACTTACTCGTTATCTTAGAGACGATTGTGCAGAAACTAGGGCATTTAGAAGATATTTACCACATCACAGATTGGGGTTCCCTTCCTACACCACTTAGCTGATAGAAAAGAATCCCAGGTGATAGCGCGAGGCGCACTAGACTGGCTGCTCCTCGATTAATGTTCGTTGGAATATAATATAGAGAGATAGATGGTCAGCCAATGGAAGAAGCATCAAGATGGATGTGCACTTCGCGGATATAAAGTTGACGAAATGTGTGTATCTTTTTGACATTTTCTAATCCAGAAATAGGTCACTTCTTTGACGCTGGTTTTTGTTTCATCCCTGAGGAGATTTGCACTTGTGCTGCTTGATTTGCGAGCGCGTTCCTTTTTATTTTCATGTATTTTATTTCAAGATGTTCTAAGGTATCCCGTTTACTGTATTCTACTCCGCCTCAAATCGTCCAAAACAAATATATCACCTCTTGTCTTACTACGCTGGGTTGACCCAAGCATCGCATGTAATCACGAATCTGGCAGCTTGCGGCGGCTTGCGACATGTCAGATTGTGTGGCCATACTATTCATTTGTTAATATTTATTACATGACATGCGCTTCCAGACGGTGAGGGATTCTTTCATTGTTTGCACTAAGGTAGTAAGTAAGTCCCTTCACTTTGAACTTTAAAGCTTGCGGAAATTTTGCTCAGATAACTTTAGGTGAAAATTAATATGCCAATGGTTGTTTCCCGACACGTTCCACAAAGCTGCTATCTCAGTCCAAAACTCATTATAAAAGTGAGACACTCCTTTTGAAGATTATTGGATGACTGATCCCTGAGAGATCAGCAATCCAATCTCAGTTTGATTGCAGATCTGAGAGAGAAGAGCTGATCCCTATCATAATCACGACAGATCATGCAGTAAGTTCAGCCGCGATAAGTTAATGCCCTTCTTAGAATCAATGTAAATACATACATGTTCCACAATAGAAGAAGTGAGCAGGAATATAGTTAAGAATATTCGTTAAGAATCGGCCTGGCTTAAATGCTCATCAATGACAATCAATCAGCTTTTTCAGAAATCTAGCATTTGTATCTCACCAAAATACAGCACCACGACTGGCGGCGGGACTGGGGGAGGGGGTGGGGGTACCAGGACACGGTGCCTCTCCTTAAATACGAACTTTTAACATCAACCCTATGGCGTTGAATGGAAAGAAATGGGTTGAAAAGCCCATGGTGCCCCCCCTTAGTTTCGAACGTTCCACCGTCACTGCTTACCACACTCAAAAGCAGACATCACAACGTCTTAATATTATCGTGATACATACACTTTGCTTTAGCAGTTAGTTTCTCAAAAAAGTATACTTTCCAAAGGCGTAGATCTCATTGCGTGGATGACCCCGTCCAGAATGATATTTTCAGGTTTGCTTTCTATAGCTTTGCCCCCTGTTCATATTTCGACAATATTGGCACGGTAACAAGGTTGCTGATGCCTCCTCCATTCGGTTGGTCGCTTGACGGATGTATGTACGGTTGGTTGATGTATTCACGGCGCAAAGGTCAATAATCTCGCAAACTCACCCACGCTCGTGGGTAGCCAAATGAGGTTCAAGGACCAGAACTTAGGTAGCCAATCACGGAGAGTTGACCGACATCAAGATTTGCACTTATCAGCACAAAACAAGTATTTCCACGATCTTACCGCCACGTAAAAAGAACGATCCACAACATGACAATGCTGCCTTGACTGATTTTAGGTATCATTATAACTATTGATGACAGACGATACAAATTAGTGACAAATAATTTATCCTTACTCACTCGCGTTATTTCACAGCTAGGTTAGAGATGGGTAGGTAACCACATCGGCAACGAAATTGACCCATGTAAAGCCATGAGAGAAATGTACTCTAAATTGCGGTGGCATGAGAACGGTAATATTCATTCTCCTATATGAATTTGACCATTTATTTTGAACAAAAAAAGGAAACTTTCAAGTCTTTATCAGGATTCATAGTGAAACTACTCCGCATAAGATAGTAACTCCACTGCATACGTTGTACTTGAGGACTCGTTTCACAAAATTAGAGATGGTCTGGTCGCCAGTCCGGCAACGAAAATTACGATCAGGGACCACCAGGTCGCCACTTGGGTAACCACAACGTTTTTCGTTTCTGGCGCGCGAGTAGCGAGAAGAAAACAGTCAGAAATACGTGTTGGTGTTGAAGCTGCTGTGTGGGTGTGGGCTTGGTGCGGGAATTCGGGGAGGATGTCGAGGTGGTTGGCATGATCTGAGGCTGTAGATTTTGACCTAACTCAGAATATTTTTTGTTGCCAGTGGTAAACCCACTACCAATTCTTATATATTATGCCGCAGCCAGAGAAACGTAGGACAAAATGAAGTCTGCAAGATCCCAAAAGCCCAGGAGAGTTGTGTGGTTTTGAGGGTGTCAATTACAGCACACATTTCAATCAAGTGCATGCGAGATATCCAGACCGTAGACCTGCGGAGATGAGAGTTGCAAGCTCTGACTTTGCACCTAGAAAAATATGTGCTGTTTGGTGCCCATGAAGTCAGGTAAACTGCAAGTAGCCTTCTTTGGTGCCTACCTAAGTCAATTTTATCAAATCAAGCTTAACAAAATTGTGATGATCCTACAAAAGTTGCCATTGAGCAGGTGAATGTGGTGATGCTCATTGATCTGCTTCAATCTTTCTAGGATTTGCTGGAGGTGGTTGTGGTGTTAGGAGCTACTTTTCCTCTGGCTGACTGAGTACCTATATTTGGTTGCAGGCATATTTAAATTCTATTTTTCTTAAAAGTAAATTAAATGTATCCTTCAAATAGCTTAAGTCTCAGCATGCTGACTGCTACAGTCCAATGGTGGTTGTCTGCTATCTTAGCAATGATGATCTACGCAATGATTGATCATTAGGTAGAGTTGAAAATAACAAACATGCAATTTTCTCCTTTGCCTAATGTTTTTTGTTTGCCTCTAAGTGTGTAGAAACTGGAAGTAAAATTGTTTTTCCCGAAAAATAATTTCGATTGGTGGAATTTCAGTTGAAAAGTTTGTGTTTTCCGCGTTTTTCTCTGTTTCGGCCGCCTCGTTCTAGGAAACACTACATATTTAACCGCTCATAAAGGTAGTTATAAATTTCACTGGTTTAAAGGTAATGCCAGTTTTGAAAACTACAGATCAAGAGCTTTCTAAAGATGGTTTTACTTTGTCAATACGGATTTATTTAGATGGGTGGAATCCCGATGAAACATGTTGAATTTTTGGTATAATTTCCCAGTGTCGGCCGCCATTTCTGATAAAACACCTTGAACTAATTGCATACTAGTTTTAATTATAATGCTCAATTCGCTTGGATGAAATTGTCTTTGCTGCTTTTACCTTCAAATGTTAAATTTCACTTTAAAAAATTGTCTCAATGTATTTCATGACGGTATGATCAGGAGCATTGCATTGTCTCAGTCCAGAGAGAAATCGAGCAGAGCCCTGTAGTCAGCTTTGCTCTCTGGCCTCTTCAGTATCTTCCTAGAATGCTCAGCGCTTCCAGGAGTAAGTCCAGCAAGGTCTCAAGCTGCTCCTTGGCGATGGTGGATGTGAGCAGCGGTTCGCTTAGTTTGACTGAGTCCCAGCAGATCAGAGCTTGCAGGGTTTCAGCCTGGAAGTTGATGGGGAGAGCTCGGAACTGGCGAGTCATTGTCACACCGAGCTCAGGACCCTTCCTGATAGTGTCCATAATCACCTGCAGTGCCAACCTTTTCTCATCCTCCTCGTCTGAGGCCGGTATGGTGATCAGCTGCAGATCCGGGTGGGCACCAGCCAGGTCACCAGCTGCTCCGTGGCGATGGTGGATGTGATCAGCAGCTCCTGACGATGTAGGGCTCCATCACGGCCTAACTTCATCTGAGCGGTAGTTTTGCGCTATCTGAAATTGTCTCAGCATGTATCGGATAACAGTCCACCAGCTTGCGGTCCTTCTTTATAGCAAATCACTGCTTTTAGTACACTCCGTTGATGAACAAAGAGAGATAGCTAAGGTCCGCCGGGTCATGCCCCACTAACACGTTCTCCCTGATCCATAGGTCTAGTAACCGGTTTGCGGTCGTAAGCCAACGGCTGTGATTCAGGGGCTGTTCACAATGACCTGGAGGGATTGGGGGTCGGTGCCTGACTCCAGGGCCCGCATCATCTTGTACCCGCACTGCTGGTCCCAGCTCTGGTCTGCTAACACCCTAGAAGAAAGGGTGGCGAGTGGTTCACCACAAGATATCGGTGGGAAGTCACTGTTGTAGGGTAGGGGCTGGGTGTGCGGGAGGAGGCAGCTGGTAGGTCAATCCAGGTTAGTGATCAAGTGTGAGGAAGCTGGTGATCCTCAGGGCGATCACATGGCCTGGCCTCACCTCTTTCACCTTTTCCCTGGTGAAGTGCGTCAAGAACTCACCCTGGTCGTCTGTGAGCGTGACATGCTCTTCCTTGACATACCTGACGACCCTCGTGCCGCACCCCAGAGTGACCCAAGCCTTCGCCGTCTGTCCCTTTCCATCAAACTGTATGAAACTGATCCCAGTGGTCCTCGTTTATTCCTCCACCTTTATCGTCACCTTCACCATTTCCCTCTCCGCTACCTGACCACCTTGGCCTGGTCCACCAGCAGACCGGGGTCCTCCGTGCTGACCAGCTTCATGTCCACGGTATAGGAGGAGAGGGTGCTGGCCAGCGTCATCTGCGACACGCCGTCTCTCGTGACCACCATCACCGTCTCAGGGAAATGCTCCCGGTTCTGCAGGCCGCTCCAGTTTCTAGAAGCATTGGTATCATCACTGGGGGTGGGAAGCTCATGCATGGTGTCCTCCCACTCCTGGAGTAGCTTCTCCTGATCCTGCTCATGCTCCCTGTACCTGGTGAAGAGCTCCTTCTCTCTTTTGGCTTCCTTGTGCTCCCTTTCCTCCCTCTTCTGTTCATCCAGCAACTACATTTGCAGAGCCTTCTCTTGTCTTGCCGTCTTCACTGCATCCATTCCAGCAATCACCACCTTGCCGTTGAAACGAACCTTACTCCGCTGGTCGTACATAAAGTCCATCTCTAACTCAGATATTTTGGACTCCTTGGGGCACCTCCACCGGATGTGAGTCATGGACTTGCAGCTGATGGGGCAGCCGAGCTCAGCGTAGAGGGTGACGGGGCCGTGGCAACTGGATATGTCAAAAAGCTTGTCCAAATCTTCCAGGACGCTCTCCCTCTCCCCTCAGGCTTTCCCATATGTCTTCCTCGTACCTTTTGGCTTCTATCCTCCACTGGCTACTCCCTTAATTCTGGTCCACAGCATTAACACTATCCCCGCTACCTCCCTTCTCTTCGCCAGCACCCCCACCATATTACTGTTAACCTTTTTCCACGCTGAGGGGACAGCCTTTTCTACCTTCTTCGCCACCTCCATGTTGGGGATGTACCTGCAGTACCTACCTACCTAGGATCCCTAATCCTTTCCAGCAGTATTTTCTGGAGGACACTCCTACTAGTGGGGTGGACGGCAATAAAAACTCCTCAGAACTACCCACAAGTTTTGCCAGGTGAGTGTCAGTGGCTGACCTGGTCCTCGGACCACCAGACATACCAGCGGCTAGGAGAGGCTAGGATGCTAGGAGAGTATGAAGGGAGGAAAGTATATAGAGGAGAGTATAAGGTCAGGTTTACAAGTTTTCTGATGCATATTTAAAAAAAATTGCACTTAATTTACGTCAATAAAATATTGAACAGTTTTTATGTTTGGGTGAAGGTAGCACATTTTAAGAAGGGTGGCGGCGACACTGGGAAATTATACCAAAAATTCAACATGTTTCATCGGGATTCCACCCATCTAAATGAATCCGTATTGACAAAGTAAAACCATATTTAGAAAACTCTTGCTCTGTAGTTTTCAAAACTGGCAATACCTTTAAACCAGGGACATTTATAACTACCTTTATAAGCGGTAAAATATGTAGTATTTTTTAGAACCAAGCCACCGAAACAGGGAAAAACGCAGAAAACATCAACTTTTCAACTGAAATTCCACCAATCGAAATTATTTTTTTAGGAAAAAACAATGTTACTCCCAGTTTCTACACACTTAGAGGCAAACGAAAAACATTAGGCAATGGAGAAAATGGAATGTTTGTTATTTTCAACTCTACCTATTGATCATAGCAAGCAGTTGCAGTAAGGGTACTAGACGCTGCCAGCCTATATTACTTTTTTCGTGTCTTTTTGTATAAGGTATTTGATAGCAGTTTTGACTGATTAATATGCACAGCTAATGGACACATGCTTTTATGACAGCGCATACAACTTGCAATCACTGCACATATACTTAACCTTTCGCTGATTGGTACTTAGAGTATAAAGGCATTCGCTGATTGGTATAAGGTATTTGATAACAGTTTTGACTGATTAATATGCACAGCTAATGGACACATGCTGTATGACGGCGCACACAACTTGCAATCACTGCACATATACTTAACCTTTCGCTGATTGGTACTTAGAGTATAAAGGCATTCGCTGATTGGTATAAGGTATTTGATAACAGTTTTGACTGATTAATATGCACAGCTAATGGACACATGCTTGTATGACAGCGCACATACAACTTGCAATCACTGCACATATACTTACATTTTTGCTGATTGGTACCAAGAGTACCAATCGTATGCTATGCTATGTGTAATTCATTAGTCTCCAAATCACTGTAAATTTACTTCCTTTTATACTTTCACTTATTAAGAGTAAATTTTTACTCACTAAGACATACTTGCTGGGATCAATTTAAATCCTCAGTTCACGCAAAAGTTTATTTCACTTCAGGTAGCCATGTTGGTCGCATCAAGGATATGTGGGTAGCCAACCTGAGATGTTCTTGACCTCTGTCACGGCGTTTCGTCCGTTGGTTCCAGCAGAAGACAGTGTAGCGGCCGGTCTGGGCGCTACCATGGTTTACCACTGCGTACAGGTCATACAAAAGGCTCCCAGTGATCTCAGGAGGTCCGATGGCCATCCGACTAGGTTAAGGTCGCTAAGAGGGGATGAAGTTATCAGTGCTCACTCGCATTACAGCTGCGAGTGTTTATTTTTCCGGCGTTGAAACTTAGCAAAATCCACATAATTTGAGGGTAATATAAGGTCTCAGGGAAATGCACACACCTTGTATGCAGGGCTACGGTTCTGGTTGAAAATGCCGTGCGTAAAACTGAATTGATGCCGCTACTCACGACTGCAAGTTTCATTCCACTGCGGCCACTATTCGCATTATATAATCATTTCATTAGCGAGACTGTTGTGTCAGTCCAGATTTGGTCGCCCATATCTAAAGTGTTATCCATATTTAAGGAGATACCTGGTGGTGCTGAGCTCACTGAAAACAATTTGGCAAAGAAATATCGGACACAAACAAAATTTGCATGTGTTAACACGGTATTTTTCTGTAACTTGCACGAAACACTTTTTGGTAGGCAGTTCGTGTGAGTTCGTTAAGCCGAAAATTGTGTGCTCAATAGATCAAGTATATTGTGTCACCATATTCCCCCCGCACAAGAATAGTTTGCTGAACCAAACTTGCAGCACAATAATGAGTCACTCAATTGAAAAACCGAAGAAGATCATGCTACACAAATGAAGAGGGATGAATATAATTTGTTACACATTACTTGGAGCACCTTCATTTTGTGTAACGCACACCTGGGGCATTCCACGACAGATTGAAAAGTCGGTAACGCCCTCATAACGCATATTTTGGTGTATTTTTTGTCAGGGCAGCTTTTGATGGAGCTGATGACGATTTTCGTATTCATTTTCCTCCCTGACTTACGGTTTGAGGATTATAGCCTCAGGCATTTTGACCATACTCACTTACATGTATTTTTAAAGACGAAATTTTACCCGTATGGTTCTAAAAATACCATAAAACTTTATCTAGATATCTTAAGGACGAATTACGAGTTCTGGCTCATGAGAAATATAATTCAAAAAATTAAATCTTGAATGTATTATACATTCTTGAATATTTCGAAATCGATGAAAATATTTTTCTATGACTTATTTTAAACATTTTGAGGCTCATATTACACATATTTATACTTTTCTCTATAAGAATCAGCAATAAGAAATGGAGACTAACAGAAAGCGAGTTCTGGGCTCCCAAACGTCCCGATCACCACTTTTGTGAGGTTCGTGCGCCATCGCGACCCGTCGTTGCTGCGAGTATCAAACGTCTCTGGTCACGAAAAAGGTGTCAGTGATGGGATTGGTGGAACATGAGGACAAGGATGTATTTAAAATAATAAATTGTAATCAGTTTCCTATTCTTTAACACCCGCACTGGAGAGGGGTCTGACACTTGCCGTTATAACGCCATGTAAACGAGATTATATGTCAAGGTCACCCCACATGAAGGTCAAGGTCAAAAGTCACATGTCAGGGTGATACCAGTATTCTCAAAGTTATTGGCCCCAGTGCTTCTAGTCAAATAGCGTTACCCAGTAAGACATATCATGCTGTGAAGTCATAGTTAAGGTACTAAAATATAAAGGTCAAGTTCACATGTCAAGGTCAAATATCAAAGGTCAAGTTAATCCTCATTTCTCACCGTTTTCATGGTGCTAGTCGGTCATAGTGTAATCATAGGGAATATATCATATTGTGACGTGATAGGCAATGATCTTGAATGACTTTGACCCCTCAATTCTAGCAGAACAAATGGGAACATTTTCGCCATGACCTCGTTTCGATTTTAGTACACTCCAGACTTTTTCACGCTTAATTTCGGCATTTTTCGATGAGTCCCCAGTATCGTCAAGAATTGACCTTTATGAAATTGTTTGACCTTGAAGACATTGATCCAGGTCAATGTAACTTGGCTATGGTGTAGATTGTAATGTAGAATATAATAATGATTAAGCGGCGTTTTTCTAAGCCTCCTGGTTTCCGAGAGCTCACGGGGGCCTACCAGCCCCCTCCTTAGTGCACGTTAGTGTCAGACCTCTCTTCATTGCGGGTGCTAAAATGATGGTCAGACGCTTACACTGAGACTGTTGAGAAGATATTCTAATGTTTTTACTTTGATCAGGAAGACCACTGGCAATGCACTGCGTTGTGGTCTCTGTGAGCCGGCATGGCTATCTAGCAGCCAGAAAATGCGGTGTGTGCATATCGGGAAAAAACAAGTTTTGATCCGACATTAGAACTCCATCGAAATACCATTTTCTGCACACCTGCTGTGCCAAGAATGTGGATCGCTGCTAGCAATGATTGCTATTTACCCAACCACGTTGTGCCGCGCCGTCGTGGAAACCAGCGCAGAAACGTGAAAACAACATCGATTTTAGCGCTGCTTTGATTCTGCACTTGTGGGGAATGGTGACAATTTCCAGATGGTGTTAGATTAACTTTGTCAAAGGCTTCGTAACAGACCATATTGTTGCTGCAGTGTCATTTACTCATTAACAAGCTATTTACCGATGGTTTGAGCTTTACTACGCCTTATTTATGGATCCAGTTTCTGAATACCTCACAGGATCACGTGTCTCATGGAAGTGTGACTCAGCAGTATAGAGTCTACCTCCTGAGCCACAAATCCCGATTTAAATGTCCAGCGATTGTTCTGATTAATCCCGACGTCATCCGCAGCAACCCTTCCAACCATTGATGCTGTTTTTGAACTAGAACTGTCTCTTGACGACCCACGCTCCTGATGTAGGCGGACCCCAAGAGAAGACTCTGGTACTGATGAGTGGCATGATGAAAATTTTGGCTGGGTGAAATTGGCTTGGCTTGGTTGCATGTGTGATGAGCACTGACGAACATCAACAGAACCTTGGGTACCAGGCTGCTGGATAGGTAGCTGACCATCATCCAGAGCTGCCGTGCCCCAGTTTCCTCTGAGAACTACTGAAATGATAATAAGGCGTGCATTTGTTGATTCTAAATTCGACGTTGGAGCGGGTAGATAAATTGTTGGTAATTATTGTTTCCATACGGAGTTGATATTTGTTGATCACATATGCTTCACCGTTAGCAAGGCGACAGCATGTTTTGGGTCCGTGCTCTGGCTTTGCCCTCGCTCTCCATGCGATATCTCCAGATAGGCAGAACAGCGTGGGACTGAGGACGGAACACATTGTAGAAGCCTCGTTTTGGGAAGTCAGATTGATCTTGGAATTCAGATTTGTGTTTTGGTGAGGATCCGCAAAGAACACTTGGAAAGACTTTAAGAAAAACATTCTAAATAATTTTTGGGTTTACTAGCTGCTCACAATCAGACAGATGGGTGATCTTTGTCGTGTCTTATCATGACTGATCAGTATCTTAAACATATCGGGCCCGTCGCGTGGACAGCTCCAATATGACCTATGTTCGGTGAGCACAATTGTATCTAGGACTGTTCCCTCCGCTCAGTTGCTTGCAAATACTTTCATTCCCGCCCCTCGGCGCCGAAACAGTGAGCACGACAGCACCTTCACGCGCCGTTCGCACGGGTGGAAACCGTGAGGAGCGGGTACTGCAGGGTTGTGTGCCCTCTAACAATAATGGTTAGCAACCTGGA